>CM022780.1:8906737-8994237 GCA_012411365.1 Ameiurus melas | reverse complement strand
CTCCAGTGAATTCCTCTCCCTCTTAAACAGCTGTACGCACATCCGGTTCGTAAGAATTCATTGAGCTGTCCGACTGAAGAATGTTTATATGAGACCGCTCGGGGAGCTGACGGTGCAGTTTACCGTCGCTCCGCTGTGTATTTTCATGTTGTGGCAACACGTTCATGATTTATTATGTGCGCCGAGGTCGAGAACGGTAACTTTGTTCTTTCTATTACACGTAACATGGCCTGGTTTCTTAAAGTATGATTTGTCAGTGGAGGACGGGAATTAGGTGCATGTGTTACATGTTGCTTTGTTTCCGTTTTCTTTTTCTTTTTTTTTTTCCCAGGTGTCCTGTTGTTCTCTGAAATCATGTGATGCTTTAATATTACTTTCAAAGAACAATGGACAAAGTAATGTGTTCACTGTAAAATCTACAGCGATCCTCTTTACGAATTGTTTAGCAATCCTCTACTACAGAGTGAGGTGAAGTTAATGCTGTAATGCTGGAGGATTGATGATTTGACTTGGTGTAAGCCCACACTGATGTGGGTAGAGTGCTGGAACATGGGGCGTAATGTACAAAATCTGCCAGCACAATGATATTTTCAAGCCCACTGGTGCACATTCAAAGGAAAACCCGTGTTTTTCCATTTTCAAGCAATCTATCGCATTTCTTTCAGGTTTTGTGGGTGTACCCTACTTTTTGTGATGTTACCCTACTTCAGCATAAGCACCCTATCTGAAAAGGACTGCGAACTAAATACAGCTGTTTATTAAATGAAAAAATTAATTAAAACAATTCCAGCAATTTGTGCTACAGTAGCTCTTCTGTGGGATCGGACCTAACAGGCTAGCCTGTCACACTTCACTGAGCCTTGGGCGCCCGTGACCCTGATGACCACTTGGGCCACTCTTGGTAGGTACTAACCACTGCATACCAGGAACACCCCCACAAGACCTGCCGTTTTGGAGATGCTCAGACCCAGTTGTTTAGCCATCATAATTGGGCCCTTGTCAAGGTCGCTCAGATCCTTACGCGTGCCCATTTTTTCTGCTTCCAGCATCAACTTCGAGACCTGATTATTTACTTGCTGCCTAATATATCCTTAATAAGTTTAACGTTTTTTTTAAGTTTTTTTAAAGATGTAAAAACAAAAATGCTATTATTTTAATTATAATAATCAATACATATCTGAAACTAATGAAATATCAGAGTCACCAGTATAAAACGTTACGTGCTAGGGGTATTCAGCTAAACATCCGGATAAGCAACAGCAGTTACCTTTGAAAGCTTAATGTTGATTAGTTCATTTTTGTAAATAAAACAAACTGATGTGGTTATGTTTTGTTTCTTAGAGGCGCTTCATATTACCACTTTTGACTAGTGACTCTAAACAGATGCTGCACGGAGAATAAAGACATACACATGTTCATTCGTCAAAAACATTCTGTTTTTGTCTTTACAAATATATATATATATATATATATATATATATATATATATATATATATATATATATATATATATATATATATATATATATTATTAAAGCAACCTATGTTGTCTATTACAGGGTTATAGTTTTCAAATATTGCTAGTTTTTTTTTTATTTTTGTTTCATTTTGTATTTTGGTTTTCAATTCCAGTTTTGTTTCAGCTAGGTGCATAAATAGTTTTGATTTCATTTTTAACTATGGGAAATCATAAACAAACTATCTCCCCATTCATCCATCTGTCTAATTTATCTACTCATCCATCCATCTGTCTAATCTATCCATCTACCCTTCCATCCATCTGTCTAATCTATCCATCTACCCTTCCATCTGTCTAATCTATCCATCCATCTGTCTAATCTATCCATCTGCCCATCCATCCATCTGTCTAATGTATCTATCCATCCATACATCTGTCTAATCTATCCAACTATCCATCCATCCATCTGTCTAATCTATCCATCTGCCCATCCATCCATCTGTCTAATCTGTCTATCTACCCATCCATCCATCTGTCTAATCTATCCATCTATCCATCCATCTGTCTAATCTATCCATCATCTGTCTAATCTATCCATCCATACATCTGTCTAATCTATCTATCTACACATCTATCCATCTGTCTAATCTATCCATCCATCTGTCTAATCTATCCAACTATCCATCCATCCATCTGTCTAATCTATCTACCCATCCATCCATCTGTCTAATCTATCCATCTGCCCATCCATCCATTTGTCTAATCTTGTCTATCTACCCATCCATCCATCTGTCTAATCTAAACATCTACCCATCCATCTGTCTAATCTATCCATCATCTGTCTAATCTATCCATCCATACATCTGTCTAATCTATCTACCCGTCCATCCATCTGTCTAATCAATCAGTCTATCATCCATCTGTCTAATCTATCCATCCATCTGTCTATCTATATATCTACACATCTATCCGTCTGTCTAATCTATATATCTACACATCTATCCATCTGCCCATCCACAAGCATTTATGATCACATGACTCATTAAAACAATTTCCACAGGGGATAATAACAGTCCACATTAATGTACACTGTAACTGATTAAAACTTGTACACATTTCTGTGAAATTTTAACATCCCGCTGTAGTACACAGTGTGAATGCAACATCCAGCATGAACAACCTTGTTGCTGATCATAATGGGAACTATTAAAATTAAATGTAGCTAACATAACACAAGGCTGTTTTTCGCTAAATTGTTATATTGATAGTTATGGCTAAATTGCAATTAATTAGCTAGGTAGTTTCAATATATGTGAAGTGTCATTAGCTAGATTACACCATATTATTCTACTTGCTAGTTCTGATTATTATCTGCCATCTGGTCATTTAGGATTTGGCAGCATTGATGGATCCACTCCGTTCAACCTCTGTTTTTAAGTCAGACCACGAAACATTTAAAAAACGAAAACGAAAGTTTTATTCTCTGAAATTCTATTTAGTTTTTGTTCGTATTGCAGGTGGATGTTATAGTTGCAGTGTAGTTTTCATTTATTTGGAAACTCACACTTTTATTTTTATTTCAGTTAAAGAAAATGTTTTTTCACTGATAGTTTTAGTTTCAGTGATTTTCGTTAACAACAATAACCTTGGTCTGTTAGCTAATCAGACCAGAGAGGACTAGGAAATACAAAAGAAAACTGCTTAAAGTCAGAATTCCTACAGAATGCCTTTGCCCCTATAGTTACTATTTCCCCAAATGTATGAAACTGTATTCATAATGGGGTTCAGCTGTACTAGACACAACTAGGCCTAATTACTGCAAACCCTGTTCAATCAAATCAAAAAAGGTCTTTCCCAGTAACACACTGTGCCAAAGTTGAAAGAAATTCCAGAAATAATGAGGAAGAAGGTGATTGAAATATATCAGTCTGGGAAAGGGTTACAAAGCTACTTCAAAGACTCTGGGACTCCAAAGAACCACAGTGAGAGTCATTATCTCCAAATGGAAAAAACTCGGCACAGTGAACCTCACCAGAAGTGACCGTCCTTCCATAATTCCTCCAAGAGCACAGCAGCGACTCATCCAGGAAGTCACAAAAGAGCCAAGGACAACATCAAAGGAACTACAGACCTCTCTTGTATCAATTAAGGTCACCATTCATGACTCCATTCATGACATTAAGGCTCGTCTGAATTTTGCCCAAACACACCTTGATGATCCTCAAACCTTTTGGGAAAATGTTCTGTGGACTGATGAGTCGAAAGTGGAACTGTTTGGAAGACAGGGGTCCCATTACATCTGGCTTAAACCAAACACCGAATTCCACAAAAAGAACATAATGCACGTGGTCAAGCACGGTGGTGGAAGTGTGATGGTGTGGGGATGCTTCATGAATTCTGCTTTCTACCCGAAAATCCTAAAGGAGAATGTCGGGTCTTCAGTCCATAAATTGAAATTCATGCGCAACTGTAAGTAAGTCCTAGTCTTAGAAGTAAATGAAAGACTGATCTCCAGTTATCGGAATATTGGTTGCAGTTATTGCTGCTAAAAGTGGCACAAACAGATTTTCAGTTTAAGGATGCAATTAGTTTTTCACATGGGTGAACTTTTTTTGCTTCCATAAAAGGATATAATAAAAATTGTATTTTGTGTTTACTCAGGTTGCCTTTGTTTTATGTATTTCGTTTGAAGATCTAAAACCATTTAGTATAAGATACACAATAACAGAAAAAAAATCAGGATGGGGCAAATACTTTTTCACAGCACTGTAGATCACTCATCACACTTAGTTGGCTCGATTGTTGCTAACAAAATTCAAACACACTGTTTTCTTGCCCACTTTGTTGCTCAGTATTGACGTATTTGTATAAACAGAGGACCGTGCTGGTTCGTGTTTAGACTCTGTGAACAAATGGACCGTTTTTGGTTTTTTTTCATACGTGTGTCAGCTCTTCTTCGCTATTTTTCTTTTAAAGTGATCTTTTAAGTTGACGACTTGTGTCATAGAGGCTCGCTTGTGAGCACTCACAAAAGCACAGGAGAAGACAGAAACGATCTTTGTTGTCAATCAGACCGGCACGCAGTTGGCTTTTAAAATGAATGAGAGGAGGTGATTTGATTGGATGTCACAGCCTCATGTTTAACCACACCTCTTATTAATGTATTCACTACAAACTTGCATTCTGCAACAAAGCTGCCTTTTTTTTTTTTTTTTTTTTTTGGTCTCCAGTTTACCGCCTTCGCTGAATCCAAGAATATATCTGCCACACCCACACACCAAAAGCTGTGGGTTATTTTTGTGCTTGCTTCATGATCACCTAAAAAACAGCCCTGAGGAAAATCATTTGCAGTTTGTAGGCGTGGTTCAGATAAGATCCTGAACAGAACTATTTTTAAACAGAATCCTGATCCTGATTCTCAATCTTTTTATGGAGTGTATATTTTTACAGCATGCCCACTCACTTTATGTAACTGCTCTGGTTTGGGGCTTGACATTGCGCTTGTTTGTGTTATCAGATCGGCAAGGACAGGCAGTTGAACTTTGACCCCTGCTGCGTGAGCTATTTCTCCAAAGGCGAGTACATCGTGATGGGAGGCTCAGACAAGCAGGTATCCCTCTACACTAAAGACGGCGTTCGTCTCGGGACCATCGGAGAGCAGAACTCCTGGGTCTGGACCTGCAGGGTTAAACCAGACTCCAACTATGTGGTAACACTTTGGATTTAAACATTGCAGTGATTATTTATTTATTTATTTATTTATTTATTTATTTACGGATGCTAGTTGCCAGTCAGTGCATTTGGCACTGGCTGCTGTAGCGATTTGGAATGAAACCTGACACTTTTAGAAGTTATAGGGTAGGCAGAAAGGCAGAGTTAAAATGCAAATGCATGTGTGGCAGAGCTTGTTTTAGAACCTGCGATGTGTGAGCGAGAGAGCAT
This sequence comes from Ameiurus melas, assembly GCA_012411365.1. Lineage (NCBI taxonomy): Eukaryota > Metazoa > Chordata > Actinopteri > Siluriformes > Ictaluridae > Ameiurus > Ameiurus melas. The sequence continues at coordinate 8,988,836 of CM022780.1, read as the reverse complement.
GCACGAGAGAACGTGATTGACTAAAATGCAAATCATTTTAATTTATGAGATAGAATGGCATCTTGTGAGTATCAAAATGGTAATGAGGATGTGAAAATCAGCCCTACTTCAATCCAATCCAGTAAAACATCACGTTTACTGTTTAGATGATGTTGATTTGTGCTCAAAAACCGAATTATGATGTGCAGTATATCAGATTCGTATTGTTAAATCTTTATCCACCTATTAGTTCTTGCATCTTTATACGTTCATAAAGAGTGTTAAAGGTAGGTTAAAATGAACATTTTCGGTCATATAAACGAGTTAATGCCTGGATTCATGCCCACGTACTTTTTCCTTTTCTGATTTCCAGGTGGTGGGTTGTCAGGATGGCACCATAGCGTTCTTCCAGCTGATTTTCAGCACAGTGCACGGTCTCTATAAGGACCGCTACGCCTACAGAGATAGCATGACTGATGTCATCGTCCAACACCTCATCACTGAGCAGAAAGGTGCTCGAATACAGCCGATCCTACACTGCACATGGACAAACGTTGACGTTTTCTCCTCCGTATAGTTCTGAAAAGTAGGGCTTTTTACTGCCTTGCATGCATTTTAATCCAAAGTATCGTTATAACTTCAAAGTCCCCCACAAATGTAAAGATTAGAATGGGAAATGAGTTCTCGCTTTGATTGTCAGCATCATCTGCATCGTCTCTTGTCTCATCACCTGAGGTAAAAGGCATTCATTTAAAACACAAGGCTCTTAGTCATCTCTCCACCCGACTGACCGCTGGGGAAATAATCGCTCATTAAATCTCGCACTTCTGTTCTGTCGGCTGAATTTCTTATGAATTTATTTAAACATTTAAAAACTTTGTGCTCTATACAGAAGTATCTACTCTACTGTACTCTATTCTACTATACTCTACTGTACTCTATTCTGCTCTACTCTATTCTACTCTACTGTACTCTACTTTTTTCTACTATACTCTATTGTACTCTATTCTACTCTACTGCTCTACACTATTCTACTCTACTGTGCTCTACTGTACCCTATTCTATTGTTCTCTACTTTATTCTACTCTACTGTACTATACGCTTCTGTATTCTACTCTACTAAACTCTACTCTATTGTACTCTATTCTACACTACTGTACTCTGCTCTTTTCTACTATACTCTATTGTACTCTATTCTACTCTACTTTGCTCTACTGTACTCTGCTCTATTCTACTATAATATATACCCTACTGTACTCTATTTTACTGTTCTCTACTTTATTCTCCTATACTCTACTATACTCTATTCTACTCTACTGTGCTCTACTGTACTCTATTCTATTGTTCTCTACTTTATTCTACTATACTCTACTGTACTATATGCTTCTGTTTTCTACTCTACTAAACTCTACTCTATTGTACTCTATTCTACTCTACTGTACTCGATTCTACTCTACTGTGCTCTACTGTACTCTATTCTATTGTTCTCTACTTTATTCTACTATACTCTTCTGTACTATACGCTTCTGTATTCTACTCTATTCTACTCTACTAAACTCTATTGTACTCTATTCTACACTACTGTACTCTACTCTTTTCTACTATACTCTATTGTACTCTATTCAACTCTACTGTGCTCTACTGTACTCTGCTCTATTCTACTATATTATATCCTACTGTACTCTATTCTACTGTTCTCTACTTTATTCTCCTATACTCTACTGTACTATACGCATCTGTATTCTACTCTATTCTACTCTACTAAACTGTACTCTCGTATACTTTATTGTACTCTATTCTGCTCTAATGTATTCTACTGTACTCTATTCTGCTCTATTCTATTCTGCTCTGTTCTATTCTACTATACTCTTGTGTATTCTATTCTACTCTACTGTACTCTACTCTACCATACTCTACTGTACTATACTCTATTCTACTCTACTGTACTATACGCTGCTGTACTCTTCTACTGTACTCTATTCTACTATTCACTACTGTTCTCTTTTCTACTTTACTGTACTCTACACCGCTATGCTCTACTGTACTCTATTCTTCTGTACTCTCTTATTCTACTGTATCCTATTCTACTCTACTGTACTGTACTTGTGTACTGTACTCTGTTCTTCTCTATTCTATGCTATGCACTCTTCTCTGTTTTTGATCATGTATGTCCTTTTCGCTATGGCAAAAATATGCAACAATGTAATCAAATCGTGTCATTCATTTCATGATCAAATCACACTTCGCTAGAAAGGTTTCATACACCTTACACCTGACTTTCTTAAACTGGCTTGTTAACCAGCATGATTTTTACAAGCAGACACTATGGCAAGGTTAGAAAATAACCTAAATGAAACATCCACATGGTTTTGGTAAAAATGTATTTAATTAATCTTAACAGAAAAGATGTTCAAGTGCAATATTGGCAGCAAAAACTAAATTTGTATTTTTTTTGCCATTTTTTGCTGTTAGATATATAATATGCATGTCGGTAAGGCATGGGTAATATGCTAGCATCCCCCAAAAAAAAAGAAAAACCCTGCTTTAATTACCTTTAGCACTTATGCACGAGTTGTATAAACCCACTCATTTTACAACAAATAATTTGAGTAAAATTCTGTCTAGCTATTTTACATCATGACTGTACAGTGCATGCACTCACTATCCACTTCATTAGGAACACCTGTACACTTGCCCATTCGTGCAATTATCTGGGCAGCCAATCATCAGGCAACAACACAGTGCATTGAATTATGCACATACAGGTCAAGAAATTCAGTTAATATCCACGCCAGATCAATAGTTTCCTTCGCCTGCTCGTTTTCCAATCTTCACCTGTCCGATTTCAGTGAGTCTGTGGCCATTGTAGCCTCAGGTTCCTGTTCTTGGCTGACACAAGTGGAACATTTGTTGTTGTAGACCATCTGACTCAAGTGTGCTTTCTGATATGCTTTTCTTCTCAAGAGTGGTAAAAGAGTGGTGGTTTTCGGTGATCGGATGAGCTACATGAATGAGCAGGTGTATGTGTTCGTAATAAAGTGAACGATGAGTCTATGCTTGCTTGCAAGGTATCTAGTCTTTCACTTTGTATCTTATTAATGTATTCCTTTCTCTCTTCATCTCCCATTCAGTGCGCATAAAGTGTCGTGAGCTAGTGAAAAAGATCGCCATTTACCGCAGCCGGCTAGCCATCCAGCTACCAGAGAAGATTCTGATTTATGAGCTGAGTTCAGACGACTCTTCTGACATGCACTACCGCGTCAAAGAGAAAATCGGCCGGCGCTTTGAGTGTAACCTTCTCGTCGTCTGCTCTCAGCACATCATCCTCTGTCAGGTATAGAGAGTACAGCAGGAAGTAGTTGTGGAATGACTGTAGCATGCTACGTGTATTATTTTTTTCCAACAAATAATGCATGGCAGATTATACTAAAGCATGTCATGCCTATACATACAATATGTAACAGCTGTATTCATACCCACAGGGCAAACTTACTGTAGCTATGTAGTCACCACATGGCTCTGTTCACAGCTGTGCGTGTGTGTGTGTGTGTGTGTGTGTGCGTGCTCTTGTACACTCAGAAGATACTGAGACAGGGTCTTGACCGTTGTCTGCTTTAAATGCCTGAGTGGCTCTGCTTTCAGTCTGTGGTTTGTGTCATACAGACAGTGAGAATGATTCACTGATTCACTCGACGGTTCATTCCCCCCTAACCCCCCCTCCCCCGAAGCCTTTTTAACAGCCTGATGATCTCTTAAATCTCTTTCCCTAAAGACAAAAGGTGTTTTCTTCTGCTTAAAGTGTGTCGGCTCTGACTGCTCAATGTCAAAGCCTGGCATCTTTGCTTTCCCTTCTAATCCCAACATGCTGTTTCATTTCATTCCGACTGGCTTATAATTGCTGTGGCATTGTACCGGAGGTCTGTTTTCACTGTGTGCCGTCTTGCGTCTAAAATGTTTTATCTACTGCTGGCTGAAGAAAGATGCTTACCATCTGTGTACATGTTTATTTTTCTGTGTGTGTGTACGTAGGAGAAGAGACTACAGTGTTTGTCATTTAGTAGTGTGAAAGAGAAGGAATGGATCATGGAGTCTCTGATTCGCTACATCAAAGTGATCGGTGGCCCACCAGGAAGGGAGGGGCTTCTGGTCGGCCTCAAAAACGGAGCAGTGAGTTTTTCAGTATAGCACACCCTTTATGTCAGAGTGTGTATATATATATATATATATATATATATATATATATATATATATATAGGCAGTTCTTCTTACATTTACTTCTATTTAGAAGTCACTCTATTTATATGATTTATTTATACGTAAGGCACCGTTCCACCATAAATATTGACACAATTCATAGCTTTCCCTTTTTCCTAGTTCTTTTACAAATCTAAACACCAAGCTTCAGACATCAAACATGTCTCTAATCCAACTGTGTCTTATGTTAGCTATGTAGGTCTGTGTTACTTGATACGTTTCTCGGTTGTGGGAAATTAAATGAATAAAGACAGACAGAAGATGAAAATAATTAGACAAATATGTAGACCAGGGGTGTCAAACTTAATGTAGGTGACAGACCACGTTACACCTAGTCCAAGTGAGCTAGATGCAAAAACTAAAAAATCACTTTATTGACAAGTAACACATCGACAATTCCTCTTAAATGTGTTAGCGTAGTGGTATTTCTCTAAAAGGTACAATCTAAATGCACAAACGGATTAAACACTATGGCCAAAAGTATGTGGGCACACCCTAATGACAGTTCAGGTGTTTCAGTAACACCCGTTGCTAACAGGTGCATAAAATTAAGCACACAGTCATGCAATCTACATAGACAAACATTGGCAGTTGAATGGGTCATACTGAAGAGCTCAGTGACTTTAAAATGTGGGAAGTCATGTAGGAGCATCAACAGCTCAGCCACCATATGGTGGACCACACAATCACATAGAGCAGGGCCGCTGAAGTGCATAGTGTGTAAAAATCGCCTATTGCATCACTCATTGCAGACTTCCAAACTGCCTCTGGAAGCAACTTCAGCACAAGAACTGTGCGTCTGGAGCTTCATGAAATGCATTTCCATGGCTGTGCAGATCCACACGAGCCTAAGATCATTATGCACAATGCCAAGCATTGGCCGAAGTGGTGTAAAGCACGCCGCCACTGAAATCTGTATCAGTGGAAACGTGTTCTCTGGAGTGATGAATCATGTTTCACTATTTGGCAGTTTGATGGACGAATTGGGGTTTGGAGTATGCCAGGAGAACACTAAACAGTAAAGTTTAGTGGAGGAGGGATAACAGTCCGGGGCTGTTTTTCAGGCTTATAACTAGGCCCGGTTAAGGGTAATGTTAATTCTACAGCATACAAAGACATTTTAGAGAATTATATGTTTCCCTTTCCTGTTCTAGCATGACTATGCCCCGTGTGCAAAGCGAGGTCCATTTTGGTATGGAGGAACTTTTGGTCTGGCTTGCACAGAGCCCTGACGTCACCCCCTTTGGAATGAATTGGAACATTGATTTTGAGCCAGGACTTCTCGTCCAATATCAGTGCCCAACCTCACAAATGCTCTTTTGACTGAATGGGCACAAATTTCCACAGACGCACTCCAAGATCTTGTAGAAAACCTTCTCAGAATAGTGAAGGTTATAGCCACAAATGGACTTGGGGTAACACTCGCTATTAATGCCATTGGTTTTGGAATGGGATGCCTAACAAGCTCATATAGGTGTGATGGTCAGATGTCCACATACATTTGGCCATACGTGTGTACATACATACAATACAATATACTACATACATACAATACATATAGTACCCCCCGAGCTTTTCCACATTTCATATAATGGTAATGAGTCTTTAATGGTGACATATACATTATAGCACAGTGAAATTGTTGTTACCCCAGTCTGTCAGGAAGCTGGGGTCAGAGCGCATGATACAGCACCCCTGGAGCAGACAGGGTTAAGGGCCTTGCTCAAGGGCCCAACAGTGGCAGCTTGGCAGTGCTAGAGCTTGAACCCCCGACCTTCCGATCAGTAACCCTGAGCCTTAACCGCTAAGCAAAATAACCCATAATATTGAAGTGGGAGAATTCTGTATCGGTTGCATAATGACTTACAAATAAAAATTTAATTGTATAAGTATACATCCATAAATGAACATTTTAGCCACAAGACCATTTTTAATTTAGAACATGGGTTCTAGACTTATTTGGTGAGCTGGTTTACATCCTTTATTGGGCCTGTCTCAGCCTGTGGACCCTATGCTTGACCCCCCTGATGTTGAGGGTTGACAAATTAATGGAAAATCCAGCATAAATAGTAAGTTGTTTCATCACCACATGCCACAAGAACAGCTTCAGTACGCTTTGGCAAAGATCCTTGAAGTCACCAGAACTGTACTGGAGGGATGAATGCTAAAATATATTCCCTCTGTTGGTGTTTTGGTGGTGGTGGTGGTGGTGGTAGAGTACTGTCTAACTGGTCCAAAATCACCTAGATCTTCAGTACAGTTGAAATCTAGTGACTGTGAAGGTCATAGCATATGATGTACATCATTTCCCTCCTCATCAAACCATCCAGTGAGACATCGCACCCTGTGGATGGGGGCGGAGTCATCCCGGAATAGGCCGTCTGTATTTTAACACATTGGGAGACCTGCAAATTTCCATGATGTAATGACTGCTGTTGAGGAGAAAGCTGCATAATAAAAAGAAAGATTTCAATGATTTATCTTTAATGGTTAGACCTACTTTATTTGTACCTAGTGGGGGAATACTTACTTACTGTAGCCATTTGGTCTCTGGATGGCTTGATTTAACAGTTTGCAGCTGTGAGAGTGTACCTTCAGTCAGTGAGTCTCTCTCTATATAATTAATAGCCTAGCATGCCTCCTACAGTTAATTGCAAACAGTGTTCCACATATTTTTAGATGCCTTTACTCTACCTGGAAGTCAGCTGTCCAGCTGCACAGGAGATTTGTCATCCTTTCAAATAAAGGATTTGGCTTCATCATTCATTGTGACACTAAAGGGAAAGGCATGTTGCACTTCTGTAACTGATTGACACTCTTAAATCACGGAGCTATTCTATGTTAGATTTATATATTATATATTAATTTAGCTCTGTTACAGTATCAAAACATTTCATGCTTTAGCTTTATACATAAAATATCCACTTACTGGCCACTATTAGGAACATCTGTTCGCTTGCTCATTTAGTTATCCAATCAGCCAGTCGTTTTTTTCCCCCCAGACTTCAGCTGTTCAATGTGGACTTCTGCTGCTGTTGACCATTTGCATCAAGGTTGCTGTGTGTTCGGAGATCCTTTTCTGCCCGCCGTGGTTGTAAAGAATGTTTATTTGAGTTATTGTAGGCTTCCTGTCATCTAACACCAGCCTGGCCTTTCTTCTCTGACCTCACTCATCAACAAGACGTTTCCACCAGTGCAGAACTGCCACTTACTTGATGTTGTTTTTCGCACCATTCTGTGTACACTCTAGAGACTGTTGGGTGTGAAAATCCCAGGAGATAAGCAATTTCTGAAATACTGTCTGGCACCAAAAACCGTACCTCGTTACCGAGATCGTGTTTTCCCCACTTTCTGTCGCTCGATGTGAATATGTCCTGTATCTGCATGGTTTTATGCATAGCGCTGCTGCAACATGATTAGCTGATTGGATAGCTGTATGAACGAGCAGGTTTCCGGCTGTGCTTGATAAAGTGGTCATGAGTGAGTTTCGAAATATTTCCTTTTATATTTATTTATTTTGTACCAGATGCATAGGTCACTGTTTGACATTGTAAATGTAGTAGAGTTTTTTTTTTTAGAGTATAAGATGAGATACAGCTATATAGTATGTGTGCCCTAATTAGTTCTCTCTGACTATCTAGCAAATTCCATTTTATTTCTGTCCATGAGTAAAATTTATATATTGTAGGTCTGATTTATACCTTCCTACCTTACCTGTCTGTTGGTAAAACTTCCTGTCATCTTTCTCCTATCTGCATTTGTCCATTTGGACTGGCCTTGGTTTTAAACCTGGGTTTCATAGTGCGGCTATTTGCAATGACGTCAACCCTGTTAAGTCGCTAACTGTTAGAAAATGATTAAGCAGTTAAATTGTCTGTATTAGCAAATTGATGTGATTTGCACAGTGAAATCTGAGGTGCATTTTAAAGAGATATTTTACAATCTTACATGTGCTTATATTGCTTATACTGCAGCAGGTATAACATATGTTCTCTGGTTGGTCAGATTTTGAAGATCTTTGTGGATAACCCATTCCCTATCACACTGCTGAAGCAGAACACATCTGTGCGCTGTCTGGACATGAGCACGTCTCGCAGTAAGCTGGCCGTAGTGGACGAGCATAACACCTGCCTCGTCTACGACATCCAGACCAAAGAGCTGCTTTTCCAGGTTAGTCCCCAATCCAAATTGATCGCACAACTACTTCCTCTTGTTTCATGTTTATCAGAGAGATGCAGACGCTGGCTGTTGTGCCCGTTTTGCCGGTTTCTCATCAGAGAATTGCCCATCCAGTTTAGCTCGAGCCCAGTCCACAAGCAGTGGAATTTTAAGACAAGGGTGTGTCATTAAAGAGACATGGCATGTTGCCCATGTCTAATTCATAGATACTCATAGACAGACTTGTCAGTTTTGACAATGATAATGGCATACAAACTCTCATGGGTCAGGGAAGTCATCTAATCTGCATATTTTGGACAAAAAGCTTTATTATACAACAATCTATTTTAACACCTAAGAAAGAATTTTACAGCTTTGGCTGTACAGTGGATATAAAAAGTCTACACACCCCTGTTAAAACGGCAGGTTTTTGTTAAGTAAAAAAAAAATTCAACTAAGATAAATCACGTCAGATCTATTCCCACTCTTAATGTGAAATTGCAAAGTATACAAATAAAGTGAAAACCAATCAGAAACTTTTTTAGTAAATAAAGAGGGGGAGGGGGGGCGTGCAATAACCTAGTTTTTTTTTTTAACCTACACTTTATTGAAGCACCTTTTGATTTATTACACCACTTTTTATATAAGAGTCTATCAGTGTGGCACAGCTTGGCTTGGCAATATTTTCCCACTATTTCTTGCAAAAACATTCTAAATCCATCAGACTGTAAGTGTAAGGGCATCTCCTGTGCACAGTCCGCTTCAGTGTCACTCCACAGCTTTTTAGTTGGATTCAAGTCTGGGCTCTGGCTAGGTCATTCAAAACATCGATCTTCTCTTGGTTAAGAAACTCCTTAGTTGATTTGGATGTATGCCTTGGGTCATTGTCGTGCTGAAAGGTGAAATTCCTTTTCATCTCCAGCTTACTAGCAGACACTTGAAAGTATTCATGATTCCGTCTACCTTGATAAAAGCCCTAGTTCCGGCTGAAGAAAAGCAGCCCTACAGCGTGGTGCTGCCGCCACCGTGCTTTTCTATGCATATGGTGTTTTTTAGGGTATCCGCATTTTTTTTTTTTTGGTTTAATTCTTTTTTACAGCACAAAAACCTGCCATTTTAACAGGGGTGTGTAGACTCACCCCCCCATTGTATGTCTAAAGGTCTGTTCGGCCCAGTGATAGAAATGTAACAGGGAATGAAAACATTAAATCTTGAGATTTATTCATTTAGAAAGCTACAATCATGATGTCGTGGCATAACATTTATAAGTTATAATATCCGATAACAGCATGTGATCTTTCTTTTGATCCACTTTTTTATTTTCTTTTGATAGGCTCCCAGTATTAACATGAAGTGATATGACTCACAGCAAATGTATTTTTGAGACATGGATCAAAAGCAACCATCGATTTGTGCCAAGTGTTTAAATAATCTTTTCGCTCGCAATACGTTTTCTGTCCGTCTTGACGGGTCTAATCTGCCCACTTTTAGATTGGGTGAATGACAGCAGGTATTTTGGGCTTAGAAATGGCGAGAGGAGAACACTGGCATTGCCAATCCAGATGGAAATAAAATCACAGGGTAGTAAAAGGCACACCTTGTAAAAGAGTGAATTACTTCAGCTCCCTAATCTCCTCTCAAGAAGGCGTTATTCCCATCATATAGTTTTAAACTTCATATTTTTGTTAACATTCAGCATTTTTGTGCATGCGTATATTCAGGAGCCCAATGCAAACAGCGTGGCCTGGAACACACAGTGTGAGGACATGCTGTGCTTTTCAGGCAGTGGCTATCTGAACATCAAGGCGAGCAATTTCCCTGTGCACCAGCAGAAGCTTCAGGGCTTCGTCGTGGGCTACAATGGCTCAAAGATCTTCTGCCTGCACGTCTACTCCATGGCTGCTGTAGAGGTGCCTCAGGTGTGTGAGCGTATGTGTGTCACAGTGGAGCCTTTGATTAAAAAAATGTTTACATCATGTATAACAGTGATGGTAGAATATGCATAAGGTGCAATCAGCTGCAATTAATGTGCTTAATTTTAAATGTCAGTTTGCTAAAAAGTGCTTTCCACTTCTCCACAGTCCGCTCCGATGTATCAGTATCTGGAAAGACGGATGTTTACGGAAGCTTATCAGATCGCTTGCCTGGGCGTGACGGACAGTGACTGGAGGGATCTGGCTACAGAAGCGCTGGAGGGACTGGACTTTGACACAGCCAAAAAGGTTTTTCAATAAGTACACACACACACACACACACACACACACACACACACACACACACACACACACACACACACACACAGACACTCCATTTAATTTTGGGTTCTTACAAGAATATTGCATCACATAACTCATGAAAGCAGCAGATGGTGCTTCCTGATGCTAGTTGAGAATTCAAGCACCTTTTATAATCCCAGAAGAGAAATTAATCACTATTCACAGAAACACTATTCATCTGTTTCCAAATTTATGAATGTCCAAATCTGTCTCGCGCTCTGTGCCGTTTTCTAGGCCTTTATCAGGGTCCGTGACCTGCGCTACCTTGAGCTCATCAACAGCATTGAAGTAAGTTCTGTTCCTCCCCCGTCCTCCCAACCCCACTCCATCCTACCCCACCAAACCCAACAGCACTCAGCTTCTACACTTTTAAAGCCTTTACCGACAAATCTCCTGCTGTATGTTTTTGTTTGGAGTATTGTACTTCAGCGCTGTTGAATGTTGAGTCATTTTCTATGACAGCAGCTCTGACAGTAGTTACTGTTAAGGTCTACACTGAGACTAGTTGTGCTCATGAATTTAAATTTAAGCAGTTTAACTGCTCAGGGCGAACAAGGGACTCATGAACAACTATCACAAAACATCAAAACAGTCGTTGATCACCCAGGTAATGACACACAGTATTAAGAATCAAGTGTATGTAAAATTTGAACTGTTTCGATTGTGTAAATTCAGTTATTATTGTGTATGGTGGACTAGATGTAAACATCTATTATGAGAAATAGCTTATTTAGGGCAGTACTAAATAAAAAATGAAAAACGCAATTTTAATGAACCCTTAAAATGTATTTTTAAAATTTCAATTATATTAACATTTTGCAGATTCTTCAAGGGGTATGCAAATTTATGAGCGCAACTATACATACACCTAGGTGAAAGACATTCACACTCAGTTTTTCACAGTTAGGTTATCTACTTTAGTTCTATAGGAGATCATTTGCAAATAATATCTAGGAGACAAACTTATTTCAGCTTTTATTGACTGTGTGAGATTCTCAGACAGTCAAACATACAGTACTCGTAATTAACTCCTAATTTTGACAGTCGGTCGAGCCGAAGCTTATAAAAATCATTAACATCGATTTCTGGAATCTTCCGTATGAAATGCACTCATTTTAATACGTCATCCTTTCTATATAATTACTTGCATGAAACCGTAAGCCAAACGCACCACGTAAACAAATCCAAAATGTGTAATTAGTGATGAGGAGACGTTTATTTAGCATTCGTGAGAAGAAGTCTCCAGTCCCGGCACCTTTTAACACTCCGAGGTAAAGCTTTAACGTAAAGTTTTTTTTTTTTGACATGTGACAGTTTATAGGATGCAGGGAAGGAGAGAGCTGGTGAGAGCTGCTGAAGTGATTACAGGAACTGCGTTTCACATTATACAACAATTAATATAACTGTAAACTGATAAAAAAAAAAAATACAGTTTGTCATTCATTAAGAAATAAGAGAGAATTCCAGATGTGCAGTGATAGGTTACAGTAACTCTCATGAGCACACGTCACACCACCTGGTCACTGAGTATTTTCCTAAGAGCGTGCCCTGTCATGTTTTATTCCATATTCAATCCACTTCCTTTGGATTACTCAAAAAGCTTTCGAGTTTTAGAAGAAACAGATGCAGCCTTGTGTGAACCAGAAGGCAACCTTTCAAATCTGAATGCATTTGTGTGAGGTTTTTTTTTTTTTTTGCTAGCCTCCAGGTAACAGTTTGAAAAGGGCTGGCCTTTGTTTACCAGAAATGCATTTGATGTCAGGAATGCTATAAAGAAAGAACGTATTATTGACTTTCAGTGGCTCGTACAACAGAAGGTTGTCTTAAAAGGTTTGCATAATCTACTTCTTTTTTTTTTTTTAGTAGGAGATTAGGTGTGTGCATTTTTGTCAATGTGTGTTTGCAGACACGTTGGGTTGTCCTTATTGAATTCTAAATGATTGTGTATGTATAAACGAAAGAGGTGTGTGAAGATAAGGGTGTCTGGAAAAGTTTGGACATAAGTTGATGCTGCAAACTGATGATGTAGTTTTCACGGTTAGGCCAGTCATAAAAATTACGTTACGGACTTCTCGTACGATATACGGACATGACTTCGATCGTTTCTGCTGACCTCGACAGTGCCCATTGTGTTTACCTGCACGTTCGTTTACATAAGAATGAATGTGACCAGCGTTTTAGCCGTTCGCTCTGCTTCTGTCCTCTCGTCCGCTCCAGAGCTGTCAAATTAAACTTAGAATATTCTTGGAATTTAAGATAAAAATGCACTTTAAAAAAACGACGCAAGCGATATTGTTTTACAAAGAAAAATCTAGAAAGAGTTCTAGTGTTACTCCAGTCATCGTCAATAATGTTGGGGCTTGACCCCTAGAATGAGTTCATGTTGCAGGGAAGGAGAGAGGATGATACAGTTATCATTGTATCAGTGGCATCAAATGGTCTTAATAATGACAGTAATATCGTTTATTGCAATTATTTCTGGGACAAGATATCGTCCAACGAAAGTAGTCATCGTCACAGGCCTATTAGAGGTAAGCTTTTAAAAAAAGAATAATTAAATGTGTATGTGAATTGCTTGGTCTATTAAAATGTATAACTAAAACAAGGATGTACGCCGTTTATTTATTTATTTATTTATTTATTTATTTATTTATTCTGAATTCTTTTCAACCACGAGTCTCTGTTTTTATTTAAAAAAAAAGATCCTAGTTGACCTTTGATTTTTGTATTTCTCTTTCAGTCGCAGTTTTAGCTTACGAGCGAATAAGAATAGAAATTGGTCTAAATCCAATGTTGAAGACGAACTTTTGTTTCGTGAGTCGGTTGCTGCTTCTATTTTTGCTCTGTTTATCGTCGACCCACGAGCGGGCTTTTTCTATCCGCGCGTGTGTGATTCATCATTTGCGCAAACACGTACTGGATTTACATTCTGCTGTGCTACTTTTCCGTGTGTGTGCTAATGGAATTGTGTTCGTGCGTATTTTGCACAGGAGAGGAAGAAGAGAGGCGAGAACAACAGCGATCTCTTTCAAGCGGACGTCTACGCGTACCAGGGCAAATTCCACGAGGCCGCTAAACTCTATAAGAGAAGTGGCCATGACAACAGAGCGCTCGCCATGTATACAGACCTACGCATGTTTGAGTATGCCAAGGTGTGTGTGTGTGTGTGTGTGTTTACATTCATATTTAATCATGTGTTCGCTCATTAGCAGGAGTGCGTATGTGCACATTTTTGTGGGAGTGTGTATGCTGAAACCCGTGTGTAAATTGCAGTTCTTGTGTGTGTTCGTTTTCATGTTCTGACATCTGTGTATTTGTGTGGGGCCCCTGCCCTTCGGACCTATTTTCTGTGAAGGAAGACAGACCTTTTTCCTCAGCTCCTCCACTTCACTAGACCCTTGTGGCTCTAGATGCATGCGACGAATCATTAAGACTACTTCAAGTACTTTAGGTTCCTTTCAGACATTTCTTGCAATCGCGCTGCGTGCCCCGACTTTAGTGCACGTTTATGTGCATGTTTATGTGACAGAGCGAGAGAAGAGCATGAGAAGATTAGTTTTTTCCTTGTTCCTTTGTACTTGGGTCTGTTCGACTTGGAAACGTGCTTTTCGTTTGTTTGTTTTTTCGCGCAGTGAAAGTTAAAAGAATTTCTCTGTTTGCATGTGCGTTTCCAGAACTTCCTGGCTTCGGCAGACCCTAAAGACACGAAGCTGCTGATGAAGAAGCAGGCGGACTGGGCTAAGAACAGTAAAGAGCCGCGTACTGCTGCTGACATGTATCTAAGCGCAGGAGAGAACATGAAGGCCATCGAGATCATTGGAGAGCATGGCTGGGTGGACATGTGAGACGAAACTCAGGCACACTTAAACATAGAACTCCTGGTTAAACTTCATGCACACACGTACAGGTTAACTGAAGCCTGAAATGAAAACAAATACAGATTCGTCTCATTTTTCTCTCTAAATTTGGCCACCTGTCATTTCCCACCCACACCCAGCAGCCAGCACTCCCCAATCATACGAGGGTTAAGACATGCTTCCTTTGGGAGATGTGAAGCCAGCCAACTCCATTTTTTTTTTTCCCAAGCGTAATACACTATCTGCCCTTTTTCCACATTTATTGATCTCACATGTTTGGCTAGTGTCACTGTGATTGACCGTATGAGAGCGAGAAAGAGCAATGCATTCCCTCCTGCCCAGAAAACACGGGCAAATTTGCTCTCTTGGCTCCCAGCCACTGATTTCTGTGATTTCAGGATAATTCAATACACAATAAGCCACAATATGAGAAGCATCTCTGGAAATATTCTAAAAAAAAAAAAGTGTTCTGACTTAAACCATACTGACCCCACCATTAGAAGTCTCTCATAAACTTGAATTTGAGAAGAAAGAGAGAGATTGCAGTCTTTCATGCTTCCTGTTTCAGTATCTGAAATTGGAAATCTTACCTGGCACTTCCTCTTGAACATACATCACATTTTTCCAAGCACTAACTTAGCATCGCCAAATAAACACTCTAGCTCATCATTTAGGCAACATGTTAATCCTCCTTATTTGCCTTCTACTTCTACCATGTACTTGCTCTCATCTTCGGTTCTCATTCTCCCTTTGAGTTAGTTTTCTTTTGTCCTGTTTTCACACGTTCCTCTTTTGAAAGCAGTGCCGGAATATTAAAGACTATAGCCTCACATCAAACAGATAATAACAATGTGGAGGACAACATATAATTAAACCACTGGCAAGAAAAGAGGAAAACAATAAAATGGAGCTAATTTCATGGATCGTTGCCCGCACATAATGTGGAAAATGAACCTCCATTGTTTGAGCAACTCCTATTATATTATTGCTATCTTTATATCAGATAAGTAAAGTTCATCTTGAATCAAACAACTCTCTCTCTCTCACCCGGGCTCTCCTCTTCTCTCCCTGTCTTTTTGCAGGTTGATAGATTTGGCACGGAAGCTCGATAAAGCGGAGCGCGAGCCATTGGCCAGGTGCGCTGAATTCTTCCAGAAGTTGAATCACCATGGTTACGCGGCTGAGACCTACTCCAAAATGGGCGACCTGAAAGCCTTGGTGCAGCTACATGTAGAGGCCAGGCACTGGGATGAGGTTTGTGTGGGCGGACGGGTGACAGCCAGTCCAATAAATTTCTCTTTGTCAGTTGCCAAATGTGTTTTATAACATGTAGTTTGAATTTCTAGTGTTGCTGTGGTACAATTACGTGCTGCTAATTACAAGCTACCGAACTGATAATTAACTAACTTACCTACTAATTAACCACTCTGCTTTTACACACGTGTCCAAAAACAGAAAGTTCTCAACTATTGTGCTCTGATGATTCAGACCATATCAGTGTTGTGAATCTTTCAAAGAATCTTTCAGAACATGTCATTCTAAACTATTAAAACAATCTATTAAGAATAATAAATAGCCTTTTATGGTTACTTGTAGCGTTCTTGAATCTAATTGGTTAGAAACTGTTAAAGTTATCATTTCTATAGTAACAACCTACGCACTTCTATGGCAGATGGTTCACATCAACAGATTTTTATGAGATATTTGCACAAGCAAACATTTGATCATCTTTGGAAAGTGCCTATTAGTGGAGTTGATGTACTTGAACAAAACTGCAAATAAAATTAGCTTTTTTGATCATTTATTCAAGAGAAATATCGATAGATGTGATATTTTTCTGTGGAAAAAGTAAGTACACTCTTAGCCTCAGAAGCTAGTATTGCCTGCCCCCTTTAGCAGAAAGTTTTGACCACTCTTTCATGCAGTATTCTTTCAGTTGCAAGATGTTTGAGGGTTTTCTTGCATGTGCTGCCTGTTTCAAATCCCCCCACAACATTTCAATAGGACTCAAATCCAGGCTTTGACTAGGTTATTCCATAACCCTCCATTTCTTCTTTTTGAGCCATTCCTTGGTGGATTTGCTAGTGTGCTTAGGATCATTATCCTGTTGAAAGGTTCAACTTCAACTTTTGGACAGATGGCCTCACATTATCTTCAAGCACTCTTTGATGCAGAATTCGTAGTTGAATCAGTGAAGGCAAGCTGTCTATTCCCTTAGGCAGCAAAGCAACCTTAAACCATAACATTTCCACCACCCTGCTGCACAGTTTGTATGGGGTGCTTCTCCTGAAAAGCTGTCTTTGGTCTTCGGTCAAATTTGCAGGTCAAATTTGAGCAATCTCTTTCTGATTGTAGAAGCATGCACTTTGACACCAACAGTTGCAAGACCTACTAGCAGCTCCTGTGATTAAATTTTGGGGTTCTTGGAGACTTCTTTTTGCATCAGATGGTCTGCTCTTTGGCTGAATTTGCTGGGATGGCCAGTCCTGGACAAATTGGCAGTCGTTTGAAATCTGCACCATATGTAGATTCTTTTCCTTAAAGTGGAATGATGTATTTCAAATAATTTGGGGATATTTTAAAATCCCTTGCCAGACTCATAGGCAACACATCCACAACCTTTTTTTCCCCTGAAGTCCTTACAGAACTCTTTAGATCTTGGCATGATGACATCACACACCTCAATAACAAAAGGAACACCAGACACTACATATGAGAGGGGTATAAATAAGACAGGTTCCACCTGCACTCCTTAAGCATGGTTCTAATCACTGGCACTCAATCTTCACCTGATTAAAATTTTATGGATTTGAAGGTGTGATAAATGTAGGGGTATACTTACTTTTTCCATGTGACTGATCTGTTTTTTGTTCATTTAAATTGTGAAAATTACTATAAAATGTCAATTTTATGTGTCAATAGATAGTGTATCACTTTTATTAATAGACGCTGTTTCAAAGCGGATCAAATCCTTGCTTGTTCAAATATGTCGAAAAAGCCAACAATTTCCATGGGGTGTACTTGTTTTTTACACATGACTGTAACTATAAATGAACAAAAAATACAATGTGCTACTCGTCTTTAATTAATATAAAAATTCTCATTGTTGGCAGTTTGCTATGGTGAAGTAGGAATGAAACGCACTTCAAGATACCTTAATGACCTAGGAACAACATTACACGTTTATCCTCAAATTTATTAAAAATGCCAGGCTCTATGAATATGCACAAAATGCAAATCGGAAACACCCCCTAATTTCTCTTGCTATCTCTAATAGCTAACCATATAGTTAACTGCTTGTAAACCAGTTTGTGTTCAGTATCTATATCTCATTTTTCATTCTCAGGAAGTTATTTATTGAATAAATTAACAAGCTTACTGAATAGTTTCTGTGGCTAAAGATTATGGGCGTGGCATAACTGTCTAGTAATTTGCATGTAACCTATTTTGTGACATCAGAACAGGCAATCTGATAATATGTATTCAAACTATGTTGTTAATGTTAAACTAGCTTAAAGGCCATTTGAATGGTGGTACTAAAAACTAGTAAAATGATTAAGTCGTGTTTTTACCATTTTACCACAGGCTTTCACTCTGGTCGAGAAGCATCCCCAGTACAAGGACGATGTGTATGTTCCGTATGCACAGTGGCTTGCTGAGAACGACCGCTTCGAGGAGGCCCAGAAAGGTGAGTCAACCGTTTCCACTTTTTCTTGCAGACAGCAGTTCTTCACATATTTGCAGCCTATTCAGCAAGTGCTGTGGATTATAATTACATGTCCACATTACGTTCAGAAAAAAAATAGACAGTGTGTGGGAGCGATGGCCTCGCCCCTATATTGTTGGAGAAAGAAATGTAGATTGTTCTATGCAGCACTGATTATCTTTCTGGTCATAATCCACCATTGTGCTTCGGCTGATTATAATTGGCAGCGGGAGACGCTTTACAAGCCCGACCAGGCAGAGATGTCTTCAGACTCCACACCACACACACACTTCGTTTCATTAACCCAAGAATTCATCTCCTCATTCCTCAGCTACTCCGGACCACCGTCTGTGTTTATCATAGCTTCTCCTCTAAACCGTTGGAGCTGAGCCGCACTCCAGCCACGTCTAATCTCTTGTGATAAATGGCACTTCGACCCAGAATGCAGCTAATGGAGTCCCGACCCTTAAAAAAGGCTTCCTACATGAGGTCGTGGCAGGGGTTGTGTTGCTGTAAAGCTGTGTTTCATTAGGCTGAGATTAGGCAAGGGGGGGACCCTGTGTTCAATCCTGCTCGGGTTTCTAAGTGCGACTCTGTTTGACATCCACTAATAGCCTCTCATTTTCTCTGTGCAACTCTGTGAGTTGCAGCAGAGATTAGACTTTAAGAGCAGAGGTTCGTACGACTTGTGTGCATTAAGTACAAATTACTTCTGGCGTGTGGGTGAGGTAGAGAGGTCTGGCCTGGTTCCCTGTGTGTAACGCCTGGCAGCTGGAAGAGAAGAGTGGAATTTATTCCTTACATAGCCAAACTCTGGGAAAGATTCTGGTCAAATATGAATGTAATGCCGGATGATTTAGACTGTTTAGACTGATTAATGAAGGGTATTATGTCCAAAGATTGATGGCAGAACTGAACCGGACAACTTCTCGGCTCGAGGATCTGAAATTAACGATCGTGTGATTTGAGTTTTTAAGTGGCTTCTAAGTCAATTGTAGACAGTTTGTCAAATTAAAGCTGACGTCTGAAGCTAAACAGCTTGACTGTCAGCTCAGGCCGGATTTAAATAAGTAGCCACATATTGGTATGAAGAATGACACGAGACATGATGTATCGTTATAGAAAAGTGGATTTCGTCCTCGATCTGGAATATTGATGTCAAGATGAAATGAATAAAAAAAAAATGTATATAACAGATAGAATAGTAAAACATACTCCTGAACTGGCAGCAGTGCTTCTTTTTGAGGAATTCACATTTTAATTTCATTTCATTTCATTCAATGGCAGCTTGGCTTTTTGACACTGATTAGCGAATAAAGAAAGAAAGTTTTTGCGTAGCGTGTTCATATATAACTGACACTTATTTCGTTTAGTCCCTCGAGTTGCTCTTTCAAGTTGTTTTGTATTGATTTTTTCCCCCTCCTCCAGATTACATAATGAGCTTTGAATTTGTTTTGTCTGGTTCTCCAGCAGTTTTGATTAAAGATGAAGAGACACAAGTACTCAGACTAAACTGAAGTAGATTAGAAGTTAACATGAACCACTTGGATCACCATGTTTTCATAATCTTTTCACTGCATGAAGGATATTTGCCAGGCATTGCACGAATCTTATTTGTATCGAAGGGCTTCTGGTGTCATTAGATATAATGAATATAGATTATAATATTAACTTTAGCCTGTTTTGCTTGACTTGGTGAACCCCTTGAATCCTTTACGTCATTGTGTAACTTTCACCCAGTGAAACACTGTCAAATATTGAATTGTTGCCTCAGGCATCGAAATCGCATCTTATTGTGTCGTAGAAGGTGCAGTGATATCATCAAATATCGAAATCGTGGCGCAACAGAAAAGCGTTCGCCTTAACTGGAAATAAACAGAAAGCTGAAACATGTCAAACAATGAAAGTGAATCTTATTTATGTTCTTATATGTTATATTGATCATGATAACTCCTTTTTACAAAAGGTCAGATTGTCCTAGAGTATATTCTATTGAACCATTTGATCAGATGATGCTCTAACATGGGGACATACCAAAGTATTTCAAAGCGTCTACTTTTCACTCAAGTTATTGCTGATAATGTAATTTGTGATGGTTGGGGGTAAACTTAAAACATTTTCACTAGTGCCTCTCAGACTTTGGACCCTACTGTAAATCTGAGAATACCTACAATAATCCAGTTATAAGTATATAAATATAATGTATATGTCCCCTACCCACTAACCAAACATGTACGGTATTCAGTGCAGTTTAGATGGATAGTACAATATCTTACATTAAAATAAAGAAATGGATGGTATAATGATTACCAAGATAATAATTTAGTGCTTGAGTAAAGTGTTTATTGAAGAGGCAGTTCTCCAGTGTTCAGCTGAAGATAGGCAGATTCTGCAGCTGCCGAGACGTTCATTTTGCCACCTGAGTGCCTGCAGAGAAGAACCGTGATGCACGTCTTCCTTGTGTCTTGAGGGATGGTGAGGCGAGTCGAGCCGTGCGTATGGCTGATGGGGAATGTGATGCAGAGCAGGGTGTGAGAAGTGTGTTCAGCTAGGTAGCGGTTTGTTTTTGGCTGCTTGCTGTGGAGAGCTACAGGAAGCTAGTTAAGGGAACGCAGAAAAGAGTGCTCGTAATGGATGACCTGCAAGAACATCGTGACACTATAATCTTTCATAAAAATAAAAAACTATATCTTCAGCTTTTCATTACCTTACTTTACTCTACTGCCTGTTAATGTCCTGTGATTTCACTTCTTGTTTTCCCTTTCTTTGTTTACCAGCGTTCCACAGGGCTGGCCGGCAAGCGGAGGCTGTGAAGGTTTTGGAGCAGCTTACCCAGAATGCTGTTGTGGAGAGCCGATTCAACGACGCATCATACTACTACTGGATGCTCTCCATGCAGTGTCTGGATATAGCACGAGGTGTGTGCGTAAATGAAATGAACTAGACATCATTCACCAGTGGTTTTTGTAGTTAAGTATATTTCCGTTCTAAGTGTTTGCAGTTCTCTCAAAATGATTTATGTATATGTGTTTGCTTTATTTCCATAGATAATGAGGAGAAGAGGGAGGAGATGTTGAAGAAGTTCCACAGTTTTCAGCATTTGGCTGAGCTGTACCATGTCTACCACTCCATTCATCGCTACATGGTGATTCTCCTTATCCAAACCACTTCGTTGTTGTTGTTGTTGTTGTTTTTAATTAGCTGTAAGACATAGTTTAATTGTTGCAGATGGATCTTCTAAAACAGTGAAACCCACCTCTGTGATTTTTACCTCTACGAACGGGTTGTTAATGTGTTCCAGCCTGACCATAATGAGGTCGCGTTTAGCGCAAACTGCTGCTTGTATTCCAAGATTCCCTCAAGGCCATCATGACTTAAAACACATTTCTTTCTGTTTCTTTATCCCTTCAGCTTAGCTTTAGTTTCATTTGCATTAGCTAATTTATTTTATTTATTCTTATATACAACATAACTCGTTTTTATGTGTTTGTGTGTGTGTGTGTATGTGTGTGTTAAATGCTGTGCATGACCAGGAATTATCTATATAATTTGGAAAACCTTTTAAAATAGTTTCTACACTGCCTTTCATAAGTATTCACCCCCGCGACCTTTTGGACGTTCCATAGTGTTATAACCTGGAACTTAAATGGACTTTTTATGTCATGAAGCTACAGGAAATAGCCTGTAATATTAAAAGGGGCCCAGGATAAAGTTTTGGAAAATCAATCAAGGTTTGGTTATTGAACTTTGAACATCCCGCAGAACACCATTACGGTGGGAGAAATAAGTATTGGACGCGTCAACATTTTTTTCAGTAAATATTTTTCCAATGAAGCTATTCACGTGAAATTTTTTTTACCAGACTTTGAAATCAAGCATTATCTAATCTAATCACCAGAAATCCGTAAGTAATTATACCCCCTATCTGTGCAAATTAATATCAGCTGGGTTTGTGAATTGATGGTCTATAAAAAGGCTTTTTATTTCCCCCACTGTAAAACATGTTATTAAAAGTGGAAAGAATATGGCACAACCACAGTTCTGTTTAGTTGTTTGGAGGATGCCGTCCACCAAAAGTCATTGACTGGGTAAGGAAGATATTAGTCAGAGAAGTAACCGGTGGACTCCGTTCATGAATACTTCATAACATTTTATTCTTTATTTGTAAATAATTGTGCAAACTATAAAAGTTGGTGGTGGTTGGGGGGTTGAATACATTATACAAGGCTCTGTATGTTACTGCTTTTGTAGACTTGGCAAATCCTAACTGTCATGTTCTCTGCAGAGACACCAGATTTGTTATAACTTTGGACTGAGTCATTGCCTGCACCACACACTGCAACAGTCATCATGTCTCTAAAATGATCTGATTCTCTAAATAAATGGCTTGTATTTGAAATGATTTCCCTTTGCTGCAGCATTTCTGCCTTTCCAGTGGTGTAGTCGTTCGGAAAATTGCCACTGGTATTTTTGTTTGAAAATAATAATAAATAAACAGAAAGTAGAAAACGTTAATTCTGTATCGGAATATGTTTCTCACTCACCATTTTCCAGAAATGGTTAATGTCATATTAATGAGAAATCCAGGGTAGAATTACTTGTTTCTGGCAGTTCTAATTCACTACATAAATGAATGAAATTGCACAATTAGCTGGGGCTAATTTGTTGGTTGGTGCTGTTTTTTCATTATTCTGTTGAGAAGTTAGTGCTGTGGAATGTCTTGGGGGGACGTTAGTGCCATTACATTGGTGTTTACTAAGAGAAAATAAACAGCAGAGATTAGTTAGGCTCGTAGTTTGAGCTACATTTGATCTAGGAGAAGACAAACATGATGGATTTCGTTGAAGGTCATGTTAATTATAAAGATTAATTTGCAAGTCATTCTTGGTGGATTTATTCAATTATTCAAATTATTTTGGGAAAGTAGTCCTAGATAAGCATTTAAACCAAATGATCATTGATCCTGAGGCTAGCTAAAAGCAGGACAGAGATATGGAGATGATAGGATTGTTCCAGTTGTTATGTTTTAATGTGGATGCAGTATTTAGGTGTTCAAATATTACACAGTACAGGAAAAAATGGATAAATAGGTACTTATGGAAAATGTGTGTTTGGTATTGGTGATAAATGTGTTGTTTTATCAGCAAGGATTGACTCATATTGCTTAAAAGTTTGTGCGTCTTTCTTTCAGGTTGAGCCTTTCAGTTCAAACATGCCAGAGACTCTCTTCAACCTCTCGAGATTCCTTTTCCACAACTTGACCAAAGATATTCCTCTGGGCATCTCCAAAGTGTATCCTTTATGAAAACACACGTACAGATCGAGCAAACCTGAGCGTCTGCATGGTGCTTGATCATGTACCGACCTTTTAATAAGTGCTCACTTGAATCAAGGATATTCAAGTATTTAGAAAACGCTCTACTTGTTTCTGTATGTGTCTGAGAGAGAGAGAGACTTGATTGAGTCGTGAACTGAATGCATATGAACTCTTCTCACATCACCTTTAGATTTAAGAATTCAGATGAAGTGATGAAACACTTCAGGAAAGTGTGTCTCTTTTGCCTTCTCTGTGGATCAGAGTGACAGAGGAAGAGTGAGAGAGTTAAGGGGAGAATGCAAGCAAGCATGACGGTGTGAAGGCAAAAGATGAATTTAGATCTGCAATTTTTTTTTGTCACTTTCATTTAATTGCCATTTGGACCTGTCTTCAATATCTCACTTTGTCTCTGTCTCATTCACACACCCTCCCTCCTCTATCTGTCTTTATCTCAGATGCACATCCTCTCTCTCTCTCTCTCTCTCCCTCCCTCTCTCTCATTTATTGAAGTCTTCCAGCTATTTCCTCATGAGTTACCAGATGTTCACGACACTGAGTGAATGAACATATGGCAGCTGTTCCCTATTTGACGATGTAGAGAATGAGAGAAACGATTTGAGAGAAAGTGTTACAGAGGAAAAAAGGTATGAAAGAAAACACTTGTTCTTCCTTCACGGTCCTTCCCTGAGTATGTGAGTGGCGAGAAGCAAATTACTGAAAGATTTTTCAGAAATGTCCACTTTTTTCTGGTTTATGACCATTCAGTTAGGTGCAAGGATTTCCTCCACCAGGAATATTCTCACAGCATCCTAGTCTTAGAACAAGAATATACAATCACCAGCCTCTTTAATAGGAACATCTGTACACCTGCTCATTCATGCAATTATCTAACCAAAGTTTCCTGGTCTTACAATCTTCAGACATACAGTTTGGGTGAGCCTTTGCCCACTGTAGCCTCAGGTTCCTGTTCTTGGCTGACAGGAGTGAATCCTGAAGTGGTCTCCTGCTGTTGTAGCCCATCTGCCAAGGTTCCACAAGGTGCACACTGAGATGCTTTTCTGCTAACCACCTTCATAAAGAGTGGTTATTTGAGTTTCCATAGCCTTCCTGTCAATTGTATTAACCACTCTGGCCAATCTCCTCTAACCTCGCTCATCAGTAAAGCTTTTCCACCTGCTGTACTACCAGTAACTGGATGGTGGTTGTTTTTCACAACGTTTGGTGTGAACTCCGGAGACTATTGTGTGTGAAAATCCCAGGAGATCAGCAGTTTATATAACCCCCCAACCCCCCACATTTTGATGTTTGCTGTGAATATTACGTGCAACTTTTCACTTGTATGTGCATGGCTTTATGTCTTATGCTGCTGCCACATAATTGGCTGGTTGTATAATTGCATGTAAGAGCAGATGTACATGTGTTCCTAATAAAGTGGCCAGCAAGTGTGTGTGTACAATTTAGAAAATATGGTGAGCTGTTTCTTAAAAAAGATCCCCAACCATCTGTTTGCAACAGTAAATGTGACAGGAATTGGAGCAAACTGAAATATAAGGAAAAGCGAACATGAGAGAATAGAAACAAATTTTTTTTTTTCTTATCATTTCAACACTTGCATGTCTTTTGAGTTCTGCTAGTTCTCCTGTTGGTGTCTCCCTCTACATCAAGGTTTAGTGGTTTAGCCCAGACATGGGAGGTGGGCTATTGAGATTGTGTCTTTGAGAACGGAGCCGACCAAACGTGTACAAGAAAGAAAGGAAAATAAATCCGTGACCAAGACAATGTAGAAAAACATATAGTATATTAGGGCTGGGAGCGATTTGACAAAAATATCATATCACAATACTTGAGCGCATTTCTACGATACACGATGCGTATCATGATATACAGTTGTGCCCAAAGTTTGCAGAATCTGATCAATCTTAATACTGTTAACAAAATAAGAGGGATCATAAAAATCCCATGTTTTTTATTTAGTTCTATCCTGAATAAGCTATTTCACAGATGTTTACATATAGTCCACAAGACAAGATTATAGCTGAATTTATAAAACTGACCCTGTTCAAAAGTTTACATACCCTTAATTCTTAATACTGTTCTGAGCAGTTAAACTGCCCACTGTTCTTCAGAAAAATCCTCCAGGTCCTGCACATTCTTTGCTTTTCCAATATATTCTGGGGGGACAGTGGTTGCTTGGCGGTTAAGGCTCTGGGTTACTGATCGGAAGGTCGGTGGTTCAAGCCCCAGCACTGCTCTAACCCCAGCTTCCTGACAGGCTGGGATATGCGAAGAAAACAATTTCATTGTGCACTACTGTATATGTGACCAATAAAACTCCATTATATTTGACCCCTTTCATATAGGGATTTTGAGATCCATCTTTTCACACTGAGGACGTCTGAGGAACTCGTACACAACTATTACATAAGGTACAAACATTCACTCATGCTCAAGAACAGGATGATCGGTGTATATTGTTATTATTTTGTTTAAAGATCTTTTTTTAATTTTGTTTAGTACTGCCTTTCAAATGCTAAATAAGATAGTTACATGTCTCCCATAAGACAAAATACTAACAATTTTACAATGATCATTCTGTTCAAAAGTTTACATCTTAATGTATCGTGTTACCTTCTTGAGCATCAGTAAATGTTTGCACCTTTTGTAATATCGTGTACGAGTCCCACAGACATCCTCACCGTGAAAAGATGGATCTCAACATCATATAGCCGCTGTTGGAAAGGGGGCAAATAAGATCCCTCTTATTTTGTTATCAGTATTAAGATTTAGCATATTCTGCAATGGGTATGCAAAATTTTGGGCACAACGGTATAATTTAACTAACAAACAATCTGCAACACAGTAGTAAAATAAACAAAAAAAAAAGGTAAACTGAGTTTGATGATATTCTTCTTTAATGCCTACAAAGACAAAGAAGTTACATTAAAAAAATTATTATTTTTATTTATTACTATTTTTTTTTAACAAATAAATTTCATCAAATCAGCGGTGTCCATTCATTACCATTTAATTTAATTTAATTAGCACGAATAAAGCACCAATATATTCATTAGGTTCATATTGCTCTTATTTTGTGCAGTCTCTCTGACTGAATCACGTTGTTGCTGATCGGCATTGAGCATGTAATGTTCAATAAGGATCTACCCTTTTCATTTTCATGATATGTTTTTGGTTTTGCTGTTGAGATTTACAAACCACTGTAATTTGTCTCAACAACAACTCCTTTACAGAAGTCTTGATATTACTTTGTGCTTATTTGCTTATAGTGTCACCACTAAGAAAATCTATGAATGAAGGCTAGTGAGAGATTGATCATTTAGATAACGCTCACTGCTCCCATTACAGTTTATTCAGTATTACCATGTACGTCTTGTCAAGTCAGGGGTTATGATCTTGAAGACATTTCTGCTTTTATCCACTTTTTTATAATGCTTGACTTGGATATTCAGAATGAAGCATGATTTGTTGTTTGGGTGTGAAACTCTGTGATTGGTGCCTTGATCCTTGACAGACAGCTCAGCTATACTCTATATGCATTGGCTAAGCAGAGTAAGGCACTGGGAGCCTATAAGGTGGCACGGCATGCCTTTGAGAAGCTCCAGGGCCTGAAGATCCCAGCTCAATTCCAGGAGAGCATGGAGCTCAGCTCGCTCACTGTCCGCTCCAAACCCTACCGGGACAGTGAGGTGTGTATCTGTGTGTTCTTAATATCTGATGCTCCATCTATGAGTTTATAACAGAATTTCATAATATTTAAGATCCCATGTTTTCCAAAAACATGTTCTGTTCCTTAAATGACCTTTGTGTCAATGTAGGTAAAGCAGACCTTATCATTTAGGGCTTTCTTTATTTTGACATTTTTTAAATTAGATTTTAGAATTTTTTAATTAAATATAACAACAAAATGAAAAAGGGTCCTGAAATGTGACATTATCTATAAGTAGGCTTAGACACACGTTTCCTGGGGCTGAATCTCAAATAGTGTTGAACATTATATACTGATTATACAGTGCTGTGAAAAAAGTATCTGATTTATTCTGGTTTTTTTTGTGTATGTCATAATAAATAGTTTTTGATCTTCAAACGGAATACAATTTAAAACAAAGGCAACCTGAGTAAACCCACAGTTTACAATACAGTTGGGGTTGTCATCCAACACCTACACTATCATCCATTTGGAAAAGTATTTGGCCCCTTAAACATAAAATCCGCTTGTGCCGCTTTTAGTTTCATAGATTTGGGGAATCAGTAACTACGGGGAGCAAATACATTTTCACACAGGCCCAGTTGGTACTGGATGACTTTTTTTGCTTCAATAATGAACATGATCATTTAAAAACTGTATTTTGTGTTTCCTCAGTTTGCGTTTGTTTTATCTTAGATTTGTTTTTGTTTTTATTTCTGTAACTTATTTAGTATCTGATATGAAAAACTGCACTGCCATAATATATAATCATTTTAATATAATGTTTAATATGTACTATTGTGTTCCTTGTTTATGTTAACTTCTGTGTGTGTTTATTGTTCAGGATTTAATTCCAATGTGTTACCGCTGTTCCACCCACAACCCGCTGCTAAACAACCAGGGCAATGCCTGCGTTAACTGCAGACAACCGTTTATTTACTCCGCCTCCTCTTACGGTGAGCGGGCAGCATGCCTGTCAATCACAGCAAAGGACCTTCCCTGAAGTGTTTAATATTTAAATGGGTCTCTGAATCCATTTTCATTTTTGTGAAATAGGATTTGAGTCTTTCTATAGGCACAAAATATAATTGTGTGTGTGTGTGTGTGTGTGTGTGTGTGTTTAGAGGTCCTTCCCTTGGTGGAGTTCTATTTAGAGGAGGGGATCGCAGATGAGGAAGCAGTATCTCTGATTGACCTGGAAGTTCCACGGGCGGACAAGAAGACAACCCGCTGGCAGGAGATGAACAGAGGCGGTATCCTTTTACACACACACACACACACACACACACACACACACACAGAGTGTTTATGTGGTTACAGGGCATTTCAATAAGTAGTATGCAGAAGGGCATATGTGTGGTTATAGCTAAGTGAATTAGGATCCCCGACACTGGATTAGTTCTGCTTATGTACTCTTACCTAAGCAGAAAAGGAGGACATCAAGGACACTTAAGTTCAGCTAAATTACAATAATACAACAATAATAAGGGATGTGTCCAGTGTTACTCTTAAAAAGAAATTGTTGAAAGGTACATTTTGAATAAAACTATTCTATTTAGACTTTAAAATAAAGCACAAATACTGTAGTGACAAAAGGTTTGTTATAATTGCAATGCCTTATTACTTCATGCTGTTTACAGTAAATTTAGTGTCTCTCATTAGACGAAGATAAGCAGAGAATGTACTGTACAATCTTTAGAACGAATGAACAGTTCGTTAAGAGCAGGTACGAAAGAATGCTAGAGTGTGAAGCAGAGCAGTTTTAGGACAATGTGTCAAAGCGTTTGAAAGTATGAAACAGATGGCAACCAAAAGACGTGTGTGTGTGTGTGTGTGTGTACTTGTGTAGCTCTCCTTAACTGTGTTCGTTGCAGATAGTCAGTCGCTAAGGCTGGATGATGATGTCGAACATCCTGAAGAAGATCCCTTTATGGCCAAACTAAGTTTCGAGGTGAGAGGAAGATTTATAGCTTGGCTGAGAGAGAGAGGTGGGAAAGAATTGTGATAAACATGTATAAAAGCTACATAAAATTTTCACTCAGCATACCATCTCAATAATGGATACGAACCAGGTTTCTTCACTATAGGGGTATAATGCAACGCCAGGATCTGTGTCAGTATAGTGCTCCAAATATCCATACCTCTATGTGTATTCCCACCTGAAGTGGGCGGGGCCTAAACAGGAACGGGTTCCCATTCCGTTACATCCCTGCTTCACTACTGTCTGTGTGATCACTGGTCACTGGTGTTTCTGCTAATGTGTGTCTTACAGCAGGGGGGCAGTGAGTTTGTTCCCGTCGTGGTCAGTCGTGCAGTGTTGAGCTCCATGTCGAGAAGAGATGTATTAATAAAGCGCTGGCCCAAGCCTTTGCGCTGGCAGTACTACCGCTCTCTACTGCCTGATGTCAGCATTACCATGTGTCCCTCTTGCTTTCAGGTACACACACACACACACACCCACAAAGACAGACACAGTGTTTGCATGTTTCTTTAATTTATACCATAGGGGCCAGTCAGCATTAAGCAAACGAGACCAGACTATCTGATCTACCTCAATTGCGTCCTTTCATTTTTCGCCACACGATAATTAATTCACATCCTGTTTCGTATGTTATTCATTTTTCTTCTTTGTTCTTCATCTTGATTGCACACTTCCTCCGTCTGTCCCACAGATGTTCCACAGCGAGGACTACGAACTATTGGTCCTCCAGCACAACTGTTGTCCTTACTGTCGCAGACCCATCGATGAGCCCAACTAGCTCACCCGAATGGACTTGGAGCATTATAAAGTGTGTTTTTAATAGGGTCCACGGATTAGCCCGAGCTGAATGACTGAGCCTTCACTAGAGATTTGTATCAGTAACGGTAAGCGCGTGTGTGCGTGCGATGGCAGCTTTAACGTGGCGTTGATCCTCAAGCCATAAGAAAAGCGCCACCTCAGCCGATAGCTCTGATAGGATTAAAGAGATCAGGATACTCAGCTGGTGAAAGGCGATTACAGCATTTGGAAATGGCTGGAGTGTGCAAGATGACACTAACAAACCTTATCAAGGTTTTTTTTTTTTCGTTTTTTTTTCCATGAACATGATGGATGCATCTCTAAAACGTAATAGCAATCTTTTCTTTATTAATGGACTTGCTTGTGAATTATAATGAAAAAAAAAACCTACACAGAACATTCCATATACCATATATATTATTGTTCTACTAAGGAATTGTTTTTATATAGTCATTGTAATATTTTCATAATTTATGAATTTTTAATAAATATTTTTAAAGATATACTGTACATATATGAGCATTGTTATTTATTTTAGCAATTCAAAATTTTGTAATTTCATAATTGTAGTGGGCCTAGTATGGACTCTGCGTGGTTGTTTATTTATTTGCTAATATTTGGGAGAGATGATGATGGTTCAGCTGTTTGCAATTAACAAATTAAACAAAAGCAATTGAAATATTTCAACACAACAAATGCTTCAAGTGGTTTCCCCAAACTCAACTGAAAATACAACTTACAATGAATTCTCCAGGTTCAAAATTATTCAACCCCTGAATAAAATCCCTCACAAATATGCACAACAGGTGTTGTCTCAAGCACACCTGATGCAATGAAGAGCTTCAGTAGTTGCACCAGGTGTGTTTGAGCTGTAACTCATGAAATACCTGAAATAGCTAGTGGAAGAAAATTTATGATATACTTGAATGGGGCAGAAAAAGCTATCAACGTCTGCAACCAGATTTCCGAGAAGGCATGTTGTGAAAAACCCTCAAGTGACTGCAAAAGACCTACAGCAAGACTCGGTGGCGACAGTAAGCACAGTAAGGCGCGTACTAAATGCATAAGGTTTCCATGCCAGAACTCCAAGACGTACACCACTATTGACCCAAAATCACAAGAAAAATCATATAAATAAACCATATTATAAGTTTTGGAATTCGGTTCTGGAACTTTTTAACACAATGACTCAGCGGTATGTCTGGAGGAAGAATAATAAAGAATGAACACTCTGTCCACCTTCAAGCATGGTGGTGGCTCAGTGCTGCTCTGGGGCTGCTTTGAATCCTCTGGCACTGGAAACCTGTAGCATGTGGAAGGCAAGGTGGATTCATTGAAATATCAGGAAATCCTAGGAGAAAACGTCATGCCGTCTGTGAGGAAGCTGAAGCATGGGCATCATTGGATCTTCCAACAGGACAATGATTTCAAGCATAACTCAAATTCCACAAGGCTTGGTTGCTGAAGAAGTTCTGGAAGATTCTACAGGGCCATCACAGTCACCTGACTTGAACCCCATAGAAAATCTCTGGTGGGTTTTGAAGAAGGAGGATTCAACACGCAAACCCAAGAATATTACTGAACTGGAGGCCATTGCTCATGAGGGCTGGGCTAAGATTCCAAAGGAACACTGCCAGAAGCTATACAGCTCATTTGCAGCAGGTCATAACAGCAAAAGGGTGTCTACTAAAGTACTAAAGATGCTCGCCATGAAGGGGGTGAATAATTTTGAAACTGGAAAAATCATTCTAAGTTGCATTTTCAGTTGAATTTGGGAAAACCGCTTGAAGCATTCGTTGTGTTGAACTATTTCAATTGCTTTTGTTTGATGTGCTCATTGCACATCAACAGCTGGAAGTCTGTAAATTTTGACAATACACCTGATTTGCAATGGTGGTTGAATAATTTTGATAATTTGGTTCATAACTGTATATAATTTTTATACAGCAGCTTTCATACATGTATCATGCAAGCTTAAAGTGAAACAAGGCAATCAAAAACAATAGAAATAATAATAATAATAATAATAGTAATAATAATATAATGACAGAAAGAACAAAATAAAGTAGAATTAAAGAAAATCTTCAAATGCGGTCTTCTGTCCTTCAGTTTATCTCAAGGGTTAGTCACTTTCTTTCTGACCTTGCACCCTATTTTACCAAATTACACTAATCTCCCACTTTCACTGAGGTTAATCCATCAGGACGGTGGGATATAAGAGCTCTGCTCAGTATCCCGGGGAGTTGATCACTTGTTCTCAGGAACTGACCCTTTCTCCAAATTATCTTCAATTCAACGATTTCTTTTTGCTTGTTTGCTTTTTTCCCCCGTCTGTTCTTGTTTTCCATCCTGTATTTCTGAGTCTCTATAGTCATCATGAACGGGACAGAGGGTCCGAACTTCTACGTGCCGATGTCCAACAAGTCGGGCTTGGTTCGCAGCCCGTTCGAGGAGCCGCAGTACTACCTAGCCGAGCCGTGGAAGTACTCGCTGTTAGCTGCCTACATGCTCTTCCTCATGATCACTGCCTTCCTGATCAACTTCCTCACTCTCTACGTCACCGTAAAATACAAGAAACTCCGTACGCCACTCAATTACATTCTTCTGAACCTGGCTGTTGCCGGCTTGTTCATGGTCTTCGGAGGTTTCACGGTCACGCTCTACACCGCCCTGCATGGATATTTTGTCCTGGGTGTAACTGGGTGCAATATTGAGGGCTTTTTTGCCACCATGGGAGGTGAGTATACTATGAAAAGTGGTTGGGTTTCATCAACGTATGCTGTATAATTTTATTAAAATGTATTTTGAAAGTACTTGAAAATATTATCTTATTTGCAGTAAAAAGGGAAACTGATAACCTATGGACTAATCTATGAACTGTAAGTTTCTATAGATAGACAGCTTGAAATCATTTTTTATTTAAAATTATTTATTTATTATTTATTTTTTTTTAGGTGAGATTGGCCTGTGGTCCCTGGTAGTTTTGGCTATTGAACGCTACATTGTGGTGTGTAAGCCTGTGTCCACATTTCGCTTTGGAGAGAAGCACGCCATCATTGGAGTTGGCTTCACCTGGATCATGGCCCTCACCTGTGCTGGCCCACCACTGCTTGGCTGGTCCAGGTAAAGCCGGGTTCACACTGTATGATTATGGCCACGGTTTGGTCGTCTGAGACAAATTTTGAGAATCCTAAAAGATTCCTATAATCCTAGGCCTAAATCTGTAGTCATTGATCGCTAGTTTGACGTGTTCCCTGACAGCCAATTAATGGCCATTGCGATCAAATTTTTTCTCCGATTAAATGTCAGAAGATTTGAGGCACAGTCCTGTAGTGTGGCTTGCATGCGTTTTTTGCGTCTTGACTGTCGTACAGTCTGACATTAATGACAACTGAGCTCCTACAGTATGACATGGCTTACAGCAGGGATCATGTTCTTACAGTCTGACAAGAAACAGTCGCAAAGGACTATTAAAAATCGCACAGTGTGCACCCATCTTTAGAATGAGAGACAATTTCTTCTCAGAAAATTATAAAGGAGTAAATGGAAAGTATCAGCTGTTAATAATATAACGCATGGGTTGTCTTATCCAGTCACATGCATTTATGTAAATTGTTTAGTTGAAGGCAACTCATCAGCTCAAAAACTATCTACATTACTAGAGGTATTAATTCAGAAGAGAGTGCGTTTTCATTTTGTGGAACTGAACCGTTACAAATTTTAGTTGAATATCCCTGATATAATGGGATCAGTATGTTAATATTGCACCATGATATTTGAATAAAAGCTCAAAGATTCATGGAAAGACCTTTTCTTGCCTTAGGTGCACTCCTACATTTATCACACCTTCAAATCCATAAAATTAGAATCAAGTCTTCAGGATTGGGTGCCAGTGATTAGAACCCGCTTAAGGAGTGCAGGTGGAACTTGTCTTATTTATACCCCTCTCATATCTAGTATCTGGTGTTCCCTGTGTTATTGAGGTGTGTGGTGTTATCATGCCAAGATCTAAAGAGTAAGGCCTTCAGAATTGTATTTTTTTAAGGTTGTGGATACCTATTAGTCTGGCAAGGGATTTATAAAGATCTCCAAATTATTTGAAATACATCATTCCACTGTAAGAAACATCATCTACAAATGGTGTAGATTTCAAACGACTGCCAATTTGTCCAGGACTGGCCGTTCCAGCCAATTCAGCCCAAGAGCAGAACGTCTGATACAAAAAGAAGTCTCCAAGAACCCCAAAATTTGTGCCAGGAAAAAGCCTTTGCCAAGGCTTTACAGTTTGCCAATGAGCATATAGATAAAGACCAGGCCTTTTGGAATAATGTGCTCTGGTCAGACGAATCAAAGATGGAGCTGTTTGGCCACAGTAACACTAGACATGTTTGGCATAGACCAAAGACAGCTTTTCAGGAGAAGCACCTCATACCAACTGTGAAGCACAGTGGTGGAAATGTTATGGTTTGTGGTTGCTTCACTGCTTCAGGAACTGGACAGCTTACATTCACTGATTCAACTATGAATTTTGCATCGTATCACAGAGTGCTTGAAGATTATGTAAGGCCATCTGTTCAAAATTTGAACCAAATGTGGACCTTTCAACAGGATAATGATCCTAAGCACACTAACAAATCCACCAAGAAATTGCTCAAAAAGAAGAAATAGAGGATTATAGAATGGCCAAGTCAAAGCCCGGATTTGAATCCCATTGAAATGTTATAGGGGGATTTGAAAATGGAAGTACATGCAAGAAAACCCTCAAACATCTTGCAACTCAAATAATATTGCATGAAAGAGTGGTCAAAACTTCCAGTAAGCCTGGTGGACAATTATGCAAAACGCCTACAAGAGGTTATTTCTGCTAAAGGGGGCAATACTAACTTCTGAGGCCAAGGGTGTACTTACTTTTTCCACATCACATCTATTGATATTTCTGTTGAATAAATGATTGAAAATGAAAATTTTCCTTGTGGTTATGTTCAGGTATATCAGCGTCACTAATAGACACTGTTTCAAACATGATCAAATGTTTGCTTGTTCAAATATCTAAAAAAAAAGCCAACAATTTCCATGGGGTGTACTTATTTTTTCACATAACTGTATGTGTACTCATGCTTATGCAGGTATATTCCAGAAGGGATGCAGTGTTCATGTGGAATAGATTACTACACCCCAAAACCTGAATACAACAACACGTCGTTCGTCATCTATATGTTCGTCCTACATTTCTGTATTCCGCTGCTGGTCATCTTCTTCTGTTACAGCCGCCTCCTCTGCACAGTTCGCGCAGTGAGAAACACACACACACACACACACACACACACACACACACACACACACACACACACACAGTGCATAGTTTAGCTATGACAACAAGGCACTTTGCATTATGGGATGAATAAACCATTTGTCTGTTTATCAATATATCGGTCTCGTTTCATCTATCATCAGAAATGAAATCCACAACGATCAAACTAGTCCTTCTTTTTCTCAATCTCCTCTCTGTGCTGTTTTGCCAGGCCGCAGCTCAGCAGCAGGAGTCGGAGAGCACTCAGAGGGCAGAGAAAGAGGTCACCCGGATTGTGGTCGTTATGGTGATCGCGTTCCTGGTGTGCTGGTTACCGTATGCCAGTGTTGCCTGGTACATATTTGCCAACCAGGGCTCTGAGTTCGGACCCGTTTTCATGACCGCGCCGGCATTCTTCGCCAAGAGCGCCTCCATTTACAACCCTGTCATCTACATCTTCCTCAACAGACAGGTAATGACAGCACGGGCAGGAAGTGTGACTTGAATGGTGTATTTTTATTTATTTTATTTTTTTTACTTTTCCTTGTCATTGAGATTGCATCTTGTGAGCCTTTAATAGTTCTGTTTTCATAGTGCACCTATACAGGTACTGTACTATAGGAGTTAGTGTTTTTGATTAGAGCTTTAAAGATACGGTACATGATGCGCATTATTCCTAGGTCAAAGATAAATATTAAAGGTGACGAGGAAAGGTACAGTTTAGTACCCTTATTTCTGAAATTATACACAACAGTTCAGTCTGAAACCAGCCCAGGTTTACTATCTTGTGTATTCATTTGGTGCTTGTGTATATTGATGGTATAGATAATATATACAATGTAATTCATTTAATTCAAATTGATTTGGGCCAAGACTCGTCGTCACATGAGTGCGCATTCAGCCGAAGCCCTCTTCGATTCATGAGCGTCGAACATGTATACAGCTAAAAGGTCTCATTTACCAGCAAACATCACTGCGAAAGACCACACAAAACAATTCTGCCCAATTGCAGTTTCGCCAATTCATGTAGTTTTTCACTAGCTCGTCCAACAAATTCAAGCATTTTTGGCCGCCACAATTACAAGAACACTCAGCAAAATCTTGATTAGACGGACCGATATAGGTGAATAGATATGTGTTCGCCTGGGAAAAAATTTTTTTGTCCGAATGTTATGTCTGATTTCTGAAAAACAGACGTTTTTTCTACTAGTAATACACGTTGACATATCAACTTTAAGAAAACAAAAATCTATTTGACTAAAACAATTCAGAACTGTTATTAAAAAGCCAAGAAATGTAGTAATATAGAACAGAACGAACTGAATAAATGAGCGGTTGTTTCCTCACCGATGTTAGCACGAACACAGATCAGTCGGGTGAAGAGACGACGACGGGACTCGTGTTTAAATTTCACAAGTCACTTTTACCTCGGGTGATGAGACAGAGATTGATGTGGATGATATCTCATTTCCTGTTGTACACTTATACGTCTTTACCATTAGTCATTAATGTTGTCTTTTCTCTAAGTAGAGTAGGTTCAAAGTGTAAAAGTAGAAAATGTCCAAATTTGACTGGGCGAAGGATTTTCACAGGCCACCGCACAAAAAGTTAAAGTGCATTATAATAATAAAATATTGTAATGGGACAGATGAGAGAATGAAAAACTGGAGTAATAAAAGTAATTCCAGTTATTAATGGTTTCCTTTGGGTTTTGTGGTGTACATGCGTATGATCAGACCAACATACTAGCATGTTAGTAACTCATAACCACCACCAAGTTTTAACTGGAAGTAAATGACCAATTTCAACAACTAAAGAATTTGGGTCTGGGGAAAAAAAGTGACCGGTTTTGCCTAAACGTTTGTGTGCATGTGTAGGATACATACATAGTACTCCTGACACCCCAAGGAGGAATAATCAATATGGTACCATTTCATACATAGTAATGGCGTTTTTATTCCTTTGTTCTTATAGTACTAATTGTATAAGTACCGTTGTTCGTTGTTATAGTTCAGAAACTACATGCTGGTCACGCTGTGCTGTGGAAAGAACCCGTTCGGTGAGGATGAGACCAGCATCACGTCCTCTACAAAGACCCAGTCCTCTGTGGTCACCACAAGCCAGGTGGCCCCTGCCTGAACCTGTGTCCTCTGTCCTCCAGCCTTTTCGACCACACCCCCAGTGCACCTGGAACACCATCAGTCGAAGTAGTTTCCCCTTTGGCCGCAATTTTATACGGTCAATTGTCTGTTCTTAACATTTCTGGCTAATCCCCCACTGATGAGTTTGTTTCTGGATTCCTGTTGCGTGATTGTAATATGCACACTGGAGCATGGCATGTCGTCTAATATAGGCTTTTAAAGGGAACATGTTCAGTTGAGTTATGCAGAGCTTCGGCACTTTCCATTTGTTTTCATTATCGTTAACCCGCCGGACGTCCTCCCTCAGTGTGTTTATTAAAAAGATATCAGGTTCTTAAATAAAATCGTAGTATACGCTTTTAGAGTGAACTTTGACGCTCTGCTCCTTACCCATTACTCACTGCGCGTCGCGGCGTGTGACGAGCGAATGATGTGATGAATGGGTAGAACGGCAGACAGATGTGAGTCATGAGAAACATCTGGAGTCACAGGTTCATGGACGTCACAGTCAGCCTATTTGTGTTTGGTGCATTTGGCTCATTGTTAGAGGAAGTGTTAGGATGTGAATTGTTGTGCAGTTTGAAATAATAAAAAAAAGTTTTGTCCTCATACAGGCACTTTTCTGTTTTTCCTGTTCTAGCATGCCTCAAAGATTTACCCCTTAGGTCAAATCTGGTGGTTTGTATTGGGAAATGCTCAAATAATTACACAGTGTGTGTCTTGAGAAATAATCATTAATACAAAAGCGTACGCTTTCAATATAACGACAGAATGCTTATTCAAGGTCATAGGTTTATTCGATAAAATGTCCCTCTTTTTCCATGAAAGCAACACATTAAACAACTGCATCAGGCAGACTATCCAGTACAATTAACCCGAATAGTTCCTTTTTGGTTCAGATTCAATCTAAACTTCTCATTCAACTTTCTTCA
Organism: Ameiurus melas; assembly: GCA_012411365.1. Lineage (NCBI taxonomy): Eukaryota > Metazoa > Chordata > Actinopteri > Siluriformes > Ictaluridae > Ameiurus > Ameiurus melas. The sequence continues at coordinate 8,950,444 of CM022780.1, read as the reverse complement.
ACCTTTTAAACAGTCTGCAGCTTCGTCCTCATGGCCATGACCTGTAAATCACATGGACGCTGATTGATTTGTTGTTGAAAACGTTCACTGCCAAGGTTACATTCTACAAGCCACCGAATCCAGGATGTTTTCATTCTGACTCATCCCTCAAAGACTAGGCACAGGGAAATAAATGTAAAACACCCCAGATTCGATCACGACGGCTTGAAGTAACTGTAACCTTTTGCGCAGCGCCAGTTAGGAGGACTTTCCTCATATCGGCTTCCTCTCACATTGAAATTATTATACTATAAAAATCATACACAAAGCTATAAATATTGCTATGGAATTTTTTACTATACAGTCCAGTGCATCATTGGCTCTTCCCCAGAGTGGGGTCAGTGCGTGAAGTAACCACAGGAACTCCTGGTTCCATAAGTCCACATTTAAACAGCCTCCCAACACGACGTCAAGTGAAATTTCATCAGTCCCCGTCTTGTTAACAGGCATAATGTGTTTTTGGATTGCATATCAATAAAAAAAAAGAAAAAGAAAACAAAACTCACAACCCAGCCATAGAAAGAAGCGTGACCAACATGGAATTGGCAACAGAAGGTTTTTGTTTTGATTCAATTTTCAGTTTTTAAGTGTCCATCCTTTTTTTTTTTTTTTTTTTTTTGGATCACCCCTTGGTTTAGGTTTGATCGCCGGAATGTATTGTAGCCATGTAGAGGCAGTGTTTTCATTGGCTCAGGACCTGTGGAGGATGCATTTGGATTGGCTGGAGTTCAGGCTTCGCTGCTGCACTCGTAAATGTTATCCTCCACAAGGGCGATGACCTGTTCAAACTTGTGCTGCAGTTGAGTGCGTCTAGCAGTCGGGTTCGAATCCAAAGCGTTCACCACCTGTCACAAGGAGAGACATGATATTTCAGATAAATACACGTTTATTTGTATATTCTAATGTTTATATGTAGTAGTTCAGTATAGTAGTAAGGGCTCGGTCATTAGCCATATTTGATTTCTTTAGCAACTTTGTTTCAAAATGGAGTCTAGCGACAAATTTTATGGACTTTTTGAGCAGCCTTTTGCGATTGTCCTGCACTTGATATGGCTCTCCAACTCGCATCCCAGATGCTGGTTATACGAGTTAAGAGAGCAGGTTTGCTCGACTCACCACCACTGTGTAAAGCCTGACTGAGTTGCGCTTGCAGGGGCTGATGTTTCCAGGCACCAATCACAGACCACCATGATTTCCCTATGATCAATCACTGATCACCATTGTTCCCAACATCCAATAACTGATTACCATTGTTCCTAATATCCAATAACTGATCACCATTGTTGCCAACAACCAATCACTGATCACCATTGTTCTCAACATCCAATCAATGATCAGCAGTATTCCCAAAGACTAATCAATGATCACCAGTATTCCCAATGACCAATAACTAATCACCATTGTTCACAACATCCAATCAATGATCACCATTGTTCTCAAAGACCAATAACTGATGACCAATGTTTTCTACATCCAATGATGATCATTATTCCCATCGTCCAATTACTGATCGACGTTGTTTGTCCCCCCCGCACATTTCTGTTTAAATTGTCTTCTTGGGTGATATTAACACTTAAAAAAAATGTGTATGTTTAAAAAAAGAAATAAAAATAATAAAAGTAATACATTAATCCTTCCAAAAGCGTTTTCCTTCATGTCCATTTCCAGACTCACTTCTAAGTGTCCTCCTTCTTCACGTAACACGTTTTTGATGTACAAATGGTCATCAAAATGAATCCGCAAATTAGTTCATGATGTAATGTAGGGACTTTCTGAGCAAGCATTAGCTACTTTCCCCTGAAAAGAGTTGTCACCACTGAACTTTAATCTTTTAACAGCTCAGCTAAATGCTTACACTGGATTCTGCCTTACTTGTGTGTCGCCTTGGTTAAAAGCGTCTGCTAAATGTAAACACAAATTTAGAAAAAAAGACATGGCAACAGTCAAAGAAACACCTATTAACAAAAGTGCATCCGAGTTTCCATATGCCATTTATGCACTCCTGACCTTCACCTACTGTGGCTGTACAACTCTACTTCACCATCCGGAAACATGGCGACAGAAAAGAGAAAGTTGCAAACAATTTGGCCACTTTACACACATGCAGCGCGTCACAGACAGCGCGCCCTCACAATATTCGGCAGATCCAGCTAAGCTGCTGTTTTCCAAACCCCCATGCAGTTAGTCTTTCATGTCCAGCAGAGCCATTCACTTAGCATTATGCATGTAGAGAATGAGCTCAATCACACGCGCCTGCAATCAGCCATGTTTTTCACTGCGCCCGCTCCAACATGCTGAGGCAGAAGAATGGGTATTAAAACAGCCCCGGGGATTAGCGTCAGGGTGCCAGGACGCACACGCACACACACACTCAAATGATATACTGCAGGTGGGATGGGAAAAGGCCACTCTTATCAGGCATATGAGACGTGTGTGTGTGTGTGTGTGTGTGTGTGTGTGAGAATGCGTGCATGAGCTTGTTAGGAGAGTTGTATAGAAGTGTACTCCGTCTGAATCTGAATCACTGACTGTAACTTCGTCACGAAACATCAAGGCAAGTTTGAACTCCTTCGTACCTGAGTGCGGTATCTCTTGGCATATTTGTAGATCTCGGTCAGGGCCAGGTTGGTGTTGAAGTCGTTCCGGTATTTCTATTAATCGCAGACAGAAAGCTGATTAGATTCATTCACAAATTAAAAATCATCTGACTGCACTGGAAACCAAGAATGTGTCATATTGCTAATCCACTGAGTTACGGCGTATTTAGCATATACCTGTATAAATGATATCACAGAAGAGTATGTGACAGCCTGGGAAAACCCTTCACGCGCTGTATTTTCAGTATTTTCTACTACACTCTCTCTCTCTCTCTCTTATATATATATATATATATATATATATATATATATATATATATATATATATATATATATATATATACATACACACACGCTGTATGGAGCGTAAATTACTGAATTGATTAGGGTTAGGACCATTTCACTATGCCACATACAGTAGCTCTCCAACAACTTGATCAAAGCATGATGTGCACTGTGTGAGAAAATCACACTTTTCAAAGAAGGTTTTTAGACATTTTTTGCTAGACTAACTGTTTTTACCACCACCATTACCACTGTAACTGCCTCCTTACCCAACATATCTTTCCAGAAAGATTAAATACATTTCTACATCATTTTTGTGAAATACTGTATATTTATGGTTTATTAATATAGAGGTGTCAAAGTATGTTAGCTAAGTTTGGTCAAAGACCAAATTATTATTATATTTTTTTTAAAGAATTTAGCCTCTGTGCCGTCCAGTGGGTTTTCCTAACCCCCCACACATCTATTATAAGGTTTCCGAAAACCTTTTTAAAACATACACAATGCTTCTTCCGAATGCTACACGTTTAAAATATATCCTTGCATTTCTATAAACGAATAATGTAAGGCCAGTAATATTGATCATTTATTTATCACTGCTGTATCATCCATGCTACACATTTCATCACATGGTATGTTGTATTGAAAAATGTCATGAGGTGTTCGGTTCAAAAGCATGATTTATTACCTTTTTTTAATATCAAGCAAATTCTTTTCAAAAGCTTTCCTCAAAAATGTTGTTATAATTAACAATGAAAGCTATTCTCAGGTAGCGTCTTACTCCTGTTTTATATTCATTTACATTAGCAACAGGAACATTTTTTTAGATGCCCATTATAGAAAAAAAAACAAAAAACCAATTCGATTCACAACTCACGCGTGACTCTTCAGCTAGGTGCGCGTTCATCTCCTGCTCGCTGAGCGGCGCCATCTCTTGGATCTGCTTGTAATAGGACTGAACCCTCTTCTTGTACTCCGGGATCTCTTTAGCATACAGCAGCTTATTGGTGGGAGAGTCCTGTCAATCAAAAGGAAGCAAGAATATTGAATGACACGTCTGTGATTTTCTCATCTAGTGTGTGTGTGGTGGTGGTGGTGGTGGTGGGGGGTGGTTTTTTTCCCCCTCCAGATTGTAACATGCACTTCTGGAACAGTGGGAAAAGATTAATGCTGAGCAGTGTTTCCTCCTCAGGGACTCTAATGCGGGACATTTTTTATTCTGTTCCACTTCTGCACACGCTTGCGTCGGGGCTGTAGGATGTTGATAACTGGGTGCAGGTGTGTTAGGAGCAGTAAACATGAAAAATGTGCAGTGGTTCGAGAACCCTCGGTGTAATGAGATTAATTCTAATAAATCTGAACAACAGAAGAAGGTAGAATCAGTCCTGGTGAAGAAACGAAGCAATAGTTAAGACTACATTTGTTTTAGAAAGCTGGGTTTCTTGACCGAATATGAAAGGAATCTCAAACACCACCGGGGTGTGCTTTGGAAAATTATCGACAGAGTTACTTTTACCACCACTTCCCAAACCGCTTTATTCCTTTACACAACAGCAAAATGTTGAACATTTGATCTATTTATAGTTACATGTAATGTTGTGTAGCATCTGCGAGACGAGTTGCTTATGTTATAGCAGCTATAAACGTATAGTTGTCCCCTCATCGGCTTCTTTTCGTTCTCTTGAAGTTAATGAGGCAAAACAATCGCAGCTTGTCATGTTACCGAGAAACAGACAAAAAACGCTCCGTCCTGAAGACTTGTCGGAAAGCTTCGAGTTACAGCTCACCGTCCCATTGACACCGGAGACGTCCAAAATGTGAAAGAAACATTTCCTCACAGAAAACTTCATTATATCGATGATGACATGTTTTTAATCCGCTTATGTTGGCCTACAGCACCCACTACAAAAATGAAAACCTTGTGTATGTTGTTACTATAGAAACGATAACGCGTTCAAACGGCTGTCAGAGCTGTTGTTTTCGCACCGATCAGAATACAACAGCACTGTGATATAATATCATTTATCACAGCCGGTCAAACGTTTTACTAACTAGCTTTGTATAATCAAACCATCTCACACGAGCGAGAGTGTTGTAATGAGTATCATCTGAGCTATGACTGGCAAATAATCGACAGTTCTATAAACAAGAAATGAATATGGAATAACTGACATTTCACACACAACATGGCCAAATATTTTCGCTCCGGCAACGAAAAGAGCTCCAAAAGAATCCCCAGCTGGATAGGGCGTTTGCTGTTTCCATGCCAACGGACAAACTGTCTGACAGCCCATAATAAGTGTAATAACTACTTCAGCATAACAAACTATTGGGATTTTATGTAGCGAACACAGAGCACACAAGTCTTGAGAAAGAGTACAAACAGTGAAATGTACCAATGCTGTTATACGTAAAGCCAGCACGCTCGGAACGCCGCTTGTCCAATCAAATTAGTGGACTGGAACTAACTGTTTTTACAACGTGGCTTAAACCGGTGTTATTAAAGGCAAAGAAGCATGACTTTGAAACCAGAAATAGCAGGAGCTAATAATGTCATCGCTAAAGGTACCCATGCTTATATTACTACTTTTTACTGCTGTCATGATGATAGCTTGTATATCAGGTAGAGTAGTTTTACACGGAGTTCCGTGTACACAGAGTTTGCATGTTCTCCCCATGCTTCGGGGGGTACTCTGGTTTCCTCCCCCAGACCAAAAACCTGCTGTAGGCTGACTGGTATTCCCAAATTGTCCCCACTTTGTTCCAAAGTGTGAATGTGTGTGAGTGTGCCCTGTGATGGGTTGGCACCCTGCCCAGGGCATCCCCTGCCTTGCGCCCTGAGTTCCCTGGGATAGACTCCAGGCTCCCTTGTGTAAAATAAGCGATATGGAAAATGAACGGAGGGATGGAAATGCCGTAAAACTGAAGAGTGGTGTGTGATGAACAGGGTTTATATCATGCTTTGTTATTTATGTACCGTTTATTCAGTCTATGATTGAGCTATACTTAAATATAATTGGTCATAGTGTGCCAGTGAAATAATTTGTGTTTGTGTGTGTCGATTGCTGTGTCTTCCATTCCATATGTTCCAGCGCCGACCCCTGCATTTTCTTCAAGCTGTAAATCGGATGATGTGAACTCTATAGGCGAGGTCCTCCTTATTACTTGGATTGTACGCAATTGTACACGCGAACAAAGTGCGTCGCTCTCGGTGTTAGATGATTTCAACGCTTTTATGTTGATAAACAGCAGGCTAATTACAGTTGAGTCAGATAATTAAAGCAGAATTAATCCATGAAAGAGTAATCAATGTGCAATTGTGTGTAATTACATTACAGCTCTTCTGTCTATATATCTAACTCTCGGGCTCCCCCCCCCTTTTTCTCACTCTTTTCCTGTCTTATACTTCACTTCCTGCATGCACTCCATTTGTCTGGTGGCCCCTGACCTTTGACATCCACCTTCCTTTTTTTTTTCTTTCTTTTGCTTCTGCCTGCAATTCTCATGAACACACGCACACACACACGCACAGATTCACCTCATACCTCATCTACATACCTTACTATCGCTGACCAAATCGCCATGAAAAGAGGCAGATAAAAGAAGGTGCGTGTGTGTGTGTCTCTTTCAGCTTTAGGCTTTTGGAGATGGGAAGTGAGATCAGCAGACAGGTCACTGTGTGAGTGTGAGTGTGTGTGTGTGTGTGTGTGTGTGGGCATGTTTTTATAACTTGCTGGGGTATAAATGTCCCCATTAAGGTAGAAGGTCTTCACAAGGATAGTAAAACAAACGTGTGTGCGTGTGAGGGAGATGTAAGAGAATCTCCGTGCCATCTTGGCCCAAAGACAGCAATATATTTGAAGTAAGACTAGAACGGTGTGTGTGTGTGTATATATTGTACGTGTGTGTGTATTTATTTGAAGGTAGAACGTGCTGGGTGACTCTTCCATATTTTCCCGAGTGAAATGTTAGGAGTGTGTTGACGGAGGAAGATGAGGAGCTTTGTGGCTTTGGAGGCTGACAAAGCAGGAAAAATGAGGAGTTTAGTTCAGGGGTAAAGGAGTGAAAGGGTTACTTAAAGTATGAGGGGTTAGATGCGCACCTAAACACACACACACACACACACTTGCACACATGAGAAGGACTAAAAGATTTGAGAGGAGATGTTAACAGAGATACCCAATGCTAATTTTACCCAGGTGCAGGAACAGACATTTCATTTGTATGTTGACAATAGTTCCAAAATGGATTCCAGATGAGGTTTACTGGCGTATTGTGTGGTGTGTGTGTGTGTGTGTGTGTGTGTGTGTGCATGCGCTTACCTTCCCCAGCTGTAGGTCAGAGATGGAGCATGCATCGATAAAAGCCTGAGCTATGACGGACAGACACGCATCCATGTGATCCGTCTTATCGATGTCAAATACGAACTGTGGATTCTTCAGGATGTTAACCCAGAAACGCAGGGGCAAACTAGAGAGAGAGAGAGAGAGGGAGAGGGGAAGGGATGAGCGACAAAGAGAGGGAGAGAGAAAGGAGAAGACAGGAAGAGTCAGAGAGAATGACCAAGAGAGGGAGACAGGAGGATGGAGAGAGATGGAGTGAGGTACAGAGAGAAAAATGATCAATTAAAACACATTTTAGTGTCACTGGGGAGCCAAAACTTTCATCTCCACTCCAATGTTTTTTCTCACAGTCACGTTATTAATAGCTTTCAGAGTCTTTTGAAATACAATCACGTCTAGCCCGTGAGAATTTAGACCCATAGCTAATTTCCACACAGCTAATGTTATTTGGCCAACAGAATAATTTAGCCAATGTGAATTCAACATCCAGAAACCTAAACTCACGGAGAGCATGACACAGACACAAAAATATATGGACTATACAGTGTGGATGATCTTAGGATTGTAACCAATGAGAACATCAGTCAGTATCGGTCCCTATCAGCATCATCAGCAGAGCACAAAATGAATGTACAACGTAGTCTATTATACACACTGAATCTTCTCCTCCGGTGAGTGTAGGTTCCTACATAACCGCAAGCAAAACTATGCAGGAATCTGCTTGCGCAATGAATGCCAAAAATCTAAGCAAGTAGACAAAAGTGTGCTGCAAAGTTTTAGTGATGAAGTAATTTAGACATTTGAACAACAACAAAAATGCACATAGAAATATTTGGCTGGGAAAATATGCCCTGGTGCACAGAGAATGTTGGCACTAATAAGACAGGCTGAAAAACAGAAGGCCGTACTGGCATACGCTGCGAATAAGGCGGTAAAAAGTGCCAGCATTGCTGCTATTACAGATTGAGTGGGTGCGTGTACTGTAGGTCTCGGTCAATAAGATTATTTCAAAAATATAGTCAGGTTAAAACCCAAACCGTGTCTCAGTACTATCCAGCAAAATGCCTAAGAAAACTTCTTTCTCGCAGTCTCGTACCTGTTCGTCTTCCAAATGTGCAGCGTGTCTGGGTCCGTGATTCCCCGTTTGTCAGCTTGCTCTTCTAGGAAATCGAAGAAATACTTCACGGCTAGTGGTGGCTTCTCGGGCGGGATGCTGAGGACGGCCTGGAAGAGGTCATCCAGAAACTTCTGAAGGGTTCCCTGTAAAAGGTAACATCCAGAAAGTGGGCTGTAATTCACAGGGTACGTCTCAATGAGCTCCCTAGTTCAGTAGTCAGGGCTCAGCAAGTTCACGGGCTGTAACAATCTCAAAATCCTTCAAGTGCACTGGAATGTTCACTCCCTAAAAACTCCCACAACGAACCGCAAAATCCAGGGAGCATTGATACTCGCTATGCTTCCTTACTGGAAATGACGTCATATTTTCTGAAGCCTCTCGGCTCCAAAACGATGGCGGTCAAACTCTCAGAAGTCTCATTATCTTTGTTGTAGCTCTCCAATGCTTACTTCCGCTAGTTTGTTAAGTTTGTCACGCTTTATTTGACGTTCTATATACAGTTTGTTTGAGTCTGATGAAAAAATCCACTAGCTAGACGACGATCCTGCTTGAGAGTACCATGAAAGAAACACGTGTGATTAATTGAACACGTTTATATGACATGTAATGTCAGAAAGATTCCGTTCCGGCCTGCTGTTGATGAATGCCAGTGGTGACGTTTTACAACGCGAGTACGTAGTCACGCCTGAAATGTAGTCATCAGTGTCCTGATGTGAAGTGAGCCAGGGTCCTTACCAGGGCACCGAACTCATGTACATGAGTGGTTCTCAACCAGGGGGGTGCAGGGAGAGATCGGAGGGGGGGGGGGGCATTTTTGATCATTCATGTTCCATACCTGTCCGTTATGTAGTTTTATAAAAGTCATAAAAGTTATTTTTAAAAATCATAAATGAAAAAAAAAAAAACAAAAAACACAAAAGCAATCTATCGATCTATCAAAAACAGATTATAGATAGATAGATCTGATATAGAATAGATAATCATTATACCTGGTGTCCTCCAAAATGGCGGCGGTGCCACGTGATAGGGGAGGCTTGTGGGGGCTTTAGTTACAAAAGGTTGAGAACCTCTGGCGTACATCGTATACTGTACTCAGTCACGATCTAAGGAGCTGACTGGGACGCACCCACAGACTTTATGCTACGTGAAACATTCCACTTCCACATTCCACTGTTATTTCTCCATATCTACTCCATATTAATATCTCAAAATAGAAACTATATACAGTACACCAGTATGTCTTAACCATGAACATGGGAGTTTAAAATCCACTGCCAGACAAATGTTTTTGCAAACCCGGAGGTTATGCTTTATTATAATTTTATCATTATTAGTGCCAAAGATGAAACACGAAGGCACAGAATGGCAATTAATAAGAAAAATGTTTAACTAATCTTCCCCCAAACACCGAAATCTTTGTGTTCGATGATTTATTAACCGGCTGCTGTCAGATCCCACTGGGACTCTGAGTGCTTTATTAAAGCCAGGTGCTGTAGGAGAGTAAACCCGTTAATCCTGTAGATTAAAGATTCACACAGTTCTAGCATCAGCTGAGAGACACAATCATGTTGCGTACAATTGCCTGATTAGAGTGATCAAGATCCTGGCCTTTCTTAACCCAATTTTTTTTCAAAATTGTATTCGATTTAACAAAAAATACTACACTACGAAGAATACACGACATTTAACTAGCCGTGTTTAACTATGTATGTAAACATGCTCAGGCGATATACATCTCTAAAGCAGGTTATACCACAGCACTGTTGAATTCTCGAATCGGATTGGTCAGAAGGTGGTGGGTGATGAATTTTCCAGAACATTTCTTTATATTTGATTGTTTCTATAGTAGCCGCTCATTCACAGGGCTTGTACGGCGTATGTTCCACATAAAGATTTTGAAAACGTCTTGTTATGTAACAAAGGAAAACGTATAATCATTGATATGGTGACGCTCGGAGACGTTTAACATTTAACGTTCATAGAAGGAGTCTCCAGGGTCAGTGCTTTGTAACGTTCTAACACATGCCTGTGAGGGAATGACTGTTTACAGCTGTTGTAACGCAAGTGAAACCTTAATTGCAGATGTTCCATATAAACGGTTAAAGTCCCTGTGAAATCAAAACGGAGTTTTGCGGCATTTAGTATGAATATGTTCGCCTTAAGGTTATCTATAAGCTAGTGCACTCCAAAACCATGACAAAATTCGCGTTTAGAAGATTCAAAATGTACAGTCTCTCTCTACCACCAGTACGGATTTTGATGACATCATTCTGCACTTCAGTTTCTCATGAGATTTTCTGTCCAATCAAATGCTCTCTAGAGTCTGAAGTGGCAAAAGCTACTTTTAAGGTCGGAGCTATGAGTGTGCTGTAACCAAAACGAGCCAAAGCATGGAGGAGCGTGACACAGAGCAACACTACTCACAACACTCCGACACAGAACAGGGATCAAAGATGCGTGTTTTGTGCCTAAAAATGGAGGTACTTCTGTCTTTTGGAAGTGGTTTGGGAATAACAACTGAAAAACTTTCAGTTGTAAATTTTTTAGTAATGAATGCATTGTATGAATTTTCTATAAATATGTTTTTTAATCAATTTTAAAGAAAATGTAATATATATCGCGATGTATATTGTTTCAAGATTATCCATATCGAGAGTACAAGATTCTGTCCATATCGCCCAACCTTAGCCGTGGTGTAAGAGGAATAAAACAGTTCAGGACTTAATGTTAAAGGAAATAATCCACTTTGGGGTAGTACCGGTACTTTGTGTCAGGCCGCATCACACCACGGTTGATTATTTTCTTATAACACAACACCCTGTACGGTTTTATTCCTCCCATATCATACTTGTGAAAAGGTACCAGTTGAAAATATGTAGAGAAAGAGAACAACTGTATTTCTACATTGTTTCTGATAAACCAATGAAGTCAATGACTGACTTTCAACAAGGTAACTGAGTAAATATTTAGAGAAAACCCCGATACTGAGATTATACCGAGAATATAAAGTGGCAAATCTTCCAAGTCTTACCTTAGTGGAGAGGAGGCGGGTCAGATAAATCTCAGGCAACACCTTCTTCCTGTGACTGTGCCTGTGAGACTTCTTCGTTTCTGCGAGCTCATCGTGGGGCAGGACCTGCACCAATCGCAACATCGTAAAGCACAATGAAGTGGCTTGCATGCTTGGAATTGTGCGCACTAAAGACCGACAAGGTCCAAATAACAATGCATAATCGAAGTGAATGGAGTGTTGAATGCTTACAGCTGTTTAATGATCACTAATCTAGTGAAAGGAAATGTGCACACAGAGGAAAGCTGCATTAAGGAATAAACAGAACTTTTAGCTGCCGACGCATCTGCAACTAATCCGTGTTGTCAGTTTAATTTTGCGAATTTCGTGGGGTTTTTTTTTTCCCCGTCGGCTTACGTTAGCCAAAGCATTGTCTACCGTGTCTTTCTCTTTCATTCGCTTGTCATTGCTCTGAAGATTGTATGTACACTGCAATTCCCTCAGACATGGGGAGGAAAAACCTGCATAATCATCCGCAAACCTCAAATGTGTATGTGTATGTGTGTATGTGTTTGAAGGAGGAGCGCACACTTACCAAATGAACATACTTCTCAGTGTCCAAGTCTTTAGCTGCATTTAAAACAAAAAAAAACAAAAGGCCAAACAATGACTCAGTAAACCAGACGTCAGGTATTAAAAAAAAACACAAAAACAATGACGACGAAATGACAGAATAATTAAAGGAGAGGAATTCAACATGCTAGGCTGAAGGAAAGGTTAATGAGAGAAAACCCGAGAAGTAGTGAGCGTGTGTGTGTTAGCAAGGTCAGGAGAGGAGACACACTGATTGGTAGTGGAGCCAGCTTAATGAGCTTTAGGACCTCACCGTGATTACAAAAGACATTAGCTTTCTCTGGTTTACAAACACATCTTAACAAGAGCACATACTGTACTGACCCTCATTATGAGGCGTCTGTGTGTGTGTCTGTGTGTGTGTGTGTGTGTGTGTGTGTGTGTGTGTTGGTGGGTGGGTGGGTTTTTGATTTATATTAATGTCTGTACTAGGGCTTTGACAAATTGCATTCCAGTTTTAATTGCTTAAGTCTAGTTCACACCGCGCCGACAGACGCGGACAATCACCAACTTTTAAAAGTTGGCTGTTGGATCTAGAACGTTGGGAACCGTCATGTTCACGCTGCCACAACACGCACCAATCGACATTTTTACAGACAGTCAGACTGGTTTAAAAATGGATCATCAATCGAAATCTTACTATTAATCTTACTAGTGTGTTCACGCCTGAACTACTAGTGTCGTTCTTCGGCCTGAAAACATGAAGAGTCAAATGAAAGGTTGCGGGTGAAGCTTTGTTCGTCGCGATGTTCGTCCAGAACATCGACAATTTAGAACAACGACAATTTAGTGCGCCTGGCTAAATTAGCGCACAGGCTTTTCATTTACTATGGAGTTTTTAATATTCAAGAGTACTGATGTACTTCATTCTAAAAAGGATCTTTTCTGTTGTTTTGGTTATCGACCTATAATTATCAGCGATGAAAGTTGTATTCATGTGTACGCATTGACGATACATTTTTAAATACATTTAATATCCAGTGGTATTCATAAAAAGTCCAAATTCACAACATGCCTTTTATTATATATATATTTTTAAGTAATAAAAAACCAATCTAAAGAAACTGGATGGGTTTTTAAAAGTAGATCACAAAAGTAAAATCACCCACCACTATAAATACTGTGAAAAGTACTGAAAGAGTGAAATTAGTGCTGACAGCCATAATTAAGATACATTAACTCTAATGTTTTTTTTTTCGTGACGGCTGAAAATGATATGTGTTTAAAAAGCGACAAGTGGTTATGCTGGGGGTGGGGGGGGAGTAGGCTATAAAACTAAATATTCTAGATGCATCAGTTTGCATAAGGAGTTGTTTTATAAATGCATCATGGAACACTGAATGGGAATTGAATTTGAATTGAATCGTGAGTTGCCTAATGATTCCCATCCTGGCAGCCCTGTGTAATGTAGCATAAATAAGAGACAGATCTCTTGTCTGTTAAAGCAGGTAAAGGAAAATTTAATATGTGAGTCAGCAGAGCGCATCCATCCATCCATCCTACTGGGCCTAACACACACACACACACACACACACACACACACATAGTCATGGTCATTACCTCTGCCCAGTGTGTTCTCTCTCTTGTCTTTCATGCTCATGGCCAGCGATGCCCCCTCAGGGATCTGTACGGAGCGAGAGTTTAAAGGGTCAGAGTTCATGAGGGTCAGAGGTATTGCGCTTCCACTCAAGAGGAGCGAAAGCACTCATTAAGCCGAAGAAGTTTACATACTGTGTAATGAGTTAGACAGCCTTTTCACTGAACCGAGACTGTGGGTTTCACTGCGTGCATGGACACACACCACACACACACACACACACACACACTTCACAGCTCATTCCCTGTGGCACCTCGCAAGCTAAACAGTCATGCTGCTAAGAGCGGAAAAGGTCGTGACTGTTTGCACACAGATTCCGTCTCATTCCCTTTCTCCCTGTAGTCCTTTTTGTCTCGCCTCATGCTGGGACATAGTTTAAGAATAAGGGAATTTGGGAGGGGAAAAAGGACACGCACCTGGTAATGAAACACAGTGTTGAGCTTCTTCCTGCCGTCCTCCATTATAGAGGTGTTATCCAGATCCTGAAGTATTCGGCTGCTGCAGCCTGCACCGGGAAACCATTCTGCCGAGCGGAAGAGGAAGCCAAATCATCAGCGAAGTCTAAATCCTAACTGTAAAGTCCTAATTCTGACTACAACTGTAACCTTGAACTGTTCACTCTAACCCTAATTTGAAACACAATCCTAGCATCCCAGACTGCAGGTGATTCAGGCCAAATTAAAGGTCAATAGCAAGCGTGCCAAAAGTGGGCCAGGTGTAAGCAGCAACAGTTAAAGTTTGCTCGACATTTAAAATCTGGGCCAAAAATGTCCCAAATGCAAGCAGCAAGCGGCCATATATATATATATATATATATATATATATATATATATATATATATATAAGACTGTGGGGCATTTCAATTCTGGGCCAAAAGCGCCCCAATTCTAAATTCTGTACTAAGTTATGGCATCATCAGGGTTAGTTTGTTTTTGTGTTCTGGTTAGATTGGGATGAATTAATCAATGTCATTCCAAAGCCGTATGAGGGCCAGATGGAAATGTTAAGCATGGGCTCATTTGCTGTCTGGAATAAACCTATTACTCTAATCTTATACCATATTATCACCCTGCTCTGCCTTTCACTACACACACACACATTTTGTAGTGGAACTGAAATGGATTTAACTGGCATTCTATGTCATGAATATACACACTAATAACCCATAACAGTGATGTGATGGGGATTATAGTCCAGTATTGTTAAACAATACAAAACAAAAACAATGTCACAAATAAAACCGCGAAACATGTAGCTGCAGAAGTTTTCACCCCCTTTGCTTTGCCCATAAACCGGTTCAAGTGCGTCCTTTTCAATCAGAAGTCATGCAGTTAGTTCATGGTATTCATGATGCTGTTTGTTTAGAAGTGTTCCATAACAAACAGATGTATTTATCTTCAGATCATGTGCCACTTTAAATGCACCAACTCCATTTTCTTCCCGTTTCAATATTACAAGCTATGACATAAAATCCCAATTAGGTCCGTTTCAGCTCCAGGTTGTAATACTATACGATGTTTAAAAGTTTACGGGGGTGAATACTTATGCAAGGCGTTCCATGTTCACATCTATAATTAATACTAAAGTGACTACTATAAAATGTGGCATCACTACTTGCTATTACTTCTCTGTATTTATTACTTGAATGTCTTAACATCTCAAAGAATGTATTAATTGACAATCTTAGTCAGATATAAGGCTTTATAACTGACTGATTATGATTATTATTATTATGATTATTTATTGTATATATTTATTTTTTTACCTAATTCGACATCCTCCACTCGAGGCCACTGGGAGTAGGGTAGATTCTTATAGAAAGCTTCTAAAATCTTCTCCTTCACCTGACAGATGGTGTCTGTGTTCATCACACGCACAGTCACCGAGTCCATCCCGAAGCCTTGGAACGACACGTTAATGTTCTGGAACACACACAAATGAGATTTCCACAAAAAAATAAACATCTCCGAAATTGCTTTTAAATCAGCGAAAAGCAACTGAGGAAGAACTGAGAGGAGAAGACGTCAGAATGGGATATAATACAAGCCCACGCAGTTATTCAGCTAGCCTCGAGTTATCTTACGTCTATTGTGCAATTATTGTAATGAGCCGTCTTGGATTTTTTTTTTTTTTAAAAGGAAAAAAAGTCTTTCAGGCTGTCAGTACATTAGCAGTACTTAGCTTTAATGTTGAGCCAACGTTGCCATGTCTTTCAGCAACATTCACGGTAAAGCTACAACTGATGTGCCTTAAGGAGCGTTGTGGATTTGCTGATTAAGCTGCTTTCATCTCATGTTGTGACATCCTAAAAGTCGTTTCAGGTTGTTAGAGCTCATTATGATCGTTGCACAATAACACGACATGACTTAAGGCCTGCTATTTCTGACAAGTTCGTGATCAGACGCGGTACGGCAGATGAAAAGACAGTGTGCCGGATATCATATTAAAACACACCAGCGGTTTGGCCTCGATGTTCTCTCTCAGGAGCCACTCTTCGTTCAGCGTGTATCTCGCCTTCCCCGTGATGGCGTCTATCGAGCCTTTGTTAATCTGCTGTCTGATTGCGCACAGTAGCAGGAAGAAAGGCTCGCCAACCGTCTCCTGAAAGCAAAAAAACGTTATGAGAAAACATAAAAATGAACAGCGTGTTGTGCGTTAGCTCTTGGAAAAAAAAAAAAAAAAGGAAAAAAACCTCCCAACTGCTCAATTACACTTCTGAGATGTGTCGGATTTGGTGTTTTGAGTAAGTCATGAATAAGGAATAAATCCTGACAGGGTGTGCTATTCTAGGAAAATAATAAATAACAGGGTGGTTAACGTTACTGTTAGCACCCTGAATGTGATTATTTTACTATAAGAGCACATCCCAGAGTGTTTTATTCCTCTTATACCAAAGCAATTTGTCAAATATTACAATTGCTTAGGGATTAAAGAACATGCCGCATGTTTTATCCATTTATAATTACATTTAACGTTGCAGAACACCTGTGAGACATATGCAGCTCTGAACAGTCACTCCCTCATCAGTGTCTCTTCTTGTTCTCTTGAAGAACTCGGTGGTAAATGCACTCGTTGGGCTACTGATTGAAAGGTCATGAGTTCAAATCCCAGAACCACCAAGCTACCACTGTTGGGCCTTTGAGCATGACACTTAACCCTCGACTGCTCAATTGTATCCTGCCTCAAAAGTACACTGCTGTGGATAAACGCCTCAGGCGAAATGAGGTAAATGTAATAAGACAAAAATACGCAGCCTCTCGTGTTACAAAGAAACTGGAAAGTCGAAAAGTTCTTTGATCTGTGGCGGAAAACATACTGACCGTTATAACTATGCCGACGCTGGAGACTCTATAAAGGTTTAATAAATATCTTCTTACATATTCCTCTTCGTTAAATAACAACATGTTTATTATTAGTCTTATGTCTAGCGTCCACCATACAAGTCAGAGCTGCTGTTATAGAATGTTATAGAATTTTAGACCATGATCTGTCTGAATACTCGATTCTGATTGGCTGGAAGGTGTGCGATCAAACTGTTGAATTTACAGGTTCTTGTTCTAAATGAATGTGCTGCCTATAAGCGATTGTAACCATAGTAACAGTTACAGGTAAACTCGCAGCTTCATTATTAGTAGAGACTCAGCTAATTCTCACACACACACACACACACACACACACAATCTCTCTCTCTCTAATGACTTTCTAAATGGATTCTAAAAGGGAAACATTTTACTGTAGGGTGAGACTTAAGAACTTTTAAGGCTTTTCCCAGAGCTACAAATCAAATAGGGGGGCAGTGGTGGCTTGACAGTTAAGGCTCTATGTTGCTGATCAGATGGTCGGGGGATCAGGTCCCAGCACTGCCAAGCTGCCGCTGTTGGACCCTTGAGCAAGACCCATAACCCTCCCTCTCTGCTCCAAGGGAGCTGTACCATGGCTGACCCCGCGCTCTGACCTCGACCTCCTAACATGCTGGGATGTGGGAAGAAAAAAAGAATTTTCTCTGTGCTATAATGTATATGTGACCAATAAAGACTCATTAGATAGTGAGCCATCCAGCTGATAAGGCTTTGGCGCTAGATTAAACTTTTTTTTTTTTTAATTACTATGGCCGACATATTGAGAATTGGGTTTCAAAGCCTCTAGATTTTAACTGGGGTATAAATAGTTTTTATTCTCGCCCTCTTACTTTGAGGTAGCTGTACATGCAGATGGACATCCAGTTAGTGAGCATCTTCTCCACCACGGACTCCGTGCGGCGAAGCATCAGCTTGGGGTTCTTGGAGGCGGACGCGTCGATCAAATCCACAAGCAGCTCCTTCATGATGCTGGTGTAGTATTCCAGTTTGCCGTGGAGGGCAATAGTGAGCAGTGAGGCCAGATTACATCTGGACAGATGGACACATCAAAAGGTAGAGGAGTGAAAGAAGGTGGGGGAGAAAATGAAGACAGTTGATGATACAGAAGAGAAACGGCTGAAGCTCTTCCATTTACATGAAGAGGCGTGAGTGCTGGAGTGCGTAGGCACGGATGACTTTGGGGGTTGTGTCAGTACAATGCTTCTTCCACATGTGTGTGTGTGTGTGTGTGTGTGTGTGTGTGTGCGTGTGCGTCGACCCACAAAACCGGGGGATGTGGTTGAATCTGGAGACTCTTTCAGCAGATTCCAAAGCTCCTAATTACATGTGAATATAATGCTGAGACAGCCATGAAGTCTCTGATGTACCCCAGAATAAACCTCCCAGCATGCAACAGGGTATTGCAGTATTACAAAAACAGTCTGAGACCACTACCACAAACTATTTTTAGTTCAGGATTTCGAACACAAATACAATGCTCTTCCTCTTTGCGACTTCTTATTCAAGATCGCATCGATTTATAAGAAATCCTCGAGTCGATGTAATCAAATGAATAATGTAACTCTGTCAGCCTGTTAAATTCCTGTCAGTCAAACCAAATGTGTCAAGTCAAGGTTGACATTTAGGCAAGTGATGAAAAGATTACATGATTACAAAAGCCCATTAACTGTTTTATGGACCACGAGAATATTAAGCAGGGATGGAAATGCCAACCAAGTGCCATGGACAATCCTTTGGCATATATTGCAGTATATTCTGAGATGTGAGTATTTATTAAAAAAAAAATAAATAAAACAATATATATATATATATATATATATATATATATATATATATATATATATATATATATATATATATATATATATATATATATATATATATATATATATATATGGAATACATATAGCTGTGGTTCTGACATTTGGGGGTTACCTGTCTCGGACAGCGAAGTCCTTCTGCTGTTCCAGCGCATGAACGAAGGTGATGAGGAAGTGCTTGTTATTGAGGAGAGTGGAGAACATCGTGATTCCCTCCTCTACATTGGGCCTGGTGGTACTGGAGGGCTGAGAGAGGGAAAAGAAGCAAGACAGACGGTGACAAATAAGTAGGACAAAGGATCTTGAATCAAACCACTGATAATTGGGTAACAAGGCATTGAAAGAAGAAAAAAACGGCCGCCTTTTAAAAACCGCAAGCTTTCGCAACATCGTTTTCGACTCATACAGAATATAGACGGATAAACGATGACACATAACCCTTATAATAATGCCTCATTTAACTACTGTGCAGAAGCAGTCACTTTGCACAATACACTCTGCGATGCTGCATTGTACAGTTTCCTGATGGTGTTCTGCTTAAAGAGTAATGCTTTGCTCGAGTACACGTCATTTACTGACTCATCAATTCAAAATATATATGTATAATAATTCAATCCTTATTCCTTATAGAAGATAAGCTTGTATTTGTACCTGACAATCTGCTGTTTGATCTGTGCTTTACAGCAGGATGGTCCAATATGGTGAAAATGTCCAATATCATGGTAACCTTGCATAGGTGGCAGTATTTGAAAAGCTTCTACTCCGACCCTCATGTTTAGTTGAGATGCTTTCTGTGTCTGTGTAAGTATGTACAGTCCTAATGATTTTTTTGGTTTAGATGTTTGTTTGATGGGGCGCACGGTGGCTCCAGGGTTGGGGGTTTGAATCCCTGCGCCTCGGGGGTTTCCTCCCCCAGTCCAAAGACATGAGTTGTAGGCTGTTTGCATCTCTAAATTGTCCTTAGTGTGTGAATGGGGGGTGTGGATGTGTGTGTACGATCGTGCCCTGCGGTGGGTTGCCACCCCGTCCATGTGCCCCGAGTTCCCTGGGATAGGCTCCAGACTCCACACGACCCTGAGTAGCATACAGTGGTATGGAAAATGGATGGATGGATAGATAGATGTTTATTTGATGATCTGCATTACTGGGTCAGTAAATCAAAACAGCTCAGATTTCCAAGGATTAACTTTCCTCCGACAAACAAAAATGAGAGAAATGTTACAGAAGAATGTTTGTAAAAAGAAATGTCAGTAAAAAAAAAGTACCATATTAACGTAATAGAGCACTTCAAATAATGCTGGCTGTCAGGTTTTACCCTCAAAAACATTGACGGTCAGAGTCTCCGAAGAACTGTGACAGGTTCTTCAAGATACTTGGAAAAACAATGTTCTCATGAACCTGTATGCATTGTACCTGAGACTTCTGATGCATTTTTAAAAGCTATACACGGCATAGTATATTTACTTTGTTTCTTTTTTAGTTAGTCTTGTCTACTACTATGGTAGATTTTTTAATACAGAAAACGCATAAGCTTTGTGAAGGCATCGTTGCTTTATATAATTTCTTTACATTTGTCTAAGACCTTTTTACAGTACTGTATACGTGTGCTTAGTTTTAGCTCAATTCCTACTTCCTTTTTCCCCTAGCTATTAGTGTTTATTCTGGTCAATCGCTGGCACTTGTATCATGTCTGCTTTTTCGTTGAAAGGACCCTGAAACACTAAGCCGAAATGAAAGAACAAGCGTCGACTGAAGCGGACGTACTGTAAGATCACTTCCCGTTGCCTGGATGGTGTTGCATTCCGTGAAAAGTTGCGCTCTAACACGCTGCACTAAAGACTACAATGGATAGCCGACATGCACGTACATTCTCTTCCGGCGTAAAAAGTAATACACACCAGGAGGTGTCGGTAACCGCTAATTGTAATTAAATGAAGGAAAAAACAAAAACCTGGGTGGCATGCTGGTGTCGTCTTACAGCTCTAGAGCTCCTGGTTAGAAGTTTATTGTCTGTGGGTTACTGTCTCTGTGGAGTTTTGCATTCCAAAAACATGCATGCAGTTGGAGCGGCTATGCTAAATTGCCCCTAGGTGAAAATGAGACCGGCTGTATTTCCACCTACCACCAAGTGTTCCCGGGACCCTGGCCAAGATAAAGTACTTACTGAATATATGCCCCAAATTGCATACTATTGAGGTAAATAGTACACCAACTACTAGTATTTTTTATCTATAGTGACGTACTATTTCAACATACTACTTTATGTATTTATGTACATACATTTTACTGTATGTAAACTATTTTGAGCTTTGGGACCAGAGTGTCACTGAGGGGAGACAGTGGAACTGAGTACCTGGGGCTCTCAAGAGGCTTGGACTAAAAATGAGCATTTTCAAGAGACAGAATGGAGGACTGTCTGAAAATATACAAGTGATGCTTGAAAAGACAACTCTCGATTACAGCTTAGCGTGCCACAGAATGTTTATAGCTAATAAAGGAATCCATCCAGCCATCCATTGTCCATACCGCTTATCCTACACAGGGTCATGGGGGAGCCTGGAACCTATCGCAGGGAACTCTGGGGACACCTTTGGGGACACCAACCCATCTAAGGGCACGATTGTACACACATTCATACACTACAGACAATTTTGAAATGCCAATCAGCCTACAACTCATGTCTTTGGACTGGGGGAAGAAAGCGGAGTACCTAGAGGAAACCTGCAAAGCACAGGGAGAACATATAAACTCCACACACACTGGGTGGATGTTGGATTTGAACCCCGGAGGTGCGCGGCAAACGTATTAGCCACTAACCCCCCAACTGAATGAATAGGAGAGATATATGTATGACACTGAAAGATGACCACAGCCAAAAAAAGCTCAACTGTTAATAGTCTGAATTGTTTTGGCTCTGTTTGACCCAGCAATCAGACCTGGCGCAAGAACAGCCACAGTGTTTAGCTGAGCCGTAATGAAGCAGTCCCCATAGAGGCTTTCCATATGCTCCTCATAAAAATAGAGAGGCTGGAAGGGGAGTGGGAGAGACAAAGACAAATGTGTACGTGACGAGTTATGTTCGCTGATGCGAGAGAAAAAAAAGCAGCATGCGATTCCTTTGAAGACGATCGGCTGTGTGAAACACTTCATCACTGTTACTGACGGAAACAACACCCCCCCACTTCCCCCAGCTCCTGACCTCAAATCGGTGTTTAACACACACATGCATGCATGGATTCACACACACACACACACACACACACACACACACACACACACAAGTTGCATATAGATGCGTTCATTAATCATAGCATAATGGAATGCCGTGTCAAAAGACAAGCTCTTTTTCATTATTTCCGGAGATAACTTTGGGAGCATGTGCCCCTTTTCACAGAATCCCAGAATCCTGCAGACTCAGCAGCATTCATCCTGTCTACGTGTGTGTGTGTGTGTGTGTGTGTGTGTGTGTGTGTGTGTGTCTGGGTATGTAATGTAGGTTTGTGTGCTTTACCTGCCAATCCTTCAGCAGAGGGTGGGTTTCAGGTAAGGCTCTTGGTCCCAGAGCATCATTTTCATACACCGGCTGAACCAGACTCCTCTCATAGTCTGAACACATCTACACACACACACACACACACACACACACACACACACACGAAAGAATATAATGAGAATTGGATTAGATCAAATTGTAACAAGATTTTCTTGAGAAATAGCTTAGTGTGTTTTTAGAGATTTGCAATGCTTTGTAATAGGATTGAAGGGCAAGAGTGCAGGAATAATGACAGGAGAAAAAGAGATGGAGGAGAGGAAGAGATGGAACAGGGGATAGTGGAGGAGAGAAGCGCTGAAGGATTGTGTTGCAAGGAGATTAGACTCCCAGTAGGCCAGCTGGGGGGAAAGGAGCTGAGGTCAGTATAAAAGTATTTGTTTCTGTTCATACTACTTTTCTCCACACACACACACACACACACACACACACACACACACACACACACACACACACACACACACACACACCATTTTTCCATCCCATTACAAAACATTAGCCACTGCACCCTTATCCTACTTACAACCATGCAGGCAAGGTCACTGTGTGTGTGTGTGTGTGTGTGTGTGTGTGTGTGTGTGTGTGTGTGTGTGTGTGTGTGTGGTTCGGTTTCCTTGTCTACGTGCCCACCATTGTTCACACAATTGGGATGGAAACTGTAATGCTAGTGGTTTTTCAACACAGAGGAAAAAGACATAGTTTGTCTCTCTGGGCTAAAAACATTAACTGTCTGACAAAAACACACACACACACACACACCTAAAACGATCAAATCTATAACTGTAAACTATATCTGCACTTCAACAGTAAAAACAATAATGATAAAGCTATAACTATAAAATATACTACAGCTATAAATCTATAAATATAACTATAAACTAGCTGTATACCACATTACAACTATAAAAAAACTACAAAACTATTAAAAAATATATTATATAACAACTAATTAATTAATATATAACAACTATATCTATATAAAAATGTAAAGCTGTAACTATAAATTATAACTATACCACAACTATAAATATATAACTATAAACTATGTACTACAACTATAAAGATCACTTTAGATGATGTAAACTATAGCTATATTACAGTTTTTAAAAAAAAAAACTATAATGGTATGCTACACTATTATAAAAATATAACCATATCAACCAAGTTATACATTTAAACTATGTACTTCAACTTTAAAAATTCTAAACTATAACTATTCTACAACTAAAGTACCCTAAAATCTATAACTCTATGATCCTTTACAACAATAAAAACTATAACTATACTGCAACAATACATCTATAACAATAAACAATAACTACACTGCAACTATAAATCTATAACTATGAACTATAACAATACTACAACTATACATCTATAACAATAAACTATATACTACAATTATAAATCTATGACAATAAACTATAACTATACTGCAACTATAAATCTATAATTATAACTATAACTATACTGCAACTATAAATTTGTAACTATAAATTAACTATAATACAACTATAAATATATAACTATAACTATACTGCAACTATAAATTTGTAACTATAAATTAACTATAATACAACTATAAATATATAACTATAACTATACTGCAACTATAAATTTATAACTATTAACTGTAACTATACTGCTACTATAAATCTGTAACTATAAATTAACTATAATACAACTATAAATCTATAACTATAACTATACTGCAACTATAAATCTATAACTATAAACTGTAACTATGCTGCAACTATAAATTTATAACTATAAACTGTATACTACAACTATAAATCGATAACTATAAACTATAACCATAAATCTATAACTATACTGCAACTATAAATCTATAAATATAAACTATAACTATAATACAACTATAAATTTATAACTATAAACTGTAACTATACTGCTACTATAAATCTGTAACTATAAACTATAACTATACTGCAACTATCAATCTATAACTATAAACTGTAACTATGCTGCAACTATAAATTGATAACTATAAACTATAACCATAAATCTACAACTATACTGCAACTATAAATCTATAACTATAATACAACTATAAAGATGATAAACTATAACTATACTACAAATATAAATCTATAACTATACTACAAATATAAATCTATAACTATACTACAAATATAAATCTATAACTATACTACAAATATAAATCTATAACTATACTACAACTATAATTCTAACAATAAAGTACAGCTATACTGCAACTATAAAGATGATAAACTATAACGATACTACAACTATACATCTATAACAATAAACTATATACTACAACTATAAATCTATGACAATAAACTATAACTATACTGCAACTGTAACTATACTACAACTATAAATCTAACAATAAACTACAGCTAAACTGCAACTATAAATCTATAACTATATTAAGAAATACAACCCCAATTCTGAAAAAGTTGGGACAGTAAGGAAAATGCTAATAAAAACAAAAAGGAGTCATTTGTAAATGTACTTTGACTTCTATTTAAACAAAAACGTATAAAGACAAGGTCTTTGATGTTTTACATAATCAGCTGCATAGTTTTTTGAAGATAACCGTTTATTTTGAAATTGATGCATGCAACATGTTCCAAAAAAGTTGGGACGAATTGAAATAAGAAGGTGATGTCAAACAGGTGAGGCAATCATCTAATCATAGTATATTTGGAGTCTCCAAAAAAAGCCTAGTCCTTCAAGAGCAAGGATGGGTCGAGGCTCACCAATCTGCCAACATATGCGTCAGCAAATAATCCAACACTTTGAGAACAACATTCCCCAAAGACAAATCGGTAGGATTTGGGGTATTTCACCTTCTACAGCGCTCAATATAATTAAAAGATTCAAGGAATCCGGTCAAATCTCGGTGCGTAAAGGACAAGGCTGAAAACCATTTCTGAATGCGTGTGATCTCTGATCCATCAGGCGTCTCTGTATTAAAAACCGTCATGAGTCTGTAATGGATATCCTGTCATGGGTTCGGGAATACTTTGGTAAACCTTTGTCAGTCAACATCATTCGCCGCTGCATCCACAGATGTAAGTTAACACCTTACTGTGCAAAGCAGGAGCCATACATCAGCACTGTCCAGAAGTACCGCTGTCTTCTCTGGGCTCTGCCTCATCTAAGATGGACAGCAGTACAGTGGAATCATGTTTTGTGGTCCAACGAGTCAACATTTAAAATAGTTTTTGGTCAAAACAGTCATTGTGTTCTCCGGACCAAAGAGGAAAAGGACCATCCAAGCTGTTTATCAGGGTCAGGTCCAAAAGCCAGCATCTGTCATGTTATGGGGATGTGTCAGTGCCCATGGCATGGGTAACCTGCACATCTGTGAGGGCACCATTAATGCAGAAAGATATACACATTTTGGAGGAACATATGCTGCCATCGAGAGCAGGACAACGCCGAACCACATTCTGTCCGGATTACAAGCACATGGTTGCGTGAGCAGAGAGTGAGGGTGCTAGCATGGCCTGCCTGCAGTCCTGACCTGTCTCCCATTGAGAATGTGTGGCTGAAGAATTGCATAATGGCTGAATGTGGAAAAATTCTGCTTGCTAAATGTAGCCAACTGGTGTTTTCACTCCGCACTCAAACTCTTAATAAGTGTTATTAAAAGAAAAGGTGATGTTACATTCAACTGTCCCAACTGTTTTGGGAGTGTGTTGCAGCCATCATATTTGAAATTTTCAAAAATAAATTAAATTCACAAAGTAAAACATCAAATAATGTGCTAATTCTGTGTTCAATATAGTACAGGGTAAATTGAATTTTCAATTCTTGTTTTTTTTTTGTTGCATACGCCATACTGTCCCAACTTTGTCAGAATTGGAGTTGTATAAAGACGATAAACTATAACTGTACTACAGCTATAAAACCTATAGCTACATATTAACCTATAGCTATATACTATAAACACCCCCCCCCACACACACACACACACATATACACACTCCAACATGGTGTTTGTCATTACCTTAGGGAAAAAGGTGCGAGTTACAAACTGCTTGTACTCAAGGAAGGGAATGCCTTGGCTGCGGTTTAGCTCTTTAGTCAGGTCAGTCATATCCGTCTGGAGTTCGGCAAATCCTGTCACACACAGACACACCTACATTACACACACATCTACCAATATCCACCCACATCCTTTTACATTTTGGTATATTGAATATAGACGAGCGCATAGTGTATACACGTATCCGAAAGGTACACAATCTCAATATTTCCATGACATGAGATGGTTAGATGATATCAGGCTCATTGAATTCACAATATCATCTCAGGAATATACAGACTCTCTCCTACTCTAGCTCTCTCTCTCACACACACACACATACACCTGGTCTTTCATTTAATATAACCTTGTATAATGTATATACACAATTGAATATACACAATTGGTGCATGAACACACTTCTGGCAGTAGATCAGGGTTGAAATACACCCCACAATTACACTCACACATACACACCCACACACATGTACAGAAAGGTTTCACATTACCTCTAATTTTATGTGACACAAACTTTATGGAATTCTACTTGACACTTTTTCGATCCCCTGGAGTTAAAAAACACGTCACGGAACAATTTTCATATATAGGATGCTCATATACCGACACCTCGTGTATAGATTGATTTCGGTTTACTCTGTCACACTGTGTTTAGTATGAATTCATTCTGTGAATTATAACATTCATTTAGATTAAATTTTTAAAAAGGAATACCCCAACTTTTTTTTGTAACCCCATCTATATGTGCAATACTTCCTGTATTTGACAGACATTTAAAATAAATAAATAAATGGAAACCAGGTTTTCCATTCTCAGTGTCTGTTATAGTCGTACATACACTTCAGATGTTGTGGGTGAAGAATAGGTTAAAAAAAAAACCCCTGGAATATTCCTGTAAGATGTTGTTTTTATAGTTTGTCGTTCATGTCAGTAAAGTGTCTGTAAATTTATATCCATTTACCGTGGAACTAAAGCCAAAAGTACCAAAAGTGTGATGTAATGACTGTGCATGACTAAATCTTTCAAAACACACAATATACATTATGTGGAAATGTGTGGTTTGTGGCATGTGGGGAAATGGACGGAAAAGCAAATATGAATCTAGCAAGTCCGCAAGCTGATACCTTAGTGTGTGTGTACGCGTGTATGTGTGTGTGTGTGTGTGTGTGTGTGTGTGTGTGTGTGTGTGTATTCTTGCCAGATATTTCCACAGCTTTACCAATATAGTGTCTTCCAGTATTGCATCCTGAATTTATGTATCACAGCTAAAATTAGAAATTCAGCTACCATGTGGGCTATGTGGTCTTACATGAGACGCCACACACACACACACACACACTCTCTCTCTCTCTCTCTTGCTCTCACTCACTCACTCTAAGCAGTTAAACAAACACAATGGCCCACACAGCTATTCTGCCTACTGTTCAGAGAAAGCCACCGTATGATCTAACCATTACAGCCATCAGTGATCTAACATATGATTAGTGCAATATAAGCTGAATTTCTTCACAAATAAACACTGAACAAATGGGAATGTGCTACAGATGATTCATCCATATACTAGACAATCCGAAAAACCCAAGCCAACTTTCATAGGGTCACATGAGTAATTTGTTTCACTTCAGTACCCTGAACTGCAGGGAAAACGATTCGATTTCAGCCAAGATTTCAGCCAGTTGACCTCTCTCCTCCTCATTCTCAGCTTCTACCTGATCTGAAGCCAGGTTGGGCTTTTCCCATAATTCAGCACTTAAGACAGATTATTAGGGCGAGTTTATCAGATATTAGATCGACGCTGTGGGGCGTGATAAGCGTGGGTGCTCTTTGTAGGGATGACAGGAAGTGAGAGGCTCCTCGTATTGTTTTCAACACAGGATGCAAGAAAAAAAGTGCGTGTTTGTGCATGTTTGTGGAGCCGGTCACTGTGGAAACGTGCCTTAGAGGATGATAGGGGTTGGGGGGTTCATAGAGATCATGGAGGAAACATGAGGAACTCTCTCTCTCTCGCGCGCGCGTACAAACACACACACACACACACACACACACACACACACACAGACACTAACAGGACTGTGGGTGGTCACTGGGTTTGGACTTGGCATCATTAAGACTTTGTCTTTTTATTTGTCTGTAGCCACTGTTCACACTCCTCTCAGTTTCTGTGACCTAGTTCTGCTTCCCTAAACCTAACACACCCAGTCACACACTTTCTCACAATACCCCCCAACCAACACACACACACACACACGTTCATCTGAAACTTCCCATTACTGTAATGCAAATCTTGTGATCGTTTCCCTTTACGCCCATATCTCTCTGGAGAGTAATGGAGGTCAGACATTATAAATGACCATACTGTACACTTTGTCTCACTCGGATGGTTCGAGTCCTCCCACAAGCATGGATCCTACAACCTTAGTGGAGGCACAAGGAGTTCAAGTGTTCTGTACTTGGCCCTGTCCTGTGTGTCAACGACTCTCATAGCTTTCTCTTCCTTACTAATCATTAGCAGTAACATCAGCTTTTTGCGTTTAGACTACTGAGTTTGCTATAAATAAGCAAACTTCGTTAACTATTTGTAATAAGGACATAATGACAACTTGGCTGTCTTGTTATACCAAGAAATGTAACTAGATGGAGTCCGAGCAGTCTGCTGTTGATATACCTCAGTTTGACCACAACCTCAGCTTAACCACACATTTGTCTCAGCTTGCTGACATGACAGACCACCACGTCCAGCTTAGCCTTTCAGAGATAAAGCGTTTTCTTATCCTGAAGATACACGCAACAGCTTTGTCAAGCACTGTGTGTTCCCACTCTCACAGGTTTGGTCTGGTTAATATCAGGAAGAATGTACTGCACCTGTCAGAATGTGCAACGCAGCTCATACTTCAGCCACCCGATATCTCACGGCTCAACTACTCCAACTTTCTGCTGGCTGGTCTACTCTCTTGCTCTATAACAACATTGCACATGATCCAAAATATGTGGCATGTCTGGTTTTTAACCATCCGAAATGCCTATGTTCCATCCCACCTGGTGATACCAACACAGCATAGGACTAAGTCCAAAGCCAGACCTTTATTATTACGTTTAAACAAATTGCCCTTGTTTGCAATGCGAATTTTCTCCCCTCGGTTCCTTTCTGAGAGTACAATAAAACCCCCCCATCCGCTGTTTCAGTTAAGCGAAACTACGATTGACAACGGTCCAAAGAATTTAATGGAACATTCTAGACATACAGTAAACATTCATAATTCAAATTGCGCGCCGCTTTGAGTAACGAGATGAAATTTTGTGCCATCCCGCCCGGGATGTTAATCATCCCTTTGTCCAGCATATCCACGCTGTATGTGCTACCAAGCCATTAGTCACTTAGTACCCATCTTCGTTATAAGACCAACTCTGTTCGCTACCATCTGCGGTTTCAGACATCCTCTGTGGGGTTTGGAACCTATCCCTTTCAAATACTGGGGGTCCTACTGTACATGACTTTTGTTTCTTTGACTAAGTCTGTGTAGATGTGTTGTTTTTGGCCATTTGATTACCATTCAATAGGAATACACCAATCTCATTGTCTCATTGTTTTTGATATAATTCTGTTGTAGTACTACATGATCATAATATTGACCAATACTCGGTACTCTGAGGCTCTGTTGCAAAGTTAGGACAAACCAGTGGCACCTCGTCCATAGAGGCAGGTGCAGCAGAGCCCCACCATGGAGCTTCCCAACGAAATACATTTCATATTCCACTAAAATACTAATTACCTCTTTGAGTGACCTACTGTTTTTTATTTTATTTTTAAGGATGCTATTTGATAGACATAAGATGATGTTACGCCAATTTGCTTCATCTTTCAAGATCATGGGGCAGGACACTTACTGCCCCACTTGGTTCCAAAAGAGTCCCGACCACCTAGTGGTCCAAAATGGGAACTGGAACAAACACTAATAGAGGCCCATAGGGGCAGGAATCACGCTGCCCTGTTCTCGTGGCAGGAGCAATCGAAAGGATAGTTGTAGAGAGTCTGTCTAATCTAACAAATCTAATAAATGGAATAAATTTCCACAAGCAAATGCAAAGTGTAAACGCAGACTTGATGTACTATCGTAAGATGTACTGTATTTCAAAAATGACAAGACGGAAAGGGGATTATGGAGTGAATAAAGTCTGGACGTATGTTGTCGATCCCTCAACTGCATAATACAGTGTTACTCTAAAAATTCAATAGATAGTAGACTATAGCACAAGTTAAGGGTGTTATCCTCACGACTTGAGGCGATGCCGTTATTAATGCTGTTCTGCCCCACCAAAATAAAAAAGAAACCTCGTGGTGGTGTGTTTGATGTTAAGTCGTGTTGTTTCAGCCGATATCATAATTATTTACGTCATAATATACAGCACATCAAACATAAATTGGAATATTTGTCAACGCCACATATTTTCTGCTTTTTCATATAGTTAGTGGACTGTGCGTATCATTACTTACAAACTCGATCCCTCTACTTCGCTATCTTTGTAGCAGAGATGTGTACTATCACTAAATTCAGCAACTATCCTGCAACTATCTTGCACTTGTTTCTGTTGGTGGAAACTTTTTTTTTTTTTTGCACCACTTGTATCGCTCCTCAAATGTCTAGACTCTTGGACTGTATTCCGCCTCACTTGGAAGTTGCTTTGGGTAAAATCTCCTGCCAAAAGAATAAATCGTTTGGAATAAATCGGTCTTTTTATTCGTACATATACCTCATGTACATATACCCCATACACCCACACACCGACACACACACACACACACACACACACACACACACACAGATAGCTCACAGTTTGGCCTTGACTCTACTCTGTCCATCTCGTGGCCTTGGCGTCTCCACTCACTCTTTGTCTCTGAGGGCTATAAATCTGTCAAAGCACACTAAAACGTTGATACTTAAACAGTCTACCCTCTTAGAACACTAAAACACACACAGAGAGAGCCTTTCTCTGTGCCTTTTTGTTTCTCTCCACTTACGGAGTACAAGGTCTTCTGATGGACTCAGTTACACATGTACTGTACCGTACATCCACATCCAGTCATCTCTCTAGTAACCGCAGAAGAGCCCCAAATGAGATTTACACACTTTTAAGACTCATTCAGGAGCCTGCTTCTACACCCGGAAGTGAGAGAGAGAGAGGGTGTGTGTGTGTGTGTGAGTGAGTTACCTTTGCGTATCTCCTCTCTGATCTGTGACTCCATTTCTTCCATCTGTAAGAGGGTCTTCTGCCAGTATCGCTCTGCCCTTCGGCTCTTGGTACAATACACCACCAGTGCTAGACGCGCACACACACACACACACACACACACACACACACGCACACACAGAAAGAAAAATCAATTCTTTTATTATTGCGTCCATCAGCTGTGTCCGTAAAAGATTCCTAATCAGTCAGACACATTCAGTCCTCTGACTTTTACTCGCTGAGTCGCAGAGATTAAAGATACTCCAGAGAACACTGCAGGCTTTGTGTGTCCTACTCTGTGTGTATATTTTTTGTGTGTCTGAACTGCTGAGAGGAATTTTGACCCTACTACCTCCCTTTTATCTCTACCACATCTGGCGCATCTGTCTCCATGACGACAGACTGTCCATCACATCACATGCACCCTCACTAATACATGCTAATACACACACACACACACACATACACACACTTACCCACTGTACATAGCAGCAGAAGCACACAGCACACCACAACAGTGACTATGATAGCTAGTTCACTGCCACCCATCTGCACCACAGCGATCACTTTCTCGAAATTACCGGCACGCACCTGAGAGACAGACAGACAGAGAGGGCGGGAGAAAGCGATTCATTAATTATGACCCCGAAGGAATTATCAAGTTATGAATAAAACATGACAGGGTGTGCTGTTATAAGAAAATAACCAGTGACGGGGCGATGGAGGTCTCACTTTTTAACCGTTTATTTCAGTTGAAATTGTGGAACATCCATGAAACAGGCTCCTGTTGTCATTTTACATTAGAGAAGCTACTGTATAACCTCTCTGTTTTTCTCTGTTGATGTTATTAAGACACACAAAAAAAAACAACAGAAAGCACAAAGTCCTTCGTCTGAAGCCAGTCGCAAGACGGAAAGTTACAAACTTTAAACTTAAATGTCTGCGCACAGAGATTTCTCCAGATTCTCAGAATCCTTTGATGATATTATGTACTGTGGATGATGAGATATTCATAGTCTTCGCAATTTTACCTTATTCCGAAATTGTTCCACAAATTGTAGACGCGGTTTTTCGCGGATCGGTGAACTTCTGCCCGTCTTTACTTCTGAAAGAACCTTCTCTGTTACCAATCATGTCACTGACCTGTTGCCAATTTACCTCCAGCTGTTTCTTTTTAGTAACACTTACTTTTCCAGCCTTTTGTTGCCCCGTCCCAACTTTTTCGAGACATGTTGCAACCATCAAATTCGAAATTACCTTATTCCTTATTTCTTATTTGCTCAGTTGAAACATGCAATGTGTTTTCTATGTTCTACTGTGACTAACATATGTGTGTATGAGATTTGCAAATCCTTGCATTCTGTTTGTATTTACAATTTACCCAGCATCCCAAAGTTTTTTTTGGGGATTTGGAGTTGTATTTGGTTTGTAAACTGTAATCTTATACCAGAAAATGATAGATACATAGGAACATATTCAAGACATTTTCACTCGTTAAGCATTTTTCACTCTGTTTGCAGTGCGGCGCCATCAAAACTGGGTCTCATGTCCGTGTCATCCTAACTGTTAGAGTGGGACAGTTTGTAATTCATGTTTTTTTTTTTTTTTAGATGCGCATGTTAATGGTTTATTGACTTAACTGATTTTCAGGTTGTCGGGATTGTAGATAGAGTAGATGTAAATGTGAGATTAGGCTCAAGACATGCTGAAGTATTACTACAATTTATATACATAGTTGGGGTCGCTACTGTATTTTTGCAAGATTATATAACATTACAATTATGTTACAGGATTTATTGCTTGTGGTAAATCCAGAAAATTCCCCAGCATGTGACACACTGCCCTATTGACTAGTGATTCAAAAGAAAACTGTGTGGCATTATGATTGTCAACAGAGTAATGTGATGCTGGGATTACTGAGTGTAAGCAGTTTTATTTCTGCTTTTCTATCATTCCTATCCGGGTGCAGTAATGACTAACGCTCATGTGTTTCATGTCTCTTCCTAAACTATCTTCCCTGAAGCCATTGCATTTTGAATAATTCAACTCTCCTTTTCAACGACGCTTTATGATTCTCTAAAGAGAGGCCAGAAAAAGAAAAAAAGAAAAAACAACAACTAATACTGGTGTTTCCAAGGATTCTTAGCCAACAGGTTTACTGTAATACACTCTCCCACATTTTCTCACAGACATTTATACCGTACGTAACTAAGAAAAAACGAATCGTAATAATAGAAAACATTACACAACCAACATGAAACAAAACGTGCATTCATCTTCCACAATCCACTCTAGCAATGAGTCAGACTCAATTAGAACCCCCCCGGACTTTCCCACAATCCTGAGCATGTGTGTTTCTAGACGAGTACAGAGTCGAGTGTTCCCGCGGAAAACATACTGTCTGTTTTACGAGCTTTCTTTCGACCTATGACCTCTGACCTAGGGCCTTGTTTGCTCTGGCGAATGCATGTCCGACGAGCGAGCAGACACTGGTGGAATTCCTTTCTCCTCTCTCGCCATGTCACTGACTGTATCAGTGGTCGGAGGGTCATTAGTAGGCGACAGAGTGAGCAAGGTTAAAGATAGCTGTTTTTCTTGGTCTAAGAAGACTAAACAAAGGAAAGGCATGCACACACACGCACACACACACATTTAGAAAGTGTTTGATATCGTGCAAGGCCTTGATTAGCTCTTATTTTGCTGCTGAAATTATCTTCTGAGTCAAAACAGTAGTGACAGGACTGATACGGGAGAGAGGCTTGAGCGTTGGGATGGGTGTGTGCCGTCCTCCGTGTCACTAGGACATGATGGGACATGCTGATACTGCTGTGTGTTTGTGTGACTGTGAGCCACTCAAGATTAATTTTTTTTTTTTTTTTTATCAGCTCGATGCGAGTTTCGTTACTTTCTTCATCTCGCCGTAATGAGCTGGATGGATCGCGTCTAGCTCTTTCTTTCTTTTTTTTTTGGCCGAAAAATAAAAAGAGAGACGACTGCAAAATCCATTTTTCACATGACTGATGCAATCTGATTACTGATGCATTTGGATTATTTATGACGAACAAGCCCATCATCGCGCTTCTAAGTGGCTTCTCTGAAATCACGCGTTCTCATAGTGAATTTTTTTTTTTTTTTTTGTCGAATAAAATCTCGCTTCTTTTACCATTATGACTGGTTAATCAAACGAAATTGTGCTGGGTAATGTTATTCATCAAGAGAACTTGTGCGGGTTCTGGTGTAAGAAAACGCTCATCAGCAGGACGAGCAGATGGCATTTTTTGAGCGAGGAAGCGGCTTGGTGATGTGGTTGGAGGGAAGGCTTGCGGGTAATGAAGCCGAACTCACGGTGACAGACAGCTCTCCACCACTGTAGCTCAGCGTTCTGTTGACGGTGCAGTGGAACATCTGTTTGTTGTCGAAGCTGATCTCACAGCGTTCCGAGCCAACTGTGACCGAATACTCGTCCCGAGTCAGGTCCAACTCGTTCGGCCCTTTCTGTCGGAACAAAAAGAAAAAAGACCAGGAGTCATTCAACAAGAAACACTAATGGGGATAACAACGAATCATAGCTAGCAAATACTTCTAGAAATGTCACCATCTTCTATACTATATTCTATATTCATTAATGTATTCCAGTGTTATGCATTTAGTGTGGATACAGTGGAAGTATCTGAGTAGATATACTGTAAGTTGCTTATAATAAAATAGTCTGTCAAAATTAATAAATATTACATTTATTTGCTTGTATGTTTATGTAGATCTTTTTCTGGGAACAATATGTCGCTGAGGTGATTTTGGCCGGTCCAGATTTTTATTTATTTATTTATTTGCATAAAACCAACTTTTAAGTATATTTATGTTGGACATTGAAGATGAGGTTAGGAAAAGACTCAGCATTATTTAGCTACAGTAAAACAAGACAAAAGCCAGATGTACAATGTTGTGTGTGCCTGTCATATACTAAACTGGCATAGAAGCCATGCATGTTGTTGCCAGGTGTGCAGTTTTCATGCTGAAATAACATACTTTTGAATTGTATGTTTGTTTGGTCCCCCCCTGTTTCATATTAAAGACATTCTTTAATATGAAAAAATGTCTAATAATACTTGAGCGTTATTTATTTATTCTACTTGTCTGGCAACTCTGGCCATAGCATATACAAACAGGTCCATAAGTATTTGGACAGAGACGTAAGTTTTGTGATTTTGCCTCTGTACACCACCACAATGGGTTTGAAATGAAGCAATCAAGATGTGATTGAAGTGTAGACTTTCAGCATTAATTCAAGGGGTTTAACAAAAATAATCAAAAGATCTTTTAGGAATTACACCCTTTTATTTCCCAGAGACCCTCCATTATTTCCCAGACACCCTTTTATTTCCAGAGTCCCAGAATCCCTCCAGGCTCAAAAGTCATTTTGAAAAAGACAAACCAACATAATCATAAATATTAAGATTATTTTTAATACTTGGATGCAAATCCTTTGCAGTCAGTCACTGCCTGAAATCTGGAACCCATGAACATCACCAAATGCTGAGTTTCTTCGCTCGAGATGCATTGCCAAGCCTTTACCGCAACCGCCTTCAGTTCTTGCTTGTGTGTGGGTCGTTCTGCCTTCAGGTTTGTCTTCACTAAGTGAAAAGCATGCTTAATTTGGGCTGAAGTCACCTGACATATAAGAACATTTAATTTCTTTGCCTTAAAAAGCTCTTGGTTTACTTTTGCGGTATGTTTTGTGTCATTATCCATCTGTACTGTGAAGCACTGAGCTTGTAAAAATGGTAAAAATTGTAAAAAAAATAAAAAATAAATAAAAATGACTGTAATTGCTACACAGTTAATGCAATATTTTTTAAACCCCTTGAATTAAAGCTGAAAGTCTACACTTCAATCACATCTTGATGTCATCATTTCAAATCCATTGTAGTGGTGTAGAGGCAAAAGCAAGAAAATTGTGTCGCTGTCCAAATACTTATGAACCCGGCTGGAAACCAATACTTACAAATTCCTCAAAAAAAACATTTTGTTAAATACAACACAATAAGCAATAGAATTTTTTTCCATGGCTGACCATTAAATGGACGATGTAGTAGCTTAATTGCAAAGTTTTCATTATGACTGCATAAAAAAATTGTAGCATTTTGTTTCTCTGGTGCAATGCGCTTCAGAAAGAGAGTCCATTCTACATGAACATCTGAAGTGCTGCAACTCAGCGAATCTACATAAGAAAAAAGGGAGCAACAACGTTGGAAACCTACGCTGTGATTGTAAAATGATGCTCAAACACTTGCTTATGTGAGAAGGAACAAATCTGTCATAGACAACTGGTTAATCATATGTACAGAATATTACGAGCAGGACTGGAGATGAAAATGAACGACAGGGTTAAGTCTGCACAGAAATGCTGTCTCGTTCAAAACTCGCCAGTGACGCAATTACACATCGAACATGTTTCATTTTCAACCACAAGTGGTGTAAGGGTTGCTCCTGGCAGAAGAACAGACACATCGCCATGACTAATTATTTAACCAGCTGTTCAAAACGCTGCTTTTCGTTTAGCTTTAGGAAGATGCACTGTGTGTTCTGCACCCTAATATGATATCCATACTGCAGTGCAAATGTGGCATCAGTGCTGCCAGGGCAACGGGGGCGAGCTGGCATTCGGCCTGGCATTCGAGCGGGCACTTTTCAAACTGCTGTGGTTGTGACCTGGCACTTCAGGCAAGAACAGACAGGTCTGACGCGGATGAAAAACATTTCTCCTAAAGGGAATAAAGGCTTAATCACGCTTTGGCACTCACTGGCACTTAATAATCGTGTGTTGAATCAGCATCGCTAACTGTTCAATCTTTTAAAGTAACAAATGCACATACTCGGCATTCTGAATCGGATCCTCAACTGACATTCTTCAAATAAAGTCAGTAAGGCTTGCTGGAAAAATGTTTAGAGAAACACGACAGTGACGAACAGCCTGTTGCAAACTGCGAACATGTCTTAGCTCTAGTGAGCACGAATTAGCGCCAGCTAACGCTGTGAAATCTTTCTTTTTGTTTTTGCTGTTATTAGAGAAGGAAATGCAAAAGGAAGCATATGGGGTTGGAAAAACAAAACGAAACAAAACACCTACTCCGATGTTCATTAAAAGGTGTGTTGTGGCCTGTTATTGTATTATAATCAGCAGAACCTGGCTCCATGTAGCGCTAAAAGCAAGATTTGTGGTTAGTCTGTATGCTTTTTATAGACAAATGAAAAATGTACCTCTTCTCTCAGACAATATTTTTGCCCCACCACTTCTGGAGTAGTGGAGCCACTCGTAGCATTATATCAATAATTCAAATAGCTACCAAGCATGTCCTTGGTCAATTTCTCAAAAATAACAAAATACAACAACAAAAAAAGTAGTGAGTGAGAATTAGTGAGTGATATCAGTTCTAAGCCAAGAAATGCGTGACCTCTATTGAGGATCAGTGACATATCAGCTGTATTAATGCCCTGCAGTCCTGAGCTTTTTGACGGCTCTACGGTCGGCCATCTCCGCGACTTCACGGCGGCCATTAGTAACTCGTGCACTTTGCAGTAAGCAGGAAGTCCCAGGAACAGTTCCGTGTGATGAGTTTGAATGTGAATTGCTCGTAATTTGAGAGAAACGCTTCACAAAGAATTTGAAATCGTGCATATTTGTATAGAAAGCATGCTCTTTGTTTATTTCCGCACATGGACTACTGTCACTGCTTACATAGCCAAGCGATGATAAAAATGTTTGGACAAATTCATAGGACATGTTTGTGGGTGTGTACAGCAGGTGTCCTATCATCTCCTCAAACTGAGTGTGTGTGTGTGTGTGTGTGTGTGTGTGTGTGTGTGTGTGTGTGTGTGTGTGTGTGTGTGAGAGAGAGAGACAGAGCATAAGGAGGGGACGGTGTTTACAAAGGAAGAGATTTCCGGAATCTCTGATTAAACTCTAGGGACTGCGTCCCTTTCCTCTGACCACCCATCAACAAACAGTTCCTCACACACACACACTCTGTCACACCAGTTCTGTCGAAAAAATACTTATAATTACAATACATTCCTTTATTTCTAACCCTAATGACCTAGCATTAGACACATATGGGCAAGATGTGCACACACACACACACACACACACACACACACACACACACGCGCGTATTTACATTCACACACGCATTACCATCAGCTATGTGCGCATCAAAACAGGAACACATTAAATGGCATTCCAGCAGAATCAAAACTGGAACCAAGTAAACAAGTACACTCCCCCCCCCCTCCTCCCCCGCCCCCACCAACACAAACACGGACTCACACACGCTCACACAGACACACACGCAATCATAGTCCAAATCAAAACTTTCCATTTCTATCCACAGGTATTGTGCTTGGTAAAGCCTGACCAAATGAATATATCAATTAGTTTCACTGTATGCAAGCATTCTGTCCACATATATGCAGAAACACACACACGGACACACACACACACACACACACATTCCCAATCAGCCAAAAGCTTTCTGGCTTACACCTCAGACGTGCCATCCTCCTTCCCTCCCTCCCTCCCCCCCTCCCTTCCTCATGTCCTCATCCCCCTATTCTTCTGCAGGAAATAAACACCCCTAGATCTGGCATGGCACTTCCTGTCAGGCCTCCACAAGACTCCCGATGTATCCGAGCCCACAGGTTTCGCACGTCTGTGCGACTTCCTGATGCGTGTGTGCAAACACGTGTGTGTAAGCATCTACGATTGCACAACACACTTTTATGATGTGATTACAGCCACGAGGAACACATGTGAACTGCACGCACACACACACACACGTACACACATGATGCTTGTGTCAGCTGAACAGTGGAGGTCATATAGAGCTGGGTTACTGGTGTCTGCCATAATCCAACAATCCAACTTTGATGTGTGTGTGTGTGTGTGTGTGTGTGTGTTAATTTATAGGGCTGTGTTTTCGTGGAACGTAGTGGTTTACCACCAGCATAAACCAATTTCTCCCCCTCATTCTTACCCTGTTGCTATTTTCGAGTGCCGCAGCAGAGGGTGTGACATTTGAAATCTGACATTTTACCAAGAACATGTCTGCCACATCCACACCCCTGTGTCATCACTTACGGCCTCATTTAGCACTTGTGCCATGAGTGTTGTAATAGGGCATAAACCAAAAAAAATGTCACACCATTATGGATTTGGATAATGTGCACACTTACAGTGGGGGAAAAACGTATTTGATCCCCTGCTGATTTTGTACGTTTGGCCACTAACAAAGAAATGATCAGTCTATAATTTTAATGGTAGATTTATTTGAACAGTGAGAGACAGAATAACGACAAAAAAATCCAGAAAAACGCATGTCAAAAATGTTATAAATTGATTTGCATTTTAATGAGTGAAATATGTATTTAACCCCTCTGCAAAACATGACTTAGTACTTGGTGATGATTGACGGTGGGGATGGTGTTCTTGGGGTCATAGGCAGCAAACACGACGAGTTGAGTTGATGCCAAAGAGCTCCATTTTGGTCTCATCTGACCACAACACTTTCACCCAGTTGTCCTCTGGTGGTCAGATGAGACCAAAATGGGGCTCTTTGGCATCAACTCAACTCACCCCAAGAACAGCATCCCCACCGTCAAACATGGAGGTGGAAACATTATGCTTTGGCGGTGTTTTTCTGCTAAGGGGACAGGACAACTTCACCGCATCAAAGGGACGATGGACGGGGCCATGTACCGTCAAATCTTGGGTGAGAACCTCCTTCCTTCAGCCAGGGCAATGAAAATTAAAAGTATGTAAGTAAGTCATGTTGTGCAGAGGGGTCAAATACATATTTCCCTCATTAACATGCAAATCAATTTATAAAATTTTTGACATGCGTTTTTCTGGATTTTTTTGTTGTTATTCTGTCTCTCACTGTTCAAATAAATCTACCATTAAAATTATAGACTGATCATTTCTTTGTCAGTGGGCAAACGTACAGAATCAGCAGGGGATCAAATACTTTTTTCCCTCACTGTACACATATACATTGTTCTTAGTAATTAGCTAATTTCTTGTTAGCTAGAAATTAGCTAATTTCTGCAGCATGACCCACAAAATGTGTGTGTCTGTGTATAAGTAAACAATTGTTAATGGTTACCTTAACCGACATATATATATATATATATATTAGGAACACCTGCACACCTCTCATTCATGCAATTATCTAATCACCCAATCATGTAGCAGCAGCTCAGTGCGGAAAATCAGGCAGGTACAGGTTAAGAACTTTAGGATAGCCATCCGAATGAGGTACAAACGTGACTGGTCAGAGTGTTTCAAGCTGACGGTTTCAGTGGGCAAGTACCCATTGTAGCCTCAGCGTCCTTGAGCAGGAATGAGCAGGTGTACAGGTGTTCCTAATAAAGTGTACCATAAAAAAAGGGTATATGCATCTTGTATATACACCCCCCACATGCACTCACATTGATGATGAGTGTAAGAGGTTCCCCGGGATGATGCTTGATGAGTTTCTCTTTGTTGGCTGTGTAAAACTGAGGGTCTTCCACATACTCGAACTGGAAGTGACCTGCATTAGGCTCCTCCTCCTCATCCAAGTCCAGCTCAGACGAGGCGTAGCCATTCCGTCTGTATAAAATCCCATTCAGTTCGAACTGAGCCATGGCCTGCTGTGACTGGCTGGCTGCCGGTGAGTGGCATAATATGAGATTGGGCGATGCAATCTTGCAATCCTGCCAATCACAAAGCATGCTCGGGTCACATGGGATCACTGGAATAATTCATATACAGTATGAACATTAACAGTAAGTTACCTCCCTCAATTATAACAATTATTAATTCTGTTAACAATACACCGAGCATCCTGTTCAAAAGTTTACACCCCCCTGGCTCCCCTTTTGTAATAGTTGTGTATGAATCCCTCAGTTGTATTCAGTGTGAAAACATTGGAAAAGGGTCAAATATGCAGAATATGTTGGAAAAGCAACATATTTTAGAGCATCCATATACAATTCCCTGTGAATTAGCTGTTGGAAAAGATAATGTATTAGAAAAGCACTAGTCAACGCTGTGTTGTTAAAGAAATTCAATGAACGCCTTCTGACCAATCAGAGCTGAGAATTTAACAGAGTTCTGATATCATACTGTACAACGATCAACACAAACAGAAAGGTACTTACTGATTGGCCGATTCCCACCATCTGCATTTTAGCTGTCTGAACCAGATCAAAGCTTTGACCAATCACAGAGATTTTACGCCCACCACTGGAAAACATGCGCACGCACACTGGAGTCACTGGAGGTAGCTGATTAGCAGACTGTTTTAACGTGCCATT
Source organism: Ameiurus melas (assembly GCA_012411365.1). NCBI lineage: Eukaryota > Metazoa > Chordata > Actinopteri > Siluriformes > Ictaluridae > Ameiurus > Ameiurus melas. The sequence goes on along the minus strand of CM022780.1, from coordinate 8,908,476 downwards.
TTGTGTGTCTCACCTAAGGTAGCTCTTGTTAGGTTTTACAATGCTGATGACAGGGTTCTTTTCATAGTAGAACACGCTGCTAAGTCTCTCGCACGGCCTCTCGTCGTACTCCACACACACCGTCACATTCTCGGGGAGGTCGGGCACGGCGGGCGGCATCACGCACTCGATGATGTCATCGGACAGCCTGTAAAACAAAAGGGGAATGCAGTCAGAACGGTTGACGAAGTCGTAGTGACAGTGCGGATATCGTTAAGTAATAGAGCTGGAACAAGTACGGAGGTATTGCAGTCCGTATTCATGAGCGCCAAAGCGAAACGCACATCTGTCTCACACTCACCTATCGATCCCTGAATGCCGCCATATTTACCAAGAGGACCTATGTGGATTCTATGTTAAAGAATTTTAATAGGATGCTATAGCACAGTTTGAGTGATGATTTGATGATGAACTAAATGTTTATTTACTCTGTTAATAAAGCAGAACATTTAATAATAATAATAATATTAATAATAATAATTCCAAGTCCATGTCAAAATCTTGGGTAACTCTCGTAAACCCAAATCCAAGACTTGATCGCTGACTTTATCACTGATGTAAAGACACAACCATGCCCTGAGTACAACATCTTCCCAGAATATACAGTATACTGTATTTTGTATTGTTCTACCTTTAAATCTTTAAAGCTTCGTTAGCTAGTGAAGTCCTTACTTAATGCAGCTCTAGTCTTATAAGTCCTATAATCTCTCATCATAACATCATAACATTTATATTTGCGCACAACAACAAAAACAAAACTGTGATCTTCTCTCATTACATATAAAGATATATAAGAGAGAGATGCATGAGATATATATGATATGTTTATTTTCGCTCAGTGTTTGTGTTTAAATGCAATGTTGCAAACAACTGCATGCTGTTTAAATCTCACATCATATCCATTTTCTGGACTGCTTGTGCTATACAGGGTCACTGGGAACCTGGAGCCTATCCCAGATAGGGGACAGCCCAAAAAAAGGGGCCAGCCCATCGCAGGGCACAATCACAAACCAGGCAGTTAGCCTACAACACCTACAGGTCTTGGATTGGGGGAGGAAACCAGAGTACACTGAGGAAATCCCCAAGACATGGGGAGAACATACAAACTCCGCACACACAAGGTGGAGGAGAAGGGATTCGAACCCCCGACTCCGGAGGTGCGAGGCAAACACGCTAACCACTGAGCCACCGTGCCCCCCTCCGCAAATAATATATGAAACTTCTCGCTTCTTTCTCACTAGCACTAATAAACGCATGCTTACCTGTCGATTTCACAGTCCTGAGTGGAGTTAACCTTGACTTTAACAGTAGATCCAGCCTCCAGTGATGCACCTCTGATGGTGAGTCGGGTTCCTCCAGCTATCGGGCCACGTATGGGGTTCAAATCACTTAGCCTGGGCTCCTGTAGGGTGTAAATACAAATACAACGTGAATTTTCTTTTTTCGTTGCATCATGCACAGCTTTAGTTGCAACCAGATGCCATGAAAAAAAAACCTAAACAAAACAAAACAAGAAAAAGTTTAATATTTGTATCTGTATTTGCGTTTGTTTTAAGACACATTGTCTGTTCCTTCCGTATAATGCATTTCTATTCGGTTCCATCAGTACCATCTGAGAAATCCTTGAATTCTAGCCAAACATTCTGTTCACACCATTTGCTTTCATTTTTAAGCTGTTGTGATGCCATATGTTTCGAACA
>CM022780.1:8801737-8901737 GCA_012411365.1 Ameiurus melas | reverse complement strand
TCCTGGCTCTTAATGTGTCGTGTTGCCTTCTTGAGCATCAGTGAACGTTTTTATTATTATTATTATTATTATTATTATTATTATTGTTATTATTAATTGTAATTATTAACATTTTGCAGATTCTGCGAGGATTCTGTAAACTTATGACCTCAACTGTACATTTGGAGGATTAAAACCTACTCAATCGTTCTAGCCAAAACATTTAGAAGATCCAGAAGACTGGTACCGAAAATAGACCTTTCAATAACTTTAAAGGCTACATGAGAGTTTTTTTTTTTAATTGTAATAGGAAAATGTCTTGAATAGTGCACTGAAAGTATGCGATTTCAGACACAACATTAGTTTGTTTATTCAGTTAAGGGCGCAGTGTGCTACACTGCGTTGGCATTGTACCATGTGGACACTTAAAGTGTTCATCTGAGGATGTGCACATGCGATACTCGATGCGATCACAGAATACATGCAGCAGCCATCTTATGTATGTTTAGTTAAGTATAATTGAGCCTTAAGTTGGCTAAATAGATCTGTCATCAATTGCTTGGACATTGTGTTCCATGCTGTTTCTTTCTTCAGCATGTAATGATTATGAGTCTTTATTAATCACATATACATTACAGCACAGTGAAATTCTTTTCTTCGCATACCCCAGCATGACAGGAAGATGGGGTCAGAGCACAGGGTCAGACATGAGACAGGAGCAGTGCGGGATAACCCGAGCCTTAACCGCCAAGCCACCACTGCCCCATATCTAGAATTTGCAGCTCGAATTTATGTTCTAGTTAGGTTAGTTCACCTTTCAAATTAAAATGTGAAATTAGACATGGATTATATATATATATATATATATATATATATATATATATATATATATATATATATATATATTTTACACAGGGACGCAGTGAGCCTGGAGCCTATCCCAGGGGACTCAGGGCACAAGGCAGGGGACATCCTGGCTGAGGTGCCAAGCCATCGCACACACATACACACACACACACACACACACTACGGACAATTTCCCTTTGGACCGGAGAAGGAAACCGGAGTACCACCATGCCCCCCTATGTATATCATATTGACTTTTATTATTGGATAAATGCCAGTCTAATCATATAGTATGGCGTAGTATGCTATGTTCTGCTTGAATATTGATTTCTGTAGTTCAACAGGTTTGTTGGCTCTGGTTTGTTGCCCCTCTGAAGGCCCTGACTCACACAATATTATTACCAAAATGTTTAGATTTGTTTTTTCGTGTGTGTGTGTGTGTATGTGTTCTCACGCACAAATTTACACACCGATATTTCATTTAGGAAACGTCCAAGAAAGTCATATACAGATGTGTGTAGCGCGAAACCGAATAACAATAGTGCTAACAAATATAATAATAAATTGTGGGGGGAAAAAAGTCGATCATGTTTTGGATAATGTACCCTGAGTACATACACACATGGGACAGTCAAAGAAGAGAGACATGGCTATTTGTTTTAACACCCTGAAATTGCGACTAATTAAGATTTAATGACATTAGTCCCCAATGCACTGAGCAAGCACTGAGTTGGTTGTGTGTATGTGTGTGTGTGTGTGTGTGTGTGTGTGTGTGTGTGTGAATAGCCATGTTTAGTAATCCACTAGAGTACCATGACTATTGTTATGCACACACACACACACATAAATACACAGGTGTGCCTTATTTATTCAGGTGGCAAATAGCAACTGTATGCTGATTGACTGGAAGGTGCACCCCCACCAGACACACACACACACACACACTATGAGTGTGTATTATATATACAGACATGGGAGTCTCCACTGGGATCACTGCTATACAGAAACAGCATCTCATCATGCTGAGTAAACTGCGCAGCCAATCGCAGGGCTGCACTTGCAGTGACCTCATCAGTGGAAAGAAATCTGAGAGTCTGAATGGCTCGGGCCCTCGAGGCAAGCTGTCAGAGTTGACGGGATGACAGAGAGGTTAGCGCTGCCTCGTCTTCGACTTTTTCCTGCAGTGTGTTCCTGTGATTTGCAGAATCATGCTGGGTTTGCAATACAAACTTTTTTGCTAAATGCTCAGATTTACATTAACGTGTGTGTAAAAGCGGCTTTAGACATCCTGAACAAATCAATTCATCAACTGCCAATGAACCTAAGCACTTACTGTTCCCGCCTTTTTGTTTCCCAACTTTTTTTGCGGCCATCAAATTCAAAATGACCTTATTTTTTCCTTAAAATGGTACATTTCCTCAGTTTAAACATTTGATATGTTTTCTATGCTCTATTATGAATAACAAATGGGTTTACGAGATTTGCAAATCATTGCATTCTGTTTTTTTAATTACATTTTTACACAGCAACTCTTTTTGGAATTGGGGTTGTAGTTACGTTGAAGAGACAAGTGACTTCTTGTTATCGCTTACATTATAGCAGCTACTCTATAAAGTCATTCCCTGACTAACCTTTTTTTTTTTTTAAACAAGAAATTAGAAGGTCCCAAAATAAAAAAGTCCTGAGGACTTTCTTATGGCAGAAAAAAAATGACACTGAGACTGGAGACTCCTTCCCTAAATGTTAAATAGACCTTACAGAAACGTCACCTTTTCAGTGATTAGTTTTCGAGTTTTCTTTGTTAAATAACAGCACGCTCTCTTATTCGTTTATTAAGTTAGCAGCCGTGCTTACGGTTCTAGTCTCCTGATCAGAAGGTCATCAGTGTAAATCCACTTGTCTACTGTTGGGCCCTTAAACCTCGTTTAACCCTTTCTGCTCCTGAGTCCAGCTTCCTAACAAGCAGAATTGAACTCTCCTGTGCTTTTATACTGTATACTTCATAAGTAAATGTTAATATATCTCAATCTCAATCCGGACCGCAGAATCTCTCACTATCTTCAAAAAACAGCTAAAGACCCACCTCTTCCGTGAACACCTAACCAACTCATAGAGGGGAAAAAAAAAAAAAACCCACAGACAACGCACGTACACCTCTACTCTGTGCACTTTGCTTCCTCTGGTATTCAATGAATGGATCTTGTATAGTAGCACTACTTGTATTGTTCCCTGCTTGATATATCGCTTTGCTTATTTGTAAGTCGCTTTGGATAAAAGCGTCTGCCAAGTGAATAAATGTAAATGTAAATATATAAACAAAATGACCAAACAGACTGCCACTTTGCTGTATAGATGATTCACAGTACCATTGAGACTCATAAACAATACTCTGTAAAAATAACAACCATGTACTCATGTTCTGTACATGCCCCTTTATTCCCCTTAGCTGTCACAAACTCATAACTAATAATAACTGCATGCTAACGGTCCCATTGGTTGCCATTTACTATCAACACTAGTTGGGGTCCGACACGACTGACACACTGAAACAGTGGGAGCGATTGCACACGTATAGCAAATTACAAAATGAACAGATTCATCGTGAAAATGTGATCAAGTCATCCATAAAAATGCACCTACTCTGATATTTCCTCTCAAACGTTGTAATCAGATTACGTGATCCAGACTAGCCTGTTACTACCAAGCACTGGCCATGAACAACACTCGCAAGGCAATCCATCATTGCAGCAGCAACAAACTACATCTTGTAGCACAGTCTTTCATCATTAAGATCATTCGCTCTAGAGCGCAGCTGCAGTTTGTGCGTTGTACATGATTAAGGCGAGGAAATCACGTGCGCTGATGAAAAAGGCCAGATGCAGTGGTTTTGCAGATAAATAAAAATAAGCGGACTTAAGTGGCTAACACTGGGTAACGACCACAGTGGCACGTACGCACGTGCGACCTCGCGTACACGGCCATCGGATACTATCCATTCAAAGAGGATGTACGAGAGCAGAGCTCCGAAGAACATCTGCTACATTTCTTTCACAATTGATACATTTTCCTGTCAATCAGCAGGGTGGAGTTGTCACCTGAGCAAATAAACTAGCACTTTCCACCTGGGTGGATGTGCTTATAGGTTTATATGTACTTGTATCAACAGCGATCACCTTGCAGATTAGTAAATTACACCGCTATTCATCCTAGTGGCAGCTGTGTAAACACACCAAAATACAATAGCTTACTAAACACTGTGATCCCGCTTTAACACTGTACACTGTGGATCCTTGGCTCAAAAGCGTTCTGCTTGGCTCTAGATGTATAGATAACTCTATATCAACAGTTAATAACTTCTGTTCGATACAACAGAATTGACATTTAAACTATAATGAGTTCTGATAATGAATGGTTCTCTGTTGCTCATAAGTTCCTGTTTACACGATGAGCACTTTTTCACTTTATAGAATACCGTATACAGAGAAATGCTTTATAATATCGCACTAATGTCATCCAGATGAGGATGGGTTCCCTTTTGAGTCTGGTTGGACTCTTCCTCATAACGTTTCACAGAGTCTTTCCTTGCCTCGCTCATTAGGAATAAATTTAAAAATGCATATCTGCGATTTATATTCAGGTGCATCTCAAAAAATGTAAATATCGTGGAAAAGTTCATTTTTCCTCCGTAATTTAATTCAAAAAGTGAAACGTTCATATATTCTAGATCCATTACACATAACGTGAAATATTTCAAGCCTTTTTTGGGTTTAATCTCAATGATTATGGCTTACAGCTCATGGAAATAAAAATAAAAAATCCAGTATCTCAAAATATTAGAATAAAGAGTTTATAATACAGAAATGTCGCAGTGTTGCGTTCCTATTGTCAAGGCACTCCTGAACTAGAGGCAACGTCAGAAGCGTCTGACCTCGGCTAAGGAGAAAGAGAACTAGACCAAAGTCCTCTTTTCAGGTGAAAGTAAATTTTGTGTTTCATTTGAAAATCAAGGTCCCAGAGTCTGGAGGAAGAGTGGAGAGGAACAGAATCCAAGTTGCTTGAAGTCCAGTGTGAAGTGATGATTTGAGGTGCCATGTCATCTGCTGGTGTTGGTACACTGTGTTTTCTCGAGTCGAGAGTCAATGCAACGTCTACCAGGAGATTTTAGAGCACTTCATGCTTTCATCTGCTGACAAGCTTTATGATGTTGCTGATTTCCTTTTCCAGCAGGACTTGGCACCTGCCCACAGTGCCAAAACTACTAGTAACTGGTTTGCTGACCATAGTATTACTGTGCTTGATTGGCCAGCCAGCTCACCTGACCTGAAGCCCATAGAGAATATTGATGCAGTAATTCGTACAAAAGGATTAAAGCCCTGGCCAAGTATTGAGTGCATTAATTAACATACTTTTCAGAAGGTCGACATTTCTGTATTATTAATTCTTCCTTCTAATATTTTGAGATACTGGATGTTAGATTTCCACGAGCTGTAAGCCATAATCATCAAGATTTAAAAAAAAAAAAAAAAAAAAAGGCTTAAGATATTTCACTCCACGTGTAATTAATCTAGAATATAATCCAATCTAGAACAAATATATTTCATACAAAAATGTACTTTTCCAAGATATTCAAATTTTTTGAGATGCACCTGTATTTGTCTAAAGCTCGTTTGCGACAATGAATTGAATTGAATTAGTCAAATGCTAGCAAAAAAAGTTGTTTCCTCCTCAGACCATTCTTCATTCTTTATAAGACGTCATGAAAATACTTTTCGCTGCTTGATCACTGGCTGCATGCCCCTCATCTGACTAGTTCTTGGTTCGAGACCAGAAAAACCAATTACACGTTTTGCAATGTAATGTAGCGTTGTTTTTTTTTTTTTTTTTAATGCACCATAAGCATAGTGGACTTACTCGACTGAGACAGTGTAGTGATGTGGCAGCAACTGGCAGGACACGTCCCCGATATAGACCTTCACTTCCTCTACCCTGCGTCCCAGGTTCCTGCCCTGCACTGTGAGAAGAGTTCCCCCACTCAGTGGACCACGCAGAGGAGTAATCTGTTGGAAAACAAAACAGGAAGTGAAGGTTAGCAATACAGTTTAACACATAAAATAAGACAGAGCTGAAACTGCAGAAACCTAAATGGCTTAAAGTGAATCGTTTCATTTAGACAGTGACCGAAAAGAGTCATATTAAGAGTCATACATACTTTAAAAGGCTTCACTTTTTTTTTCAACTGAATCCCACGCAGCACGTTCTGTAGTGAAACTGTTTTGTTACAATGGCTTAGGACTACATTTGCTATGATAGCTTTAACCTGCACTCAAGTCTCCATCACTGAACAGTTGATAACTCATGTTAAAGCTATAATCAATTTTCTGGTTACACGACCGTACTTTCTGACCATATAGTTATGGAAGGTTCCCTATTGAGTCTGGTTCTTCTCAAGGTTTCTTCCTCATGTTGATATCAATTTCAAATTTATATCCTGACTTGATATGTTTCAGTGAAGCTGCTTTATAACAATGTCCATTGTTGAAAGCGCTATACAAACTAAATTGAATTGAATAGTGTATGCATTTCATTTCATTCCATTAATCAAGTTCTTCAGTCCAATCTATTTATAAAGTATTAAATAAAGAATAAAACCTATTGGGATATTAAACATCATACTGTTTTTATATCCATTTTTAGTTACATTTAATGTTGTGGAACATCCATTGGAAAGGTTAGTTGATGTTATCATTGCATTTTCGCAGCTATAAACAGTCACTTCCTGACTTTCTCTTAAAGGGTTAGGGTTAGGGTTAGGGTTTTGTCTTATAAAGTTGGTTTATAAGACAAAAATGCAGCTTGTTTTAGAAGAAACTACAAAAACCTCAGACTGTTACAAAGACTCCTTCCATATATAGTAAATATATGTCTCATTGCAGAATGCGACACCATATTAATGACTACATTGCAAAAAACAACAACAATCTTAGCAGCTGAAAATATCTCGAATAGAGTCATTTTAAAAAAAAAACTTATCTCAAACTTTTAAGTTTCTTATTCTATTGAAAAAAGTAAAATATTGAAAAACTATTGAAAACCGATCTGCCAACAGAACGAGACAATATCAAGCTTGAATTCGTCAAAATATTATTAAGTACAATCTTATATTTGGTTTATTATAATGTTACGAAAGGAAATACTAACTAAACATGACTATATTCAAAGTATCTCCACTTGCTAAGATGCCACTTTGTATAGTGTACACTTTTTTCCTTGTTAAAGAACATCCGTTTATCATTATAATTATTATTATGCTATGTTCTCCATACAAATCCCCGTGAATTCGACGTTGCTACACAAACAATAAGCCTAACATTTGAAAATTTACAGCTGAAACTTCCGCCCAATCAGATTCGAGAATTCAACAGCGCGTTTCACTACTATTAATATTTTGCTACTTTTCCAGAGAGAGGAACCGGTGGTTATGTGTGACGTAGATTGTAGCTGTATAATGTCTCGCTTTCTGTCTGATGGCGCATGGAGACCACAAAACCTTCGGGGAAGTGAGAGCGATTGATATTATTTCATACTACATTTCACCAGTGTTGGAAATTTGGATAAAAGTGTTTAAGAAGAGTTTTGGTTTTTAAGAAGATTCTTTATATTTATATTAATAGATATGTCTATTTATATAGGTCTTAATCTAACGCCTTTGTTGTTGTGACAGTTTCATTTCATTTCACAGAACACTTTCTTTTTTCTTCCTCCTCTACCGTCACGGTTTACACCCTCGCCATCACTCTACTAGTGTGTTTACACGTGTCACTAAAGCGAGTCTATTTTTAAAAGGCCCTACAGCAAGGGGGAAAAACGGGACTTGAATCGATTTCTAGTAGCCAGTGATTTACGGAGGAAAACATATGCTGTGCTCGATACACTCTGTGAAGGAAAACACCGGAAAGTTCTACAACTTTTTTTTCCCTTTTTTTTTTTTTTTTCCCCAGCTCACAGTGCATAAAAGCAAAATTGTCATAGTGAGCCATGGATGACAAGGTGGAAAGAATCCACAGCAGCATTTTTATGCAAGGAAAGAAAAACACCTCAGACACACACACACACACACACACACACAAACACACATGAACACACATACAGAGAGGTCTGCTAACACTCCCAGGTTGGTAATTATCGCTGTATGTCTAATGCGTCCCCAGAGCACTTCTCTCCAACTGCTATTCTTTTCATTTACACTCCCTACTGATGTGAAACTGAGCGGGAGAGAGAGAGAGAGAGAGAGAGAGAGAGAGAAAATTTCAATATTTGCAAGTCAATTCGTCAAGCTTCTCCTTGTTCAATCAAGAACAGATTGATTTATTTAGCACTTCTATTTATTTCTTCACTGCTCTTCATCTCGTCATCCATTTCCCTCTTTTTTTAATTCGCCCATCTATCTGTCGATATTTTGAAGCTGAACGCGTGAAAGCTGTAATCCTGGTGCCAGAAATGTCTGGCCACGGTTGTGCAATCCAGCTCTGCAAAAACACCCCGACTCACAAGAAAGTGACAACACAAACAGGAAAAAGCCCTAAATCATCTCTCTGTCTCTCTCTCTCTCTGCCTGTCTCTCTGTCTGTGTGCATGTCTCTCTCTCTATCTGTCTTTCTCTCTCCCTCTCTCTACATCTCTCTGTCTCTGTCTTTCTCTCTCTCCCTCTCTCTCTACTTCTCTCTTTGTCTCTCTTTCTCTGTGTGTGTGTGCATGTCTCTCTCTCTACATCTCTCTGTCTTTCTCTCTCTCTCTCTCTCTCTCTCTTTGTGTGTCTCTCTCTCTGTCTCTATGTCTCTCTCTCTCTACATCTCTCTGTCTGTCTTTCTGTGTGTGTGTGTATGTGTGTGTGTCTCTCTCTACGTCTCTCTGTCTGTGTGCATGTCTCTCTCTCTATCTGTCTTTCTCTCTCCCTCTCTCTACATCTCTCTGTCTCTGTCTTTCTCTCTCTCCCTCTCTCTCTACTTCTCTCTTTGTCTCTCTTTCTCTGTGTGTGTGTGCATGTCTCTCTCTCTACATCTCTCTGTCTCTCTCTCTCTCTCTCTCTCTCTTTGTGTGTCTCTCTCTCTGTCTCTATGTCTCTCTCTCTCTAATCTCTCTGTCTGTCTTTCTGTGTGTGTGTGTATGTGTGTGTGTGTCTCTCTCTCGTCTCTCTGTCTGTGTGCATGTCTCTCTCTCTATCTGTCTTTCTCTCTCCCTCTCTCTACATCTCTCTGTCTCTGTCTTTCTCTCTCTCCCTCTCTCTCTACTTCTCTCTTTGTCTCTCTTTCTCTGTGTGTGTGTGCATGTCTCTCTCTCTACATTCTCTCTGTCTCTCTCTCTCTCTCTCTCTTTGTGTGTCTCTCTCTCTGTCTCTATGTCTCTCTCTCTACATCTCTCTGTCTGTCTTTCTGTGTGTGTGTGTGTGTCTCTCTCTCTCTACATCTCTTGGTCTCTCTCTACGTCTCTCTGTGTGTGTGCGTGTCTCTCTCTATGTCTCTCTATCTCGCTCTCAGTCTCTCTCTCTCTACGTCTCTGTATGTGTGTGTCTCTTTCTATGTCTCTATTGCTCTCTATGACTCTCTCTCTCTACGTCTCTCTCTCTATGTCTCTCTATCACTCTATGACTCTCTCTCTGTCTCTATCTCTCGAAGTCTCTCTATCTCTCTATGACTCTCTCAGTCTCTCTCTCTCTACGTCTCTGTGTGTGTGTCTCTTTCTATGTCTCTATAGCTCTCTATGACTCTCTCTCTACGTCCCTCTCTCTATGTCTCTCTATCACTCTATGACTCTCTCTCTGTCTCTATCTCTCGAAGTCTCTCTATCTCTCTATGACTCTCTCTCTCTGTCTCTCTCGATGTCTCTCTACCTCTCTATGACTCTATCCATGTCTCTCTATCTATGTCTCTCTCTATGTCTCTCTAGTTCTCTGTCTCTACGTCTCTCTCTACATCTCTCTCTCTCTCAACATCTATGTGTGTGTCTCTTTCTCTCTCTCTTTCTCTCTCTCTCTGTGTCTCTCTCACTGTCAGAGTACTTTACATACTGATAATGTATGATTGTTTACACACAATATCACCAAAGCATCAATATAGATAACAAAGGGGAATTTAAAATAAATAAATAATAATAGAATTTCAACAAGTAATAATTATAAAAAATAAATAAATAAAAAAGATTTTTTTACAATAAAGTGAAGAAATTCAAGGCGCCAGAGTGGGACACAGGTACAATAATTATGTACATTAACGCCGTAAACTAAAATGCAGTGAGGTCATTTAGAAGTAGAGTAAATATGCTGTGTGTGGAGTGTGTACGACTGTCCAGTGAGATTTGATCGAAGCAGTAGTTGGTTTCTGAGCATGTGCAGCTCAGAGAGGACCTTTACTGCTGCAGGTGCGTGACTCCGCCCCCAGTAGCACCTGCATTTGGATTGTTTCTGATACATTGGAAAACTGTCGTAAAAGCTGAGAGATATTAAAGAATTTTTCTCGTGTGTTACGAAAGGCATCACAAATGAAGGAGAAAGTGTGCCTTTGTCTCAACCTCACCAGTCTGACAGTGACAGCACACTCTTTCTTCCTTTGGACGTCATGTTTACTTTCGTAAACATACGTCTACGTCTGCCTTTCTCTACGGCTCTCTCTGTTTTGTATCTCTGACGCCAAAGAAGTATTCTTCCAGCTCGTTCTTTCTGTTTAGCGTCCATTTTAGTTTACTAGCTTTCATGATTTGGTTTATTCTAATTTGGTTTTGTTTAATTGAGCTGGGCTGAAACGGACTGTAAGATGTTGGTGGGTTTGTGAGTTTCAAAGCAAGCTGACAGAGGGGATTGGTTTTAGGGCTTAGCTCTTGGGTTTTACGGGCTTCGTTTTGAAGTGTATTAGGGGAGCTAATATATCTAAATAGTAGTGTTGTGTCCAAGTCTGCCTTTGTTGCGTTCAAGTCGAGACCAAATCCGAGTCCAAAAGGGGCCGAGTCAGACTTAAGTCTGAGTCCTTAATGGTCGAGTCTAGTTCAGAAAGTAATTCAATTGAAAAACGATTTGAAATTGCGATTGTAAACTCAACACTGAGCTGTTAGATTTATATTTTTAACCTTCACAAACCGATGGCATCATAAATGTCACGACATGCTTTGCTTGTATTTTTCTCATTTGTAAGTCGCTTTGGATAAAAGCGTCCGCTAAGTGAATAAAAGTAAACGTAAATGTACATTTACATCTTGCCATTGCCATTTAAAATTTTTATTTCATGTCATCAGCACTTCAGCTAGTTTCCTATCAAAAAATGGTTTCAAAGAAACAAAGGGATTATAGAGGTATACGTAGAACTTATTATATTACAAGTGTATGAACATTCAAATGAAGCTGTTTTGTTATTGTATCGCACTATATTGTGTCCTCCAGTTCGAGTTGACATTTCGGTGATTTGATGCGTCTCCCCCACAGTTATATAGACAGAGAGAGAGAGAGAGAGAGAGGACAGAGTAGAGTGACACTTCGCAGCAGGTCATAACAACAAGCTTCATGCTTTATTACTGCGTTTAATCTGTCTATGAATGACAACAAACTCATTTCTAAACACAGTTCGCTTCTTGTAACTTTTTTCATTTAAATTTTAATTCCTAAAATGAAATAAATAAATAAATAAATCCCTATCAGCAGGGTTGATGATATTTACTACATTATTGAAGTACATTTCACATTTGACATGAAATCCAAGACTGGAATTACCAAATGCTAATGTTTTTGGGGTGGGCGATACGACTACGATCTTATTTCACAATAACGATACGTTTTCTCAGGTAGGTCTCTCAGCAGTATTCAAGAAAGAATTACTATGGAAATTGAATAAGGCAATTAAATGTAAAATAAAATAGACTTCCCTGTATGACATATACGGTGATTCTTATTAAATTTACTGAAGTTATTCAGGCAAATGAGTGAGTGAGTGAATTTCTCTTTTGTTGTTTGATGAACATTAATGACACAGACAGCAGCAGGTTTATTAGACTTCTGTCACTTTAAGACCTAATGCACAGATCCAATATAATGTATTGACACACCACTGATATTTCCCCCAACTGTTTACATTCGCTTAAGACATAACCGACTGTCTTTGCACGAATACTCGGCCAGGCCTGCGTTTTGACATGATGTGTGTGTATTTATTTGAGCGTCCAAGCGTAATAAGCCTCTAAAAAGAACTCAACTCGGTGCTCGCACGACGAGGCGGCTTTCCGTTCACGCGTTTCAAGCGCGGCAGGCAGACATTCATTAATTTCTTGTTATCTTAATTTTATGCTGACATCCCACCCTGCTAAGACTCCTTTCAGGAAGCTCGCTCCACCACTCCACCACCCCTATATATATATATATATATATACCATTAACCCATTTAACCCACCATGGGCAATCGAAAAGTTGCTGTTGAAAACATTCAAAGCTGTCGATATTTATGAAGCAGGGTTACACTTTAGTGTAGTCTGGGGTGAAGTGCATTTTTTTGTTGTTGACACTCTGACATGACGTGCATCAACACTACTGATACTGATATACAGCGGTACACTGAACTCATGGATGAACTGAAGCTGAGATAGAGAGAGAGAGAGAGATAGAGTTAGAATGGAGATAGAGTTCGAGTTTAAAGCCCTGATAAAAACTTATAGGTCTATTCGATTCAATTCGACTTTATTTGTACAGCGCTTTTTACAATCGACATTCTCAATCGACATACACAGGATACAGCTAGCAGAAAGAGAGACCGATTAGGATGCGGTCTCCATCACTCTCTCGCTCTCGTCACTCGCTCTCTGTTCCTCTGTTCCTCTCGCTCGCGCAAAAAAATATATAAAAAAATCGATTTCCGGATTATTGAATGTGATTTGTGGCCGTCAGGGAACCGCTATCGGGAGACTTCCAGAACTTCCGGCAGAGGTGGGAGGTCTGTTTCTGTTGTTATTTCTTTTTGGTTACACATGACGTGGACTCGACTGTAATCTGAAAAATCCTAAATGTCCGAGTGCGTGACAAGTTCGAGTTCGTTCGTAATCGGACTCGAGTCCAAGTCCGACATCGAATACAAATAGATAATAATAATAATAATAGGAATTCTTTGATGTGTTTTTCCCATCTAGAGTAGTTGGCCTGACAGAGTGGGCCCCGCACCTCACATCCACAAAGAACTATAGGCGTAATAATACTGTCGCACATTTCACACCAGATTGTGAGCAGGAGATCTTTTTGGGTAAATTTCCCTTTCTCTTTTAATGCATTCACTGCCAGACCGAAGCCACCTGAAGCGCTGATTTTTAAGCCAAGGTAGTCGTAACATAGAGAGTGCTCTATGGCAGTGTTTCCCAGAGTGAATCTGTGTCTGGCTTCCTGTAATCTGGCTTGTTTTGTTTGTTTGTATGTTTTTGGAAAACCGTTACATTATTTGTTGTCTGATTGACTGTTAGAGCCCAGTTGTGACAGTAGCTGCGTAGTTGAGAAAGTCTCTCTCTCTCTCTCTCTCTCTCTCTCTCTCTCCCACCACATACCTGTGTGTGTGTGTGTGTGTGTGTTTTGGGTTTTTAAAGAATATTATAATAATTAAAGGTGATAATTATTATAATATGAGAGAGGTGAGAGATGTGAGAGATTCACTAACTTGGGAGTATGAGTGAGATTTGATGTCAGAACTTATTATGTGAAGAGACTGTAAAACTGTACACACATACACATGTGAGAGTGCGCGCGCACACACACACACACACACACACACACACACACAAAAAAGCGAGACAGAGAGAGAGAGAGAGCTCCTGTCTACCTCTACTTGATATTCTGGGTGTCCAGACAGGGGGATTTATGCAGAGCGATTCTCAGTAACAAAGCACTTAAACCAGCCACACACACACACACACACACACACACACACACACACACAAGCATGCACGCACGCATTCACACATAACACACACACACCTCCTTTAAAAAGACTGTGTTTAACAAGTGTATGTACTGTATTTAGATGTAGTGGAAAAATCATTGCCCAGAAACGTGACGTCCGTTGACGTGACAGATTGCTGACGTGATATTAACCAGGCACCGTGGCATCGTAGCTGATGACACGTATGCCTAGAGGAGTATGTGTCAGTTCTGAGCAACCAAAACTGACATGGGCTGAGTTTCCCAAAGTATTGCGAAGTTAAGCCTATCTTACCCAGGAGAGAGATCGTTCGCTGTGATGCTCGCTCTACCGTGTGCTTTGTGCTGCGACGCTTTTAGGAAACTTGAGCGTGATGTTTTTGAGTGAGAAGTCAGTGCCTGAGGTTTAGTGGTCAGCACGTTTGCCTCGCAAAACCACCTCCACGGTTGGAGGTTTGACTCTCGCCTCTGCCCTGTGTGCATTGAGTTTGCACGTCCTCCTCCGGATTCCTCCTCCAGTCCAAAGATATGCGCTGTAGGCTGATTGGCATTACCAAATTGTTCGTAGTGTGTGAATGTGTGTGCGATTGTGCCCATGCGATTGGTTGGCACCCTGTCCAGGGTGTCCCCCGCCTTGTGCCCCGAGTCCCCTGGGATAAGCTCCAGGCTCCCCGTGACCACGTGTAGTATAGCAGTATGGAAAATGGATGGAAAATGAAATAAGATAAAAAGTCAAGTTTAGGAGTTTATATTTGCAGACTGGTGTAGAGTTTGTGCTCCAGGGTCTGCGCAGAGTTTCACCAGGTGTAAATGAGTGTGGGAGTGTGTGAAATCACTCCACACTTTCCTGACATTTATTCGCATTGTGTTTACTGTGAACAGGTCTTTAGGTGTGTCTGTGAGTGCTTGTGTATACACGTGTGTATGGGGACTTTGTGGACATTTGTCTTTGTGCATTTGGCGTTTGTGTGTGTGTGTGTGTGTGTGTGTGTGTGTGTGTGTGTGTGTGTGTATTTGGAGACCTGTATGCGTCTAGTTACTTGTCTGAGTGGACATGCACATACAGTGTCTTGCAAAAGTATCTACACCCTAAAAAGTAATCAGATTACAAATGTGATAAAATGTTGCTGGAATAAGTATTGTTTCAGACTATTACTTGGTAGAACCACCTTTTGCTGCAATAACTGCTTTACGTCTTTGGGGTAAGTTGCTGCCAGCTCTGCACACTGTTTGGGAATGATTTTCACCTATTCTTTCTGCCAGATTTGCTCCTGGTTCTTGCGCCTGCCGTTTTTTAAACAGTGCCAGAGATTCTCAACGCTGCTGCTGCTTTGTGTTCGGGACCATGGTCCTGCTGAAAGGTGAAGGCAGACTGAAGCAGGTTCTTTTGTAATAATCGCCTGTGTTTTGCTCCATCAATTCTCCCTTCAATTTTGTCAAAAAGCCCAGGTTCTCAGAATGAAAAACATCCGCGGAGCACGATGCTGCCACCAGCATGTTTCACTGCAGGGATGGTGTTAACTGAGGTATGGCCTGCGTTAGGTTTGACCACACAGCACTTTGAAACTTTCCCAAACACAGTAACTCAATCTTGGATTCATCACACCAAAAAAAAAAAAAACCCACATCTTGAATTCATATGGTTTTTAAGCAATGGTTTCACTCGCACTCTTGAAACGGTTGTCTGTTGCACCTTCACTCCACTCTCAGTCACTGGACTATGTAACTCCTTCAGAGTGACTGTTGGCCTCACAATAGCTTCCATCATCAATCTCCATCTTGTTTCTGCATTGAGTTTTGATTGTTGTTATTTGTTCCACCGTCTCACTATTGTTCCGACATTCCTTACTGGGATGTCCAACCTCTTATATATGATTTTACACCCCATTCCTAACTTTCCGAAATTCTATCCATCTACTTTCTATACCGCTTATCCTACACGGGGTCATGTGGGAGCCTGGAGTTTATCCCAGGGAACTCGTGGCACAAGGCAGGGGACACCCTAGATGGGGTGCCAACCCATCGCAGCACACACACACATTCACACACTATGGACAATTTGGAAATGCCAATCAGCCTACAGTGCACGTCCCTGGACTCGTGGAGGAAAGCAGCGTACCCAGCGGAAACGCCCCAAAGCACGGGAGAACTGGTTTCCCATGACCCAGTAGGATAGAAAATGGATGGATGGATGGATGGATGGATGGATACTTACTGACCAATAATTCACTGTAAGAGTTTAAAAGCACACGTCCAGCTGGGGATGCAAAAACAAAGGGTATGTCTAGAACGTCTGAACCGTGAATTGTGTGTGTGTGTGTGTGTAGACCTGTAGACCAAAATGTAGCTACTTGTCTGAGTGGGCATGTGTGAATGTCCTATAGGAGGCCTGGCTTACCTTGTGGATGGTGGGGTCAGGACACTGATCTCTGATTGGCTGGCACTGGTCTCTAGGACGACAGCTGTTATCACACCAGGCGCACAGGTGACCCTGCTGTTCTCTCCCCCAACACTGAGAGCAGTCGCTGTCCCCCCCACTGCAGCTGTACACTTCCACTGAACGGGGAAGGGGACGGGGGGAGATGGATAAGGGGAGATAAGGAGAGAGAGAGTGAGTGAGTCAGGTTTGAAAAGACAGATGGAGGGAGAGAGAGAGAAAGGTAGGGGGTTTCCCCAAAATTAGTCCATCTGTCCAATGACCTTGTTAGTGCACAGTGTCGTGGTTCACTTTTTCTCTTTCTTTCTTTCTTTCTTTCTTTCTTTCTTTCTTTCTTTCTTTCTTCTCATTTCCATGTCATATGAGCTAGCCTTGACTATATTCTAATTCCTCATACACTAAACATATTCAGGTGTAGCAATCACCCTTCTTTCTTTTTTCTTCTGTTCGTTTGTTTTGTACCCGTCTGACACAACACGCATTTGTGTGTGTGTGTGTGTGTGTGTGTTTGTGTGTCGCCTTCATTGGGCCTGGTGCTGGCCAAAAACCAAAACCAAAACCAAAAAGGAAATGAAAGGGAAGAAAGGTTGTGGAAGAGTGACAGTGGTCCGGGTCTCATATCCATTACTTTGAATTCATTAGCATCGGAAACGGCGGAATTAGAAGCGCGGGTGCTCTTTTGCTGGCATATACAAAGCCATTTGCATTTTCGCACAAAACGTCCAAAAAAAAAAAGGCAGAAAAAAAATGACAAGAGCAATTTATCCTTTTCTTGGAGCAGACAAAGACAGAGAGCGAGGTGGAGAAGGGGTGAGAAAGAGCATGACAAAGCGAGAAGAGAGAGAGAGAGAGAGAGGTTGAGAAACACAAAGAAAAGTTCTAGAGATGGACCGACATCCGAGCACGAGCAGCCAGATGTATGTGTGTGTGTGTGTGTGTGTGTGTGTGTGTGTGTGTGTGTGTGTGTGTGTGTGTGTGTGTGTGTGTGTGTGTGTGTGTGTGTGTGTGTGTCTGATGACTCATAAGCAAGTAGACAGCCTCTGGGTTTGTGTGTCTGTTTCACAATCTCAGCTCCCACATGCTGTTCAATGCTGTATTTATGTTGCTCTCTTCTCTGGTGTCTGTGTGTGTGTGTGTGTGTGTGTGTGTGTAATTACCTGTAACTGACTCAGGAGTGTCTATGTATTTATCTTGTCCTCTCCGACACAGGTCGAGGCGGAACGTCTCGCTCCTTTTCACGGTGCTCAGCTGCATGAGAATAAAACACAAATTCTCAGTCAGTAATAACGCGCTGACCGACACAAGACGATCTCTGATTGGCTTATTTCATGGCATATATGGCGATGCTGCAGGTGCCGTGATTGGATTGGGTGCCCTTACCATCAGTCCTCTGCACTGCACAGCTGATTGTCCAGCCACCCAGTGTGCCTCATAAGTCTGCCCATTTCCAAAGTCACAGTTCAGCTCAGTGCCCTACTCAAACACACACACACACACACACACACACACACACATTACTAAACATTACGCATTACCCATACGGTAAGAATACAATATGATATTGGGTTACTTAATTAGACTCAACAATGGATGCTGCTTTTATGCAGTAAAGCGTACACCACAAAACATCAACTTTGGGGATTAGCAAAGGTTTCATCAGCCATTCGAAGGACACCTATACAACAAGAACAGCTTGAATATCTGTCTACTTAATAGCTTAAAAGTTCATCTGAACCGAACTACACTTTGACGTTAAGACTGGAAGGTATGGGTCAGCCACGACTAGCTAGCTTTCTAACTTTACATATAATTGGGTAGTTAAAAGTATTTTCACACACACGGATTATTCTTTAGGGTAAGCTCTAATTCACAAACCATTACAGCTCTGCGTAGAATTCTTTCTAAGCTGGTAATGATTCCTTGTAAGCGTTTTATAAACTCTTATAAAGCCTTAGCGAGCTCTAATAGTGCGCTGTAAGTAATTCCTTGATAAATTCTTGCTAGGAAAGCGTCACTATTCACTAAAACACCATGTGCTGAACTGCATAAACTTTATAACTAATAAGACCCCATGCATAATTATAAAAGCAGCAGTAATATATATTAACTATAATAATTACTCTCAAGAAATAATATAAGTATAGTTATAACTTTGGACTTGTTTAGTCTAAAATTAAATGGCAATTAAAATGGCGTGTGTTTAAACAGACTGATGTCTTTGGTCACCGGATAGTCCAGATGTTTATTTGCATTTCATTCAGAATTGTGGAATTAATTATTATCAATTTAAAAGAAGGCATACTAGTCAGAACTATCGGTATCAGTTATCTGTATCGGCCGATATCACTCTGAATAATCGGTCATCGTATCGGCTGAGAAATTTAGTATCGGTGCATCACTACTGTCAGGCTTTAGATTGCTATATTAGACATCCACCAGACATGCCTTATGACCACATCCACAGGACAGATGATTGAATGTGAAAAAAAATAAATAAAAAATAAATAAATATATATATATATATATATATATATATATATATATATATATATATATATATATATATATATATATATATACAGCAGCATCATTCTTAATTTAATCTGTCTGATGATTAAATATGGGTACTAATGTTTTAAGGGTATTATCAGTAATGGACTGGCACCCTGTCCAGGGTGTACCCCGCCTTGTGCCTGATGCTTCCTGGGATAGGCTCCAGGTTCCCCGCGACCCTGAAGAAGGAATAAGCGGTAGAAGATGGATGGATGGATGGTGTCATCAGTAATACTTTATACTTCGACTTCTCTAGTCTGATTGGTCAGAAGGCGTTGACTCATTTTCTGTAGCAGATGTTTCAGCTGCAAGGCAAATCTATAGTAACAGCTCATTCAGCAGACTTAAACAGATTTCAAAATGTGCACTTTTTTTGTAATTATTGCAATTGTGATGGTGTGGCTGTTCACAGCTGTTAGAACATGTGATAAACAGGAACGTACTTGCTTGATGTTCCACAACATTAAATGAATGCAAAACAATGGTGCTTCTTTAAAAAAAGAAATGAGTTCAATTCCGTATTCATCATTTACACGAAGGACCATGAAGGGCATAGCAATATCAAATATATGATGGTGGTGTAATTGGCTACCATTGGCTACTTTAAACTCTAGTGCACCACTGCTGCTTTCTGAATATTCTGTTGCTGGATCGTGCATCGGTTAGTCCATGTTCTACAAATGATACACGCGATACTCTGAGAAATGTGTACAGTCGCATCAGTTCTCACTGAAATGGCAGCACATCATTATCCAAACCACAGCAAAGTCAATTCAGGACACAATTCCCTAAAACAACAAATCAATTTCAGCACACGACAAGACAAGAGAAAAGGATGTTTACCAAGCTATACTTTTTCACGACGACCTCCTTCCCGATCTGCTGGATTATTATTATAAATTAAATGCTACCATCACAACTCAATTGGGACAAAATGCGATGGTACAAGGCTTTGTGGCATAATTTCTTGTGATCAAGATAACATATTGTCATATCGCTCACTGCTAACTACAACCAGTCCATTTATTCCGAATTTCCCAAGGCAACAAACACAATCGCGACGTCTCTGATTCTAATTGAATCCTCCTGTCTGACTCCTCTATTAGCTCCTATATTGTGTCTCTTCAGCAACTTCAAAGCTTCCTGCACACGATGTGACTTCTCTGTTTCCTGCACCGCTGATATTCACAATCTTTGGATCATACCTTGGTAAATCTGCCTTTATTCCGGTCTATTCTGTACCCCGCTTCGTTAAAAACTTCAGGCTTCCTCTATAGCTAATTCTGCATGGATTCAAAATATACACAAACGTTAAGATCAAAAGTCGTGGTGGACAACTTGCACTCGGGCATTTACATTCTGTCCTCGGAGACATGGGAAAAGTCATTCACTCCACGGCAGGAATCCATCTGGAAACCATAAGCCTACTTATGAATTCAGCACAGGCCAAGACCTCCACAGAGAGACATGGAAGGGATTTATGGATGCAGAAAGACATACTTATTGTAAGTTAGTCTAGAGTGGTGGAGTCATGATGTGTTTTAAGATAGCTTTATTGGAAACACGTTGTATGTATAAAGCCAGACACTTTTGTCAGGTTACAGTGTTCACTGTAACGCTTGAATTGTACAGTGACAACTAATCTAATTGTATTATTTTAGGATATTGTGCCATGATTTTAAATTTTTTTTTACACTTAATTAAGGTCAAAGCAGATACATATTTTCATACATACTTCATATGTAAAATTTTTTTTACTGGCAGATACTGTGCATAATACAGGGTGTCCCAAAAGTCTCAGTACATTGGTGAAAATGTCTTCAAAAATCTTTCATACTATATATATATATATATATATATATATTTTTTTTTTCAGAAGAACGTATTGAAATCATTCTCACAGCTGGATCGGGAAGCTGTCGAATGGTTGCGATGGACCTTAACAGGAAACATGGTGAGCACATTACATACGACACTGTTGCCAAGCTTATCGACAAATTCAAATTCAGTGTTGCAGACCGAACGAGAAGTGGACGTCCACTAATGAAAGCACAACCGACGTGGTACTGGTACACATAGTCCCCTATGTATGGACACTTTTGATACACCCTGTAAATTTTTTACATTCATTTATTAGCATTTCTGAAAGAAAAAAAAAATCTGATAGAACCGTAAAATTTCAACATCAAACTGCCTATGGAGAATTTTACCCACAATTGGATCGTATCGTGTTTGGGATTCCCTTAAATGGCAACATGTGCGATGACTTTTAGTATGCTGTGGGTTTTACATTTGTTTACTTGAAAAGTGAGCCATGCCATAATAATGCGAGCTAATAAGTTCCATACACTTCCTGTATAGCTAGCTAAATTTGGCTGCAGGAAATCTACAAACGCAAACTTTTAAAAAGAACAGTAAAGAAAATATTAGCATTGGCCAGGGGTGTCCAGTGTTATCTGGAAAGGGCCGGTGTGAGTTCAGGTTTTCATTCCAACCAAGAAGAAGCCATGCCTGAGTCTATTGAAAACCAAGCTCAACTGATTAAACAGGTGGAATATGAGTGGCTCCTGCTTGATTGGAATGAAAACCTGCACCCACACCAAACCGGCCCTTTGCGGATTAGGTTGGACACCCTTGGCATAGGCCGTTTTCCTCCTACAAAGAGGATGGAGCTACGGTTTTTTCCACCTCCGGCGGTTTTTAAACTTGTATATAAGTCTAGTCTGGTCTACGATTGGCTTCAGTGAAAAGGACGAACATCATGCTGCTTTCAAATTTGGCCACAATATTTCACATGAGATATTTGACAAAAGATAGTGCCTAATTCTGCCAGATGAGTCAGTCTTCATACCAAGAGCACAGATATGACTCACTTTCTGCTGCTATAGGTGGTCCAAAACTTCCCAAAAACAGTTGGTTCCCAAAAACTCCCTTGCTTCAGTGGGTAATCTCACCTGCAAACTGTAATCATAAAGACTTCCTTACACTCATCCCAGCACTCCTATTGACAGTATACTGTCAATCAAATCGGATATCCTCTCAACACGCTTGTCTCGACTCTTCGGCACCTGTATAATTTCTAATCCCACTGAGAAAAGAAAGGTTCCCATTTTGAGTCTGGTTTCTCTCCAGGTTTCTTCCTCATGTCTTTGCCACTTTCACTTGGTTGAACTCATCACTTGGTTGAATTCCTGGAAAGCTGTTTTCTGACAATATGCACTGTTAAAAGTTCTGTACGAATAAAATCCAGGCAAATGGAACATATGCTGTCCCAAAATACTGACTTGAATACACAAAGTATAATAGTAATGATGAGTGCATAACTGATTAGTGGTGAATGTCATACAGTACATAATTGGATTGAACATCAGGCATATGTGCATTATGAAAGAAGCGTGACATTTAACATCAACTGAAAGAAACAGACGGGATCAGTGAGAAGAGATCAAGTAGCGTGTGTGTTTCAAAGCCCAAAGAATGAGAAAGCAGTAGCTTAGCTGAAGTGATTATTAGTTGACATGGCATTTTTGGTGATGATGCAAAATTTCACTTAAAACCACATTCACATAGCTTATTTCACCCTTTAAAGAACGCTTACAATCCAAACTCATAGATTTGTGCAAAGCAGACTACAGATATTACCATTAGAGCTAGTGGTTTGTGGTTTTAGGTTGGATTTCCATGTGTGTCTTATATGTCTGTGCTAGCTCTTAATGCTGTGTTTGACTCTAAGTAGTTGACTCTGGGTTAGCCAGAGCAAAACGTTTATAGACGTCTTGACCCTGTGACCGTGTGTGTGTGTGTGTGTGTGTGTGTGTGTGTGTGTGTGTGTGTGATTTTGCAGCATGTGGGCGTCACGGGCTCATTTTCTAAACAGGATGTCTCATTTATAAGAAGTAGCCCAAGTTTTATGAGCGTACTTGAAGCGAAGCACAGAACTCAGAAATGGAAATTCATCATAGCAATGTCAGTTGTGTTAAGCAAAATGAAGCAGGAGAATTTGCGCATGTGAAACTCTAAAAGTAGCTCTTGGCTCAATTCACACATCATACATTTTGTGGAATATGTGTCACAATGTGACCTGATACCTAGAACTGAAATATTCCACGATTAAAATTGCACTCGCACACTATCATCATCATCATCACCTCTCACCGTGTGTCTGATCATTTGTAAATGGCTTCGGAGGCTGCTGTGAGATCCGCAGGTTCAACTGCGAGTGAGCATAAACGTATCTATACTTGGGTAAAGACAGAAATAACCTGATAAGCAGCAACATTTCACACAGAGTTTTTTAAGTGTTTATATATACTTTAGATATACGTAGATATCTAAATTAAAGCCTATCTGCATTACTAGTGCAATACTGTCTGCATAATGCTTTCTGAAATGTTGGAATTCATTTAGAAAAGTCAGGCATTGGAACTGTTCCAAGATTATGTTCAAAAACAATTTAAACCCCAAAAAACCCAAAAGGTGAAACTGAGCTTAATAAGATATTACAATAGACAATGTTCAACGTTCAGTCAGTGCGTTTACATGGACAACAATAATCAGATATTAACCTGATTAAGACAATACTTTGATTAAGAAACTAGCATGTAAACAGCGATTATTGATGACCTTAATCTGACTAAAGTCATACTCGAAGTAAACACAAATCGCATTGAGACAAGTGGAGTATTCCTGTTTTAGTCGCATTATCGATGTGCATTACAGACATGTACACACCTTAATCACACTATTAACGCCGTGGGAGTTTTCATTGCATTTTGCGACAGGACACGTACACACTTGGCAGCGCTCAACTGTTTTATGGCAAACAATGAGCACGGCCGCGTCCGAAACCATGTATTTACTTGCTATATAGCAGGCAAAATGCATGTATATATAGACGCCAAGTACGCCGTTTGGGACGCAGCCCACGGCTTTAAGCAGTCGTCTATTTGCACGTACAGCATGAATAAATTAAAAAAGTATGTTGGTACGTGAAATTCTGGAGGGAACATCGGATGGCGTGGCGCAGTGACGTAATGACGTGTGCTGTTAATAGCTCTATGTTCTAGAACATGTAAAACAGGAACATGGCAGGAGTATTCTAAAAGCAACTCATGTAAACACCTTAATCACAATATTGTCTTATTCAGAATAAGGTCGATAATTAGATTACTGCTGTCCATGTAAACGTAGTCAGTGATAATACTGTACACGACTAAAACTATTACAGAACTAATAACTAAAAACCTGTTATAAAAAATGAACCATAAAGTTCACAAAATAAACGTCAACTACTGAAACTAATCAAAATAAGTAAACTGAGTGAAATAAGGATGCAATAACACACAACTAGGTGTGCTATTATAAGAAAATGATCAAAGCTACCAACCCAAAGTTGATTATTTTCCAATAATAGCATGTCCCAAAGTGTTTAATACCATTAATACCACAGCATTTGGTTTAAAAAAGAAGACAGCCAATCACTATTTAATGAATGGATTTTTATACATTTATAGATATATTTCTTAGTTTCATTTACGAAAAAAGTTAGTTCCTGTTAAGACTCGTATTATAACAGGTATAAATGGTCATTCCGTCACCAGTCTCTCTTTCCCTTTCTCTTCCTCTTCTCTCTGTTTCTCCTCTCTTCTTGTTACCAAGAAACCACAAAGCTTAAAGTCCTCTGTCCTGAAATCTTAAAGTCACAGCTTCACCTCTGACTGTTACAAAGTGCTGACATTGGGCCCGCCTTCCAAAATTAAGCTAAATAAACATCTCCTCACAATCACATCATCAAGTACACGCCTATTTTAATCCGTTCATACTGAGTGTCTGCCATACTAATCCCTGTGTAAGCTGTTACTATAGAAACGATCATGTACAATATTAGAATGAGCTCTGTAGCTGGAAATGTCTGTGCGGTGTAGTTATAGAAGATTCACCAACACCTTCTGACCAATCAGAATACCCCATCCATTTTCCATACCATTTATACTATCCCAGGAATCTCAGGGCACAAGGGTGGGGGGGACAACCTGCATGGGGTGGCAACATATATATATATATATATTTCACACACAACAGACAATTTGGAAATGTCAGAAAACAGTGCATGTCTTTTGAAACCAGAGTACCCGGAGGAAACCCCCGAAGCACGGGGGGAACATGCAATGTCTGTGCACACAAGGCGGAGGAGGGATTCGAACCCCCAACCCCAACAATTAAACTGCTACACACTGTAATCATAAAAAAATCCTTGAAATCCAACAAAACTAAGTTTATCATCAAGATAATATAGACATAAAAAACATTCAATATTAAATTGAGACTAGAATAATGAACATTATTTGTCAAGTGTAAATGAACCCCAGCGACCCTACCTGCTCCACATTTCTGAGATGAAGCGTGATATCTTGAGCAATCCCTGACTGCCATGGGGGGATTTTCTGAGGCATGATCCTGGGACATTCCTCAGCATTCTGGGTAACAGGAAGACACAGGAACTAAGAGTTAGAGAAAACAATAGACATCCGCGTTTCCTCCACCATAAATACACCCACCTTCCTGTTTGGCCGTATGTCTATGGGGGTGACTGGCCAAAAACGGAAAAGGTATAGATCATTGTAAAAACATCCTTATCCAAATAATGGAACAAAGCACAGAACGAACAATGGAACCCGAGAAAAGAAAGTGACATAAGACGTCTTCACATATCTGCCACGTCTACCCACACAGTACAGTATCTGCCCTGCCGTCCAAATCACTATGCCCGAGCTTTGACCACGTTTTATTAAAATCACCGTCCTCAGCAGGAGAGAGGAAATCGAGGCGGCAGCAGTGGCACAAAGACGCTAGCTTGCTTTTAAGGTGATGTCGTGGGCGCTAAGAACAACAGTGGGTGTCGGGCAACGTGGCTGTGGCTTGGATGAGGTCATAAGTTTTTAGGTTTATGAATCAGCACCATACCATCACACTCCTCCTCTCACTCTCCTTCTCTCATTCTGTTTGTCTGAAACTGCTAATTAACGCTTTGTATCTCTAGCAGCTTTTCTGCCTTTGTTCCTTTGCCATTGCTTATTTGAGGATCTGGATTCGATATGCGGTGGAGCACATGCTTTCTCTGTTTTTATTTAGACATGCTTCAGGCTTATATAACCTTCAAGACTGTTTGGCTGGACCATAGCAACAGGGCCATCGGGTTTTTTCTTTCTTTCTGTTTTTATGCGTTCCACTCTTCCAACTTATTTTTGCTCGGTCTGGTATTTCTGACAGCCTTTATGCCATCACTCCAGCTATATTCAAAAAGCGACTAAACAGACTGGAATTTTGTGAATTAAAAAAAAAAATGTTTTATCTCTGTGCATTCAAAATACAGAGTGGGAAAAAACATAGGCGCTTCCTAGTCATCTTTTGTTAGCAACTGTGATGTGTGTTGATTTGATACTGCTGTCACTTGCTAAACTCTGGAAGAATAAGTCCGTCCCCAAGTTCCCAAGTAGGAATTGTTTTCCTTGGTTTTTCCAGTTGGCGTTCAGAGCGTCTTAGTCGAACGCCGCATTAGCTATTTGTTGCGAGCAAATTTCCCCATACTGATAGAAATACATGATATTTTTGCAGCAAAGGATTTCCTTTTCAGCACTGAATTGAAGGTATGTGTGAAGGTAGGTGTAGCCTTACTCCAGTAATGCAGAACAACTTGATCCAAGTCGTCAAAATGATCGACGTAGTAAATGTTTAGCTGTAAACAATTTCCAGATCCTCGATACTCCCTGCTCCTACAATGAGGTTGTACTTCATTAGTACGAGTTAAACGACTTCACGTTGTGTCTGCTCGGTAACATACGTGCTCCACTGGGCCCATCAAACTCAGCCAGTGTCCCAGAGAAAAGTAAGAATGCATTTGGACGCCATTCAAGCAGGCCGGTGACTGTTAAAAATGGAATATTATCGCATTAAGCAGGTTTGTAAGCCACAGGAGGGATGAGAGTGTTTGTTTTTTATGAGTTCTATTAAAATGGTTTGCCTTGTCCTTGACTGACTCTCAGAGACCGAGGTTCTCACCAAGGACGTAACCTGGCCTGGGCATTCGGGTCTGTAGCCCCGAACATTTTTTCTTTAGCCCCGAATAATTCTCCACTTTGAAACAGCGTAACTGAACGTCAGTAAATGAAGACGGCAGTGTTGTAATTTTATATCTTCACTGAACGGAGGCGAGACCAATCAGACAGGGTTTACAGGAAAATACATGAAAATCCTTGTGTGAGAAAAAATAGATATACGCTGATTTTTTTTATGTAACCTGTAAAGAGATTGAAACTGACACAGTCACATCCTGTCATGATGAGCAGGAAAACAAGCTGTGTAAATGTCTATATGAGCTCCAGTTTACATGAACACGATATGAGCAGAGCATAAGGAAAGATAATGTACTCTGCATGGCACTGTAGCAGCTAAACCCATACACGGATAGCTTAGTTGTGCCTCCCCTTGGCTAGCAACATCAAACTAGCCTAGTTAGAAAAGTTTTAGATTGGATCAGTCTGTTAGTTCTACAAACTCACCCGAGACAAGTTTCATGATAAATCCAACAATTTTTCTGATCATGTAATATACTGACAGCTAAATTACTTCAGCTTCCATAAAACAAAACTTAGGCTACTAGCTGAGCTGGAAAAATGCATGAAGAAGACTCTGGGCTCAGCCCCAGACGATTAACAGTCCAGCTGGTTCTCACTGAATAGAATAGATTAGAATAGAGCTGAATTGAATTGATCTGAATCAAATGTAATCAAATCAGATTGAATCAAATCAAGTTCAACTGAAACAAATGGAATGGAACTAAATAGAACTGAACATAAAGGTAAAAAGTGAAGTGAAGTGAAGTGAAATGATGTGAATACATTTTATTTATCACCAAGGGGCAATGAGTTGTAGGCCGTATCGACGATCATCATCATCAAGTACACAAGCTCAGCATCAGACAGTTTCAGAAAGGAATGGGGCTCTCCTGGCAAATCATGTGATTGGTGGGTTTTATCTGAGGTGGTTGATTTGGCAGGCTGTGATTGGTGGATGTTGTGATTGACAGTACTAGCTAGTACTAACCTCAAATACCAAACTTTGGCTTTTGTCTTTATCAGAAATGCACGTGTTGAGCTGGTGGTCCCAGTAACATCGCCACTTTTTGTCCAGGCAGCTTGTACACCTGGATGTTAGAAACACACACATACACACACACACAGTTATCATAGGGGTATAATTTCTTTTTGGCAGATCAGACACGCCACACCTCAACACCTCCCATGTGAATAAAACAAACACTTCAGAGGTCAGAGATCAAGGGAGACGGAATTATTCCCTATAAAGGTCAAATGGGACCCTGGGGAGTCTCAGGAGATTCCTTTACACACACACACACACACACACACAGAGCCAGAGATAGAGCGAGAGAAGTCAATGAAGCATCCTTTTAAACACAACTTACTTGAGCTTTCCGTTCATTCATGACACAGATAGAGATGTAGTGTGTGCTTACTCAAGATAACACCAAAACACCATAACCTCCACGGAGTGTGTGGATACACGTGTGTGTGTGTGTGTGTGTGTGTGAGTCACTGGGGCATGACCGACATTACTGCTGTCAGAGATAGTGCCTTCATGATAAGGATGAGTGCTTTACAACAGTGAGTGGGGGGTTTGTGTGAACTCTTTCTGGGAGGCTAGGTAACTGTGTGTGTGTGTGTGAGTGTGTGTGTGTGTGTGTGTGTGTGTGTGTGTGTGTGTGTGTGTGTGTGTGTGATTGGTACGGACTGTAGTGTCAGCAGGAATAGCTAAATAGTGGGATAGGAGAAGGAGGATGGGAGAGATAGGAGTGAAAAGAAAAACTGTGCCTCTGATAAGGTTTCCTTCGGTGTGGTTACAGTGAGACATCTTAAGAGCTTTCACACACACACACACACACACAACAGATTCAGCTGCTCCTTGAAAGTGCTTTGGTTAAACAAACACTTTCAATTATCTCTCTGTCAGTATGAGAGAGAGAGAGAGAGAGAGAGAGAGAGAGAGAGAGAGAGAGAGAGAGAGAGAGTAATCCACTGTGAGTAATTGATTCCGGGTTGCCAGAGTTTGTGGTGCGGAATGCATGTCACTGTAATGTCTGGTTGTCATTAAGCATTCACCTAGAAACTGCTGCACTAAGACCGTGGGAGAATCGCAACTGCACAAACACTTGGCACTCTGAATCCCGATTCACACACACACACCCAAATACACACCCCCCCCCCCCCCCCCCCCCAACACAAACCCCCCCCCCCCCCCCCCCCCCCCCAAAACACACACACCCCCCCCCCCCCCCTCCCCCCACAAAAACACCCCCCCCCCCCCCCCCCCCCCACCCCACCAACACCCCCCCCCCCCCCCCCCCCCCCCCCCCCCCCACCCCCCCCCCCCCCCCCCCCCCCCCCCCCCAAACCCCCCCCCCCCCCCCCCCCCCCCCCCCCACACACACACCCCCCCCCCCCCCCCCCCCCCCCCCCCCACCCCCCCCCCCCCCCCCCCCCCCCCCCCCCCCCACACACCACCCCCCCCCCCCCCCACCCCCCCTCCCACCCAAACCCCCCCCCCCCCCCCCCCCCACCCCACACACACCCCCCCCCCCCCCCCCCCCCCCCTCACCCTGTCACCCTCTCAGACCAAATACACTCTCACCCTCTCATCTCTCACACCAAATACACACTCTAACCAGACCAATCTCTCAGACCAAATACACTCTCTCACCCTCCCACAATCTCAGACCAAATACACTCTCATCGTCTCACACTCTCAGACCAAATACACTCTCTCACCCTCTCACACTCTCAGACCAAATACACTCTCATCGTCTCACACTCTCAGACCAAATACACTCTCTCACCCTCTCACACTCTCAGACCAAATACACTCCCTCACCCCCTCACACTCTCAGACCAAATACACTCTCACCCTCTCAGACCAAATACACTCTCACCCTCTCCGACCAAATACACTCACTCTCTCACTCTCTCAGACCAAATACACCCTCTCACCCTTTCACCCTCTCAGACAAATACACACTCTCACCCTCTCACCTTCTCAGACCAAATACACACTTTCATCCTCTTACCCTCTCAGACCAAATACACTCTCACACTCTCAGACCAAATACACTCTCACCCTCTCAGACCAAATACATTCACCCTCTCAGAATAAATACACTCTCACCCTCTCAGAATAAATGCACTCTCACCCTCTCAGAATAAATACACTTTCACCCTCTGACCCTTTCAGACCAAATATATTCACCCTCTCACCCTGAGTGGCTGTGGTTCAGGTGGTAGAGTGGGTTGTCCACTAATCATAGAGTTGGCAGTTCGATTCCCGGCCCACATGACTCCACGTACTGAAGAGTCCTTGGACAAGACACTGAACCCTAAGTTGCTCCTGATGGCAAGTTAGCGCCTGAGTGTGTGTGTGAATGGGTGAATGAGACACAGTGTAAAGCGCTTTAGATAAAAGCGCTATATAAGTGTGCCATTTACCCTCTCAGACCAAATACACACATTCCAGCCCACTATGTTTGTGGTTAGCTGAAGAATATGAGACACACACTAAACCCAGCAGCCATTAGTCTATGATGGTTAATTAATGTTTTACAGATTTCCAACTGGCTGGATTAGAAATGGGAAACATAAACATTATTGTAAGTCATTTTATGAGCTATGGGAGTTTATAGAGCGAAGGAATGCATGCCAAGTCAGCTCCATGTGATGCAGTAGGCGCTTATGGAAACAGGAATTCAGTGAAAAGATTTAACAGAAACCCCAAACCCACATATTACAGAGTTCACAGCAGCTCCATGAGTATGAATATTTTTCACGGCAATATTTGCTGCCCTTTGATCATTGGCTATCAGTCTAGTACTAAAGATTTCAGGGGGTTTTTTTTTTCTTTTTTTTTTTTAAACTTCAGGATGGTAGTAATTAACATCAGTGGGGAAACTAAAAGCAGCAAATACCCAATAAACAAACTAGAGCAGAGATTCTAAACCTTTTGTAACTAAAGCCCCCCAAGCCTCCCCTATCATGTGTTATAAACCCCCCCCATATTGGAGGAGACCAGATATAATGAGATACAGATATAATCTATCTATATATATAACAAGCTGTTTTGATAGATAGATAATTTTTTAAAAACTTTTTTTAATTACTTTTCATAACTTTTATGATTTTTAAAAAATAACTTTTATGACTTTTAAAAAACTACATAACGGACAGGTATGGAACATGAATGATCAAAAATGTTTCTGAACACTATAACTACTTTGAACAAGAGACCTAGGCTGTAATAACGTGGACTATTTTACATGCAAAACATGTTGCATTACATTCGTCTTGCGTTCTAAAAACATGCGAATGTGAATGATGTAAATTGGGACGAAGGGTGCGTCTCGTTATCCATGCCATTTTTAAATTTCCGGCTCTCGGCCCCTCACTGAGCAGAGTAGACGCAGAGAGAGGTGAGAGTGCAGCGGGAAAGCAAGACCTCACGCTTGCAGGACAGAGACATTTGGAAAGTTGCTAAGGTTTGTCCAAAAAGTTGCTAGATTTGTCGTTACGTGCTTTTCTGCAAAAAAAAAAAAAAAAAAAGTCACTAAAGGGGTCATAAAAGGCAGACTAAACTCTGCCTCTCCCCAGCGAAAATAAAATACAGAGGGACAGGAAATGTGGGGTTAAGTTTTAGTATTAAGATTTAGCAGATTCTGCAAGGGGCATTACTGGGATTATGAACTCTTGATAGTAGGCCGAACATTTATTTAACATAACATCTTTAGGATTAATAACAATGCTACGAAGCAGCTCTGTGTACATCATCTAAAACTTTGCTCATTCCAGAAGTCCGTGTGTCAGCTGCATGAATAGAAATGATCTGGATTTTTCACAAAAGATGTCTCAAAGCATCACGACCGCAACAATAGTCGACACTTTTAATCTCCAGCGCTGCTTTCTGAAGGTTTTACGCAAGGTTCGTCAACGTAATCTGAAGCATTTGTAAAGCATTACAATCAATCCAACGACTTCTTTCATTTGAACATCACGATGGCATTTATCCATTTATCAAGTTGGTGCGAAACGAACTGGAAGAAAAGTTCTGTTGGTTCCTGTTTGGACCCGTTCATCATTCTTTCCATGTTTAATTGATACTCTGAGACTCTCGCGTCTCTGCGGTTCTATTTTGAAAGCTTCCTTTTTTGCAAATTAATTTTCATTTTTAACATTGACTCCACACAGCTTTGATTCCATGCTGCAATCTGCTGACAAACTGCATTAAAGCAAAAAAATATTTCAAAAAAAACAAATCTAATTCCACTTTGCCCAGAGGGATTTTGTGTCCACACACACACACACGCACACACACACACACACACACACACACACACACACACACACACACACACACACACACACACACACACACACACACACACACAAACAAGCATCTGCTCATTTTCCATATATCCCAAAACAACCATGTTTCCAAATGAATTCAGATCACCGAGTTTTGCTAATTAACAAAATAAAATAACCGTAATAATTAAAATATTAAAACGGTTGGGTTTTTTGGAAAACACTTCCCGTGGATCAGGAAAACATTAAGGCAGCTAATGCTTTAAGTCAGGTACAATCTGGCGCAGGTACGAATATGCTGCATAATGAAAAGCTCTCTGTGACTGTTTGACTAACACGCTCGAAATCAGCCAGTGCTAATTAAAAAAAGCCGACGTTTTGCTAGGTGATGCTGATGAGGAGAGGAGACAAGGAACTGCAGATGGCTGAAAATGTTGCGCGCGCTACTGAAATGAAGCCGTCCGCTCTGTTCTTCCCACGGCTCTTAGCTTATTATCACCCTGATCAAATGTGGCATATTTCACACCTTCTCTCAATCTCTCTCTCTCTCACACACACACACACACACATACACATATGCAAGAGTCACCTTCGCAAATATACATGTGTTATTAAAATACAGCAGGTATGTAAGTCTATGTGTAACACTCACGCAGTCCTCGGGTTAATCTCCGCCGTCCTCGCGCAGTCGTAGATGACGAAGCTTCCTGACACCACGGACGTACCGTTCACCTTGATCGCCACAGGAACGGAAATGTGGTCTGCGCAGAGGAGGTCAAAATGACATACAGTCTCACACATACACACGCACACACCTCAAAACACCAACACGGTTCTAGCCACTATCGGGTTTTATTTTAAAGGTAACGGGGGGAAAAACACACTTCGGGGCATGCTGTTATAGAAAAATAATCAATGAGGTCTGACGTGAAGTTGATTGGTTTCCCATAACAGCATGTCCCGAAGTGTTTAATTCTTCTTATACGTATACGACAGCAAAAATGAGTACACTCACTATTATATTATTAAAATGTATTAAAGAACGACATATCATACTTTTTTTTTTTAATTTATCCATTTATAGTTACATTTAATGTTACACTGAAACATGTTAGCTCTTGTATAGCTCTCTATAACAGCACTCTGGGACAGAAAAATTACATAACTAAGCACTGACACTGGAGACTCCTTCTATACGTGTTATATAAACATCTCCTTAAAGAAACCTGCACCATATCTATGCAACATATGATTATATGTTGTTACTATAGAGCTGTTACTATAGAAACAATAACATATTAGAACCGGTGCATTCGTATAAACCTGTCCAAGCTGCTGTTAAATGAATCAGCTCAAATCTGATTCTGACCAATCAGATTTGAGAATTTAGCAGCGCTCGGTATACTATATTAAATTGAACATATAAACGCAGCACTTGAATGCCCCTACTTACCACTGCCTAAAGGAATCTTGGGAAAGTTGTTGGAAGGGGGCAGTGGGCACGTCTGGATTTTGGCTGGTCCACCGTCCAGATGCACTGTGGCGACCGTCGCCATGCCAACCCCGTAATCGCATTCAAGTCCGAGGCCATCCAAGTCAGGCATGCTTCCGTTAACCAAGATACCCACATGCTGAGAACGGGAGAGAGAAATTATTATTATGTTTTATCTTTCTTTTCTTTTTTTTGATTGCTTAGTGTATGCGTGTGTGTGTGTGTGTGTGTGTGTGTGTGTGTGTGTGTGTGTGTGTGTGTGTGTGTGCACATGTTAATTCTATTGAAATAATTTTCTAATTTTCAGTCAATGAGTTATTGTGATGCTAAACCCAAGATGAAGACAAAGAAGCATAAAAAGATGAATTCTGTTTTCCTTCATTCCCTCTATTTCATTTCATTAGCATTGTCACTATTGTGTGTGTGTGTGTGTGTGTGTGGGCGGGTGTGTGTGTGGGTGTGGGTACGCATTTATTTCATTCTCATAATTTTCTAATCAACGAGTCACTGTTCTATCTGAGATGACATTCATGAATGCTATGAATGGTCACACGTCTCGGCCGGGCTAATCAAATATTTTTCAATAAGTGACAGCGCTGACGAGCACAACGGGGACGAATCTTTCCACTAATTGATTCAAAGATCAAAGATAGAGGCTTGCTGGCTGAAGTCATAGAATAACCTGACATTTCTCAGTCTCTCTTCCTCTCTCTCTCCCTTTCTCTGTCTCTCCACCCTGTGTGCTATTGTCATTGAGATGGAGCACTTCCCAATAGTGACGCCTGCTTCCTGCTTCCTGTTTCCTGTTTGTGCTGGAGCTGAAGCTGGAACCGTTTCCTGTATCCTTGAATGATGGACAGCTGGGAGATCCATCAAAGAAGGGGTGCCCAAAACACATCTGTAAATCTATTCCAATGGTATGAGCTTGAACATGCCGGACATACCAGACACCATAAAGTGGAAGGCCATACGCCATTGTTTCAGTTCTAGAGGGACGGCGTTATCATGCTGAATTTGTGCCGATTTAATTTATTACATTCAGGTGATGGTTTAATATATTCCGAAGTTTAACGCGATAGTCATTTGAGGCAGACAGGATTTAAGATAAGAGAGTCTGATATACAGAGGGTTTAAAGCCTACAGCAGCACTCGCCTGTTCAATAGAACGGAAAATATGAATCAATTTTATTTCAACTGGCTTTGAGGAGATTTAGGATAACAACCTGCGAAGCTGCGAGATGATGCACCTTATTCGTAGAGAGATAAAAACCTTGCTGCGGAGATGGCTAGAAACGTATCAGTCCAAGCATGAATGAGTAAAGTTAAGAATTAAAAAAACAAAACAATATTGCCCCAGTTCCAGCTCCACAGCATTCAGCTCATATAATATATAATACAGTGTACACCTAGAGGATGCTTCAGGCAAAAATCCTTTTATTGCATTGACAATAAATGCTTTTTGTGAAGTGTGAGATGCTTTTCTGCTCACCACGGTCGTAAAGAGTATTACATGAGTTAGGGTAGCTTTCACCTGACCTCTACATGTTCATGATTATTGTCTTCTGCCTTATCCTTTAGACATGTTATTTGATTAAACTGCCATACCTGCACTTGCTTCCGTCTCAGCTTCCATTATGTGACAATAGCGATCATCTACCCAGATGGATAAGCAGCAGCTCCGCACGCTTATTGGGGCTTTCTTGTAGCTGTAGTTATTAGAATTGATCTAATTTATATCTTCCACAGAGCAATTAAAGCCTCTCTCTTTGAGAAATTTGCGAAACACTTTGTAATCCTAGGTGTTTTTATGCATTTTTGAAAGTTGCTCAGAAATATGTTCGTCAGACCAGAAAGGCATTCAGTCCAAGTTGAACCTCAATTCATGTTGCGAGCCATTAGCAAAACTAACACGCTTTTGACGCTTCATGCATTGCTCAACATTATGCATTGCTCGACAGGTTGGTTTGTTGGTCCGTTGGGTCGGATTGCTTTCTCAGCTCCAGAGACGATTACCTTATTCAGGTGATCTTGGACCGATTGTTTCGTTGTAGATCTGAGCACGATTGCTGTGTTAATATATGCCTAAAGGAACTGAACCAAGGGAGAAAACACACCAGGTTCCGAAACAAACGCTGCAAACGAGCCAGGTGTGAAAATGCCTTTGAGATTCTTTGTACTGTCATTTAAACGGTCAAACCTAGTGCAAAGCTTATTAACATTACATTTAGGAATCATGAATTGCAACCAAAAATAAGTAGAGCTGTTTTTGTAGTGCTGTAATGCTGTATGTGTTCTTTCCAAATGGCTGTTACTGTCGACCCCAGGGAAAGACTTCTCATTGTGGAGAATGTCACGTTTGGAGGAACTAGGGTATAGTCTTAATCACTTCAGAATGGAACACAGCCACAGCACTTTCTTTGGACTGATGACACATTTTATAATGCTGTTTGGATCTTCAGAGCTTATTTTGCATTTCGGCAATAGAGTATGATTTCAATCAGTTGGTGTAAAAGCTCTTTTCTGAATATGTTTGTCAGAAATGTCCTGTTTCAGTGGAAACTATACTGCTTTTTTAAAACCAATCATAAAAAAAACCCTTCTTACCCCCCAAACAAAAAAAAAAAATAACCCACACCCACCACCAACCAAAAATATATTCTATATTATCTTAATTTATTTTATTTTCTTTTTCTACCAAATATATATATTTTTTTTTTCACATAAATTTATATTTTTTCTTTTAACTCATATATTAGCACCAACATCCATCATATATAGCGTCATGGTAGCACCAACATCCATCATA
Organism: Ameiurus melas; assembly: GCA_012411365.1. Taxonomy (NCBI): domain Eukaryota; kingdom Metazoa; phylum Chordata; class Actinopteri; order Siluriformes; family Ictaluridae; genus Ameiurus; species Ameiurus melas. Next base: position 8,865,275 of record CM022780.1, on the reverse strand, counting down.
TATAGCGTCATAGAAGCAGCAACATCCATCATATATAGTGTCATAGAAGCAGCAACATCCATCATATATAGCGTCCAAGTAGCACCTACATCCATCATATATAGCGTCATGGTAGCATCAATATCCATCATATATAGCGTTATGGTAGCACCAACATCCATCATATATAGCGTCATAGAAGCAGCAACATCCATCATATATAGCGTCAAGGTAGCACCAATATCCATCATATATAGCATCATGGTAGCACCAATATCCATCTTACGGTATATAGCATCATGGTAGCACCAATATCCATTATATTTAGCATCATGGTAGCATCAATATCCATCATATATAGCATCATGGTAGCACCAATATCCATTATATATAGCGTCATGGTAACACTACCCATCGGTCCCGGCATGTCACATGTCACTAATCATTTACACTTGTTTCCTGTTTCACATTGATTAGCACCACTGTTTAAGATCTATGCTGCATCTCAATTCGCCTACTTTCCGTCCTAAATAGTATCCGATATATGTATTATATAGTATTATACATTATATAAGGACATGACGTTACATGATGTGTTAGTATGTCCCAGTACTTACTCTTTTACAACACACTCAAAAGGATGTACTTTTTCTACATAAAAAGTGTGCATAGTGTAAAAACTCGGCACTAGTTTTTCAGTGTCTCGTGGTTAGGCTTCTGTTGTTGCTGTCGTTGGTTGTCATGTATGCCACAGTATCGCCTGTAAAGTCTTTAAGAGTTTTGGGTTCTTGTTTTCACAGACATGGTTGTTTTTGTTTTGTTTGTACTTCACATAACGAATAATCTGCACTTGCATCCGCCTACGTCTCCCAACCCCTGACATATAGAGAGAACCATAACGTGGACTGCTTTACAGTTATGTGAGGTTTGGGAGAACCCATCAGATGTCATTGTGGCTTAATTCTAGCAAACAACCACCAAAAAAAAAAAGCTATACCTCAACTTTAAGTAATTATAGTTCACCAAAGCAAGCTGGAAAAAACCTTATATGAAGTTCCTGCTCTTTAAATGTGATTTTCTCTCTATCGCTTTCAGTGATTTATGAAGCTAGAACTTTACTTCTGGTTGATAAACAAAAGTGAAACACATCTCCGTTCAGGAAAAAGTTTAAGAAAATGTCCAAATGTTTGAATTGTGAACTTTTGTGCATGTTGATTACCGTAATGCCGGCCGTCAGGCTGAACTCGGGTGGAGTAAAGGTCATGGAAGGGCACTGCTGAGGCCCTTCACCCATACTGATCCATGAATGCGCCACACCACTGAAGCACTCCTGCTGAACCGAGCACCTGCACAGACCAGAGAGGATTATGGGAAGCTGAGGTTTATCCAGAGGGGTGGCACAAAATAAATAAATAAATAAATAAATAAAGATCACAGACAGACAGAGGGCAGGCGCACATAAAGCATACACCCAATATAGTGGTAACCTCTTATCAACAGACAGGGCATTTTGAAAACACACAGATCTTCAGCACGGGTGTGGGTTTGATTCCACTCACACACGTTCCCATGACAACAGCCCCCCTGGCACTGAGATCAGAGCACTGCTAATTTCATTAAAAAGGCTAACAAGACCAGTCTTTATCTATACATGGATGTGTGTGTGTGTGTGTGTGTGTGTGTGTGTGTGTGTGTGTGTGTGGGTCTATTAGACATGGAATTCCCTTCCAGACAGAGGCCTTTTATTATGACTTATGTTACAAATGATAATCCAAAATATTGCCGCTCATTGCTCCATTTTACACTGCCCACACACATACTTTCCCACTGTCCTTATCTCTCTCTCTCTCTCTCTCTCTCTCTCTCTCTCTCTCTCTCTCTCACACAGAGAGAGCAATGTCACACTGCCCTTAAACTGTAGTAGACCCCAGTTAGCTTTTTATAGAAAGTGAAAACAGACTCTCAAGCATATTCCTATTTATATCTTTTTAGGTGCGTTAGACATTGTTCTGCTTATTATAAGTAAGCATTTATTTCGTATAAGTTTAATGATACTTTGAGATATGAAGCAACATGGTCTCATGAAACGATGAAATGAAATGAAAAGGTATTAAAGTTAAGGTTAGGATTAGCGTTCATATGTTCACTTCTTACGACCGCATTCACATGAGATCAAACGAAATCCAGCCGCATCGCTCTTGCTCAGTCTAATCCTTCAAATATTTCATGAAATCAAGTTCTTTTCTAGCCAACGTGTCCCATAATAATCTGAAGGTCTCTGGGCATTTGAGCACTTTCAACTAATCAGGGGTGGAAAAAGTAACGAGAAATTATACTTGAGTGAAAGTGCAGTGTCGAAAGCTCAGTTCAAAGTGAAAGCATCCACCCAGTGAAAGTCAAAAGGTCGCTACTCCTAAATGTACTGGCAAACTGGCATGTAAATAAGAAGAGATCTTCGAGATTTGTAACAAGTACTATGAAGGTCTAAAGCTGTTTTCAGCAACCCTCTTCCTTGAGATCTACCCTTCCTGCAGGTTTCATCTTCAGTCAAAATCTAACACACCTGATTTAGTGGATCAAGAACTTCTTAAAGCAATGGCTAGATGGTCAGGTGGGCGAAAGGCTATGTCTCAAACAGCTCAGTGATCAGGGACTCGGCCATTTTAAAGGGCTGTCTCAATAGCAAAATCCTTCCAGTGCACTGGAACATTCGCTCCCAAAAGAAACCCCACAATACACCACAAAATCTAGGGAACATTGATGCTCACTATGTTTTCTTACCGGAAATGACATCATGTGTTCTGAAGCCTCTCAGCTCCAAAAATGTGGAGCTCCTTCTTCAGGGTCGCGGGGGAACCTGGAGCCTGTCCCAGGGAGCATTGGGCACAAGGCGGGGTACACCCTGGACAGGGTGCCAGTCCTTAAGTGTTTATTTTTTTATTTATTTTGATCCACTAGGTAGTCTCCAATCTTGCTTGACATATTATGACAGAATTGCGTGTGATTAAGCTAACAAATTTATATGATATCCATCCATCCACTTATTCTACAGGGTCACGGGGAACCTGGAGCCTATCCCAGGGAGCATCGGGCACAAGGTGGGGTACAGCCTGGACAGGGTGCCAATCCATCGCACAGTCACACACATTGACACACCCATTCATACACTACAGACAATTTGGACATGCCAATGAGCCTACCATGCATGGTCTGTGGGAGGATACCCAGAGGAAATCGCAGCACAGGGAGAACATGCAAGCTCGACACACACAGTGCCGTGGTGGGACTCGAACCCCCAACCCACCCTGGAGATGTAAGGCAAACTTGCTAACCCCTAATCCACTGTGTGGCCTGTAATTTATAGGACATTTAAAACTTCAGTATTTTTATGTTTTGGTGATGTTTTACAACGCGAGTACGTAGTCAAGTCGCTGGAAATTGAGTTATCAGTGTCCCAATATGTAGTGAACCAGGGACCTTACTAGTGCCTGAACTCATGTACACGATATACTGATTCACGCCCAAGAGCTGATCGAGACGCACCCAAAGTCTTCAGGAAGGTAGATCTCCAAGAACAGGGATGGTGACGAACATAGGCTTCTCTTCTATTTGAGATTCGATAGTATTTAGTTTCAATAGTACTCAAGTCAAGTATAAATCTTACCAAAATGATATTTCAGTAGAGTAACAAAGTAAGATGACAATATGGGTGCATTGCTGCTGTAGTAGAGATGACCAATGAAAAAAAACCTCTTGTTCTCATGAAACTAAATGCTTTAAAAACAAAAACAAAGAACATACAAATGCAGCTTTTACATGAGGCTAAGGAATACGGTTTGCTTACTTAGATTCCTACCAACTGTGTGTGTGTGTGTGTGTGTGTGTGTGTGTGTGTGTGTGTGTGTGTGTGTGTGTGTGTGTGTGTGTGTGTGTGTGTGTGCGCGCATGCAAGTATGAATGTCTGAACTTTTACAGGAGCTCAGAGACGGTCAGAGCCAAGAGGTCAGCCCAGCTGCCGAAAATAGAACAGAATGAGACATCAGAGAAAAATCCCCCAGACACACACACACACACACACACACTCACTCACACAAACACAATGTTTTTCTAAAGAGTTTAAAGTTCGGTTTGATCATTTTAAACCTCCGAATAAAACTCAGCGTCATGAAGCAAAGTAAATGTTATTCATGTGAGTCATCACGTAGTCCGAACGGAAATCGTTAACCTTTGTAAACAACGTCAGAATAAATGAGACTATCCGAATATTCCACCTGTGCGCTCACGCGAAATCCTTCCTCTGGGACGGATCTGCTGCTCTACTAGATGCTGCTGCTCTACTAGATTAACATTAATATGTTAAAATGTATTGATTGCGTCTCTTTTACTATCCAAATTGTTCCCATAGCAAACAAAACACTGAGCGCTTTCTTTAACCAAGTACCAAATGCGTGATGATGAGAACTGTAAAAGACGTCTATTATGACTTCTTGAACGGCACGTATTGGGAGGATTAATGACATTACTTGCAGTATAATTTGATTAATAATGACTCGATCAGACACTGAGTCAATTGAGGTGAAGCTCAAACTTGAGGCCAAGCACGCTGACCTAGCATGACTTTACCCATATCCCAACCCCCAACCCCCCTCTCCCCTTCACACACACAACACACACACACACACAAACACACAGTTGAGATTTGCATGCTTAATATCTGGTGCGCTATAGTGCCTCATATCTTCAAAGCAAACTGAACATACACACAGCGTGTATACATTCAGGCGTACATTCCTCAATAGAAGTGTTGCACAATACACACACTACTGCCCGTGCATGTGGCTAAAAAGATTCCCGATCTGGTCTGACATTTCTCGCTGAATGAGCTAGTGTGGTCGCAACATCAACAGGCCTTTGTCAGAAAGTCAGATGAACGAAATGGGGAGGGAGCTTCAGCACGAGTGTTTCGGTTATTCCATTTCCATTCCAAGCGCCCTACGTTCCAACTCAACTTCAACTGAACATAAAGCCGGCTGCTTATAAACTAACTGCGAGCAATCCGAGTTCACATTTGAGCTTTGACTTGCCTGTAAAACTCCTCCGCTGTAAACAGTGTCCTTTTTCCACAATCGGCGTGCAAATGAAGGTTCGTAATGAAGACGAGTCATCTGTATCAAGGCAAAAATGAGCGTTTCTATGGCAGCAACTTACAACGGGACGGTTATCGGTCCTGCCAGGATTATGCGGTTTCGCGATCGCAGAAACGAACGGAAAAAGTCAAGCAAACTCAGTGAATATTCAGAGGAGCGTGCAAATTCCCGCAAATTTTCCGTGATGTCATCACAACGCACATTCGGCCAAAACTCGTCTGCGATTCATGTGCGTCACACATGAGTACGTGTAAAAGGTCTCATTTACCAACACAAATCACTGTGAAAGTTTCACTAATTCAAGTAGTTTTGCACAAAAAAAGCTTAAATAAAAAGAAAACTCGAAATGCTTTATATCAGACGTGCGGCATAAAAAGATTTTCTAAAATGGTGATGTTTTCTGTAAGGACACGTTTATTTTGCTGGGTTTTTTTTTAAGAGGTCTCCAATGTCAGTGCTTTGTAACAATCAGAGATAAAACACAACTTTTTAGTTTTCTAAAAGATGAAAAGATGGCTATGTGTCATATCACAGCAAACCAGTGACTACATTTCCCATCCTGCACTGCAGCCTACAAACATAGCCGCCATGGATCGCAATTCCCAGAACACTCACTTTCATTCTAATCACGTACACCTGAATCCAATCTCACACACGATCACACCACACATAAAAGAGACTGTTTGAACACTAAGTCTTTGCGAAGTATCACGTGTTATCCATATAGCAAGCGTTTGTTTCTCGGTTCGTGTGCGATAGTTTTGATCTTGTTCTCGCCCTTGTTCTCGCCCATGTTCTCGCCCATGTTCTCGCCCTTGTTCTCGCCCATGTTCTCGCCCTTGTTCTCGCCCATGTTCTCGCCCTTGTTCTCGCCCATGTTCTCGCCCTTGTTCTCGCCCATGTTCTCGCCCTTGTTCTCGCCCATGTTCTCGCCCTTGTTCTCGCCCTTGTTCTCGCCCATGTTCTCGCCCATGTTCTCGCCCTTGTTCTCGTCCATGTTCTCGCCCTTGTTCTCGCCCTTGTTCTCGCCCATGTTCCGCCTCTTTGTTCTTCGCCCATGTTCTCGCCCTTGTTCCCCCATGTTCCTCGCCCTTGTTCTCGCCCTTGTTCCCCTTGTTTTCCGCCCATCTTCTTGTTCGCCCATGTTTCGCCCTTGTTTTTTTCGCCCATGTTTTCGCCCTTGTTCCGCCCATTGCCTCATGATCCGCCTTGTTCTCGCACATGTTCCGCACTTGTGTTTCCGCCCTTGTTCTCGCCCTTGTTCTCGCCCTTGTTCCGCCCTTGTTCTCGCCCATGTTCTCGCCCTTGTTCTCGCCCATGTTCTCGCCCTTGTTCTCGCCCATGTTCTCGCACATGTTCTCGCACATGTTCTCGACCTTGTTCTCGCCCTTGTTCTCGCCCATGTTTTCGCCCTTGTTCTCGCCCATGTTCTCACCCTTGGTCTCAATTCCTGTTTTGTCTCATTTATGCCCGTTTGCCGATCGCCTGACCTATTGTCTGTTTTTTGACTCATTTTTATTGTCTCATGATTTGGATTTGTCTGCCTGGCTCTCTTTAAAGAAAGCTCTTATCTGCACTTGCATCCGTCCTAACCTCCATTACGTGTTACTATGTAGTTTCCTGGTAACATATTTTTGTCTTCCAAAGCTAGCAAAAAGTGAGGAAATTACATTTATATCTGCCATAACGTAAGTGATAAGAGGAACCTGTCTTGAAGATGTTCCATAGCATTAAACATAACTATAAATAGTATGACATGTCATTTTTCTTTAATCCATTCAGCCTTGTTTTTGGATTGGACTGTATCACACTTTTAAATTGCTTTGGGTAGAACCATCTGGCAAGTGGATGCATGTAAATGAAACATTATCACTTGACTTAGGAAAGCGTGCAGTTGTGAAATTTCTTATAGCTTGAGTGACAGAAAAACAGAAGTGTATTATTGAGGGAGTCGAACTGAGATGACAGAGAACAGAGATTTATTGATATTGTATGCATAGGTTAAGGTCGTGTGATTTGCAGTATATTTGTCGTATATACTTGTGGTCGATTTGCTAGTAAAGAAACTCTTACCTGCTTTCGAGTGTGCACCAGCCACAGTAAGCATCGCTGGCACCGAGACAGTCACTGCACGACATGTACTGGCCACATCCGGACACTCGCACCCTCAAGAGCTACAGAGAAATGTATTGGTTAATTGGCATTCTTGGTTAAATAAGCATGGGCTCAATATATATTCTTTACAGTGAGAGAATCTATGTAAGGCATGTTATCTGAATGTTAGCAAATTGACACAATCACCTTGAGTCATCCCTAAAAAGCTTGTTCCCTGATACAGTATCTCACAAAAGTGAGTACACCCCTCCCATTTTTGTAAATATTCGATTATATCTTTTCATGTGACGACACTGAAGAAATGACACTGTGCTACAATGTAAAGTAGTGAGTGTACAGCTTGTGTAACAGTGTAAATTTGCTGTCCCCTCAAAATAACTCAACACACAGACATTAATGTCTAAACCGCTGGCAACAAAAGTGAGTACACCCCTAAGTGAAAATGTCCAAATTGGGCCCAAAGTGTCAATATTTTGTGTGGACACCATTATTTTCCAGCACTGCCTTAACCCTCTTGGGCATGGAGTTCACCAGAGCTTCACAGGTTGCCACTGGAGTCCTCTTCCACTCCTCCATGTCGACATCACGGAGCTGGTGGATGTTAGAGACCTTGTGCTCCTCCACCTTCCTTTTCAGGATGCCCCACAGATGCTCAATAGGGTTTAAGTCTGGAGACATGCTTGGCCAGTCCATCACCTTCACCTTTAGCTTCTTTAGCAATGCAGTGATCGTCTTGGAGGTGTGTTTGGGGTTGTCATCATGCTGGAATTCTGCATACTAATCATGCTCTGCTTCAATATGTCACAGTAAATCTTGGCATTCATGGTTCCCTCAATGAACTATAGCTCCCCAGTGCCGGCAGCACTCATGCAGCCCCAGACCATGACACTCCCACCACCATGCTTGACTGTAGGCAAGACACACTTGTCTTTGTACTCCTCACCTGGTTGCAGCCACACACGCTTGACACCATCTGAACCAAATAAATTTATCTTGGTCTCATCAGACCACAGGACATGGTTCCAGTAATCCATGTCCTTATTCTGCTTGTCTTCAGCAAACTGTTTGTGGGCTTTCTTGTGCATCATTTTTAGAAGAGGCTTCCTTCTGGGACGCCATGCAGACCAATTTGATGCAGTGTGTGGCGTATGTTCTGAGCAGTGACAGGCTGACCCCCCACCCCTTCAACCTCTGCAGCAATGCTGGCAGCACTCATACGTCTATTTCCCAAAGACAACCTCTGGATATGACGCTGAGCACGTGCACTCAACTTCTTTGATCGACCATGGCGAGGCCTGTTCTGAGTGGAACCTGTCCTGTTAAACTGCTGTATGGTCTTGGCCACCTTGCTGCAGCTCAGTGTCAGGGTTGTGGCAATCTTCTTACAGCCTAGGCCATCTTTATGTAGAGCAACAATTCTTTTTTTCAGATCCTCAGAGAGTTCTTTGCCATGAGGTGCCATGTTGAACTTCCAGTGACCAGTATGAGGGAGTGTGAGAGCGATGACACCAAATTTAACACACCTGCTCCCCATTCACACCTGAGACCTTGTAACACTAACAAGTCACATGACACCGGGGAGGGGAAAATGGCTAATTGGGCCTAATTTGAACATTTTCACTTAGGGGTGTACTCACTTTTGTTTCCAGCGGTTTAGACATTAATGTCTGTGTGTTGAGTTATTTTGAGGGGACAGCAAATTTACACTGTTACACAAGCTGTACACTCACTACTTTTTCACTACATTGTAGCAAAGTGTAATTTCTTCAGTGTTGTCACATTAAAAGATATAATCAAATATTTACAAAAACGTGAGGGGCGTACTCACTTTTGTGAGATACTGTATACTGGCTATGTATGTCAATTTATGTGTCACTATGATGTACATGTCAGTTTTCTTTATACCATATAAACTGCAATAACAAGAGTGGAAACACATTAAACATTATATATATGTGTGTGTGTGTGTGTGTGTGTGTGTGTGTGTGTGTATACAACATATACACATATATAACATATACAAACACACGCACATATATATATATATCTCCTCTAAATCATTTCCCCTCAAAATCTGTTTTTAATGAAACTCTTTTTTTTCTCCTCAAAGTCAATCTTTCCCTCAAGATCATTTTCTCCTCACAATCTGAATGTTTTCCTTTTTTAAAATCCAATTTTTGTTTTGAATGATTATCAAATTTTTCCTCCAGACTTTTTTTCTGTTCCACAATCATTTTCTCTCTAAATCAGTTATTCTCTATAAAAAAATCTGAAATCTTTCCTTGTTTCCCCAATCCAGTTTTTATCCCAAATCCATTTTTCCCATCAAAATATTTTTTTCTTCCTCTAAATCAATCTTTCCCCATAGTCACTTTTCCCTATAAATCAGTTTTTCTCCTCAGAATCAGCTTCTTCTCCTTTTTTACCCTCAATCCAATTTTCCCCCCAAATCCTTACGTTTTCCCCCAGAATCACTTCTCCCTCGATATCATTTTCCCCTAAGTTTTTTTTCTCCACAAAATCCATTTTATTTCTCAAAATATTTTCTTCAGCTTATTTACTCCTATATTACTCATAATTAGAAGAATCTTACATTGATAATTGATATTACAGTATGATAAACGCTTGCTTTGGGTGGAATGTTAGGACAGTATGTGCTGTTCTCTTGGTTAAACAGCAAAGAACCGATTTTCTAATAAACTGTTCTGTAAAAGTCTATCTCTTTTACTGTGAAATCAACACTTTTTAATTCTAATATCATCCAAAGACTCTTGGTTTTATTGAGTATGCAAACTTACCCATACTGTATTTAATTAGACAAAAGGCTGATTTGAATAAATACAAATTTGCATAAAACGGTCATTCTTTTGAAAAATCCCAATACTAAATATACTTGTTAGTATATCATCACTCGACTGGTAATGATTGATTGTGACGTCTATTCTTTCAAATCCTATTAGTATCTCGAAGCATTCTGAAATTTTCTTATTTATTGCTGCACGTTTTTGTTTTGTCTGTGCCTTTAATAATGATCAAATGGAAGCAAGTCCAGGTGTTCATAAACTGGCAGTATGTTGATCAATGTAATACTAATAACACTGTTATATATATAGGGCCTAAAGCAAACGCTCTTAAATACACACACACACACACACACACACACACACACACACACACCCCACACACACAACATATGCTCAGGCAGCTTGTCAGGTTATATCTCAGTTTTGTATGTGTGCAGTTCTCATGTGCCTCGGGCTCACACATTGATCTTTCACGCGACTACGCATTCGCATTCAATTTCACACCTCACAATAAACTCTGTGCCCAGATATGACATGCCTAACAACCTCTCCTCTTACCTTCCACATCACACAAAGCCACTATAAAAAGAAAGGTGTTTGAGCATGGGAGAAAGGGAGAGACGGTACAAATACATCGGCAGCGATTCTTCAGAGGCTCTTAAATAATATTTTTTTAAAAATTTAATAAAGTTACGCTATGCTTTGACTTTTCGAAATCTAAGGAAGGTAGTCTAATTGATAATGTAATCATATTCCGAGACATAATTGATGAGGATAATTTAATCAGCAGAGGTTATTGATAAACATAATCCGATCTTCTCAGTGTGTAATGTGCAATTCCTCTCTCTCTCTCTCGTTCTCTCTCTCTCTCTCCTCTTTCTTTCTATCTGTCTCTTTATCTCTCTCTTTCTATCTGTCTCTTTCTCTATCTCTCGCCTGTATCTTTCTCTCTCTCTCTCTGTCTCTTTCTCTCTCTGTCTCTCTATATCTGTCTCTTTCTCTGTCTGTCTATCTCTTTCCCTCTCTCTGTCTCTCTCTCTCTCTCTCTCTCTCTCTCTGTCTATCTGTCTCTTTCTCAATCTCATATTTCTCTCTCTGTCACATCTTTGCCTCTGTCTTTTGGTCTATCTCTTGTTCTGTCCCTCTCTATATCACTCTGTGTCGCTCACTATCTCTCTTTCTGTCTCTCTCTCTTGGTTTCTTTCTGTCTCTCTGTGTCGTCTCTCAGTGTGTTTCTCTTTGTCCCCCTGTCTGCCCGTCTCTCTCTCTCTCTCTCTCTCTCTCTCTCTCTCTCTCTCTCTCTCTCTTTCTGTCTATTTCCAAGACATGGAAAATCTATATTTAAGAGTTTAGGATAGGATTTAAATGTATGAAACAAATAGCTTATATTTGTCTCTACATGAGAGTTATGCATAAAATAATTAACAAGCATGCTTTCTAGCACCATGTATTTTCAAACTCTACTTTAAGGTCTAGTTGTGCACGCGGGGTGTGATGAGAATACTGTGTAATATTTAGAACTTTATAACAACACATTGTTTAGGAAGAAACAGCTTTAGAAACAGCGTTTCGGTTCATATAAGCTGCTGATGTAAATCTTCATACTCACATGGTGACTCGTCATGAGGTACAAGTAGTTCCTGTCATTCGGGTCAAAGGTCATAACGTGATGAACCGGTTCTCCAGCGGGAAGCCGCAACGACCACTGATTGGCCACTGAAAGGTTTCGCAGCAGGGACAGCTGTTTAGAAGAGACAACATCAGAAATTAACACCTTTGTTAATGAACGCTTCACTGCTAATAAATTAGTGTACAGTAACTAATGGCTTATAACTGTGTTTGTTTAGTGCAAAAGAAAACTTATATATATATATAATATTATATATATATATATATATATATTATATATATATATATATATATATATATATATAAAATTGATGACTCAATTGATAACAAGCTAGCATCTAAAATTTAATCTTGAGTAAATCTTACATCATACAGTATATTTTTTCCCACACAGTTTTTTTTTTTTTTCAAAACTTTTAACCATTCACATCAAATCACGCTTGAATAATCTTTCTGAGTTTGAGCCAAGCTACTCAGGCAACTGTGCTAATTATAGAAATCAGTAGATTTGGACATGAAGAGATGATAAATCTAAATTCTTTTCCACTTCCTGTTTTAGTATGTGCAGGGCGTTAACATGTGAGCACATAGTCATCTATGAAAATTAAACAAAGAACATCATATATTGAGAAAACAATGGCAGCCATGTGGAAGTCAGAATCACACTCTTCCTCAACATGTGGTTCGGGGAGACTCAGGTATGAGGTGTGGAGCAAAAAACAAAGAAACAAAAGCCCTTCTGATAATTAATGCATGATTACAATTTATATACTTTATATATGTTCCATATGGAGACTTTATGAATCTGTTTATGTATTCTGAGCTGAGTGTGTGAGGATTTAGACATTGCTCCATGCTAAACTGGTGGCTGTAACTTCCCCTTCATTTTTACATTAGCCTCATTGTTTCTGAGCTGAACATGGCTTAACTGACTGGCTGCATTTGGAGGGAAAATCGTATCCATTAAAAAGAAGAAAAAAAAAGATGTGTAACAATTACAGGGAAGTTATGATCAGGTCATTACCAGCAGCACTGTACTCCAAATGGTATCAAGATGAAAGTTCCTAAGTTACAACATGTTTATCGAGTAAGTCGTTAAGAAATCAATCATGGTATTTTAATAGCCATGCAATGGGGCGGTATTAGAGAGTGCAACAATTCATACCAATCATAAAGATTTATGAATAACAACAAAACCTTTGCTTTTGCACATACGCTCTACAGCTTTTTTTTTTTTTTTTAAACATGGTCATCATAATAATTGCTGCAATCCTGTGAAATGACGTTTAGTAGAATATATGGAGGAATTTGCCACATCACATTTGAAAAGGCGGCTATTAAGACACGACAATCCAAACGGCACTAACATGTAAAATGGTTCAGTAGAGTAAAGGTGTTAATTGTTGTTCTGGGACTGAAGTGATGTGAAGCTAACTGTTGATTATCTACTCAAATGCAAATTGACGTGACTGTGAAATGCATCTGGAAATCTGTGAAAACTACAGAATGAACTTGAGAGGAATGATATTCCAATGTATGTCTGTCTGTCTGTCTGTCCGTCTGTCTGTCTGTCTGTCTGTCTGTCTGTCTGTCTGTCTATCTATCTATCTATCTATCTATCTATCTATCCATCCATCCATCCATCCATCCATCCATCCATCCATCCATCCATCCATATGTATTATTGTACTTATATTGTACATATATTTTTTGGAGGATATAAATAACTTTGATTACATCCCTTTCAAAATAATAGGATTTTTATTACGTGATAGAGCTGAATGCTTGATTCTGATTGGTCAGAAGGTAATTGCTAATCAATTAGTAGTTCTGACTGTAATTCAAATGATATGATCATTTCTATACTGAACATTCATTTAAAAAAAAAAACATATAATCACTAATATGGTCGAAGTTTTCTCTAATGTTTCTCTAACATTTATGTAAGGAGTCTCTGGAAGTGTCAGAAAGTTTTTCTTTCACCACAGAAAAGTCTTCACGTTTGCTCTTCTTAGATTCTCGGCGTAAAATTCTTTTTTTGTTTTTATTAACTTCAATAGAGAAACATTGAGAGAGACTGGTGAGGGAACAACTGCTTATGCATTGTAATTGTCGTCAAATTGTTGTGGTAGAAGAGGAATAAAACACTTCAGGACATGCTGTTATAGAAAAATAAACAACTTTGGTGTGGTAACATAACAGCAACATGATTATTAGTACAGATTGCATACTTTTCTCCTGGCTGTATCAAACAAACAGACAGATTCTTAAAAGAGTGCACCATAAAAAAAAAAAAAAGCTGGCATGCTAAAGGATAAATCAGGATCCTAAGCACGGATAAACCTCGATCCTAAGCACGCAATCAGACTTATACTGTTTTCACAGTGCCAGCTCATCGAAGCGTGCTAATCTAAAGTACAGATCTGCAAGAAATGCTGGGCATCAAATGCAGGACTGCACTCATGTGAATAACATACTTGAGCTCTAAGCTAGATTTTCATCACGCTGACAGAGATCAGTTCTGTCTTTACAAATGCGCATGGGAAATGGAGCAAACTGCATGTTACACTGTGTTAGGGGCAACACATGGATACAAGCTGGCAGTACTACGTACTTACAATATATGCTTAAAAAAAAAAAGACTTTCTATAGTGTTTGACATACAATGTTTAAAATCCTGTACACTACTTTTAGCCCCTAACATAAGTATATTGGGACGTATAGTTCTCAAACTTTGTATCAAGTATGCATCAATCAATGTGAAAGTATATTGAAATATTTAACAATGTGCATATAGTGGACTATGTAGGTCCTACATCAGCTTTATGTTATACTCCATGTAGTGAAATGATATAATGAGTAGGAAGCTCTTGAGCATTTGGTCTAACTTGTAGATGTTAAAAAATATCGAGCTAAATATCAACAAGAAAAAGTGGGTACATTTTCCATCGTTAAACTTTTACGGAAAAAGTGATGATTTGCTCGTGGAAGCAATTCCAAACATATAATTGTGACTACGGCTGCTTTCCACATATCGTATTTTGCAATTTACCCTTAAAAACACTCGGAAAGACACAAATGACTAAGACTGAGCCTGTGACATGTGGTTTACAATCCCTTACCACTTTACCATTATACCACACAAAAAGCTGCATGGGAAAGGAACAGAGTGAAAACATAACCACAGAATATAAAACACAGTGTGAAAGCTGCTAGAGCTCAATCAAACGTGTGCTGAAAAACAAAAGCCATGATAGAAATACAGAGAAACTCGAGGAGGAGCGTGGACGTCCATGTTTCACCAAAACATGCTTCATCCAAGACCAAATTGAACCCTTGACAAGAATCCTTGCCTCTTAGCCACAATGGCAGCTTTAAATCTGACCAAACGTTTATATTAACGCTGATTCATTTGGCAGAGAGTTTTAGACAAACTGAAATACAAATGAGGCACAATCGAATCTAAAGCTTAGTGTTTAAGGGTTGGGGTTAACAGCGGCTCTCTGGAAGGCCTCTCTACTTTCCAGTCACTCATACAGAATCTTAACCACAGAACCACAACTTCTCTTTTCTTAATGATCATGTGCTTCTGCTCATTACATACCGTTCACTTCCATTCAAAGTATGATCAAATTTATATGGACTGCGGTCCTCTGTAGTCTTAGCTCTGTCCATGTGGTACAAATGCATTATAACATACTGTAGACTCTGGTTTCTTTTCTTGGCTGACTCCAATGTGGGCTTCTGATGGGTTGCTGCAGCCCATCCTTCGTCAAGGATCAAAGTGTTGTGCATTCTGAGATGCTTTTCTGCTCACCATCTTATAGTTGTCATGTCAGCTCAAACCAGTGTGGCTATTCTCCTCTTGACCTCTCTCATTAACAAGACTTTTCCACTAACAGAACTGCTGCTCACTGTATTTTTTTTTTTTGAGGCGTTTCCCCTCACCATTCTCTGTAAACGTGAAAAACTCAGCAGTTTCTGAAATACTCTGAACAGCACATCTGGCACCAAAGACCATGCCACGGTCACACCCTCCCATTCCATTTCATTTGAATATTAACTGAAGCTCTTGACTTTTACAGTCTGTACAGATTTATGCAGTCTATTGCTGCCACGTGATTGACTGATTGGAGCTGCATGTATGAGCAAGTGTTCAGGTGTTTCTAATAAAGTTTGTGTATGTGGTAATTCTGTGCGTGCAATCTCAAGACTACCATTCCACCAATGAGCATTTACAAATATGTATGTAAAGCAAACATAAAGACATTTTAAACATAGGTAATCTATCCTTCCCGATAACCTATTAGAATGTCGTGTGAATCCAATGTGTGAACATGATTTCCCATGAATCATCCATTATAATTGATTTTGGTTCCCACAATATTTACTCACGCAAGGAAGCTGCGTCATCATTCCTTTTCCTTGTGCATTGTTCCTTTTCCTACTAGCTTGGATGCTAGTAGCCATATTTTTCTGTATTTACTAATTAATTTCAAGCATGCTACTCATTCAAGAGCAGAATATAGCCAAGAGAAAAAAATAAAGATTATTGCCTGAGATTGGTTAACACATCATTCGAACGGTTTGAATGATTAAAGTCAGGTTTTCTACGTTCTGTGTTGAAAAATTATTTTTAATAAAAGTTTCATTTTTAAGAGGTAAGGCTAAATGGCACCCCATGGAAGAACCCAGCTATATGCTTGGACTTGTCTCAGATGTAAGTCACTTTGGATAAATATGTCTATAACGAATAGATGTAAATGTGAATGTAAATGTAAATGTAAATTTTTGTCTGTTAAAAGGGCAAGCCCACACGCACAGGCTCGCCTGTCCAAATGCAGTAGCACAGAAAGCACAATGAATCATGACACTGGAAATCCGTGCAGTCAAAAAAAAAAAAAAAAAAAACTGAAAAAAAAAAAAAAAACCTCACACACACACACACTTGAACACCTGCTCTGCTACAGGGTCAGGGTGTCTAGCTTCCAGCACATCAAAAGAACTCTTTCTTTCATAGTCACTCAGCTGCAACAGGCTGAGTGTATGTGCACGCACGTGTGTGTGTGTGTGTGTGCGTGTGCGTGTGTGTGTGTGACAGAGAGAGAGAGAGAGAGAGAGAGAGTCCGTTTGTGTGTGATTCAAATCAAAGTGTCTATTTTGGTTTAGATGGTCCTTGCTGAGAGACAGAGGGAAGTGGAAAACAGACACACAGAAACACAACAAAGGTAGAGGCTGACTGGAAAACCACTGATGTATATGTCTGGTGCAGATGTTCCATCGATGTCCTGTCTGAAAGACTGTTGGAACATTTAAGAGACCAGAATCCATAAATGAATGGGTAGATGGATAGATAGATGACTGGATGGATGTATGGATGGATCCACATAACGATGGATTGAACTGTAAGAGTAAGAGACAGAACCCATATATGAAACGTTGGATGCATGGATGGATGGATGGATGGAAGGATGGATGGATGGATGAATGGATGGAATCAATGGATCTATAAGAGTAAGAGACAGTATTCACCAATGAAAAGTTAGAGTAGGAGACAGAATGCAGAGATGAAAGGGTAGATGGATGGACGGATGGATGGTTGGATGGATGGGCAGGTGGATGGATGGATGGATGGATGTGTGGATAAATGGGTGTATGAATGCGTGGATGGGTGGATGGTGTAACAGACAGAATCCATGGCTGGATGGATGGAACTGTAAGAAACAGAATGCAGAGATGGAAGGGTAGACGTATGGGTGGATGGTTGGATGGATGGGACTGTAAGAGTAAGAGACCAAATTCATAGTTAGTCTCTAGCTCTATAGACACAGAAATTGCTATTACATGCATGAATGGAGAAATGGGTGGATGAAAGTATGGACGGATGGATAGATGGATGGATGACACACTAAGTGCTGATTTGTACTCCTGCTTCTGCATATCCACAAACATGTGCGGCCGTCATTCACGTACATTCCCTCTTGTGTCTGTCAGAATAGACAGAAATAGAAACAACTCTCAAAGAAACAAAAAATGTAAAGGAGACTTGAGACAAAGGAGGAAAAGATAAAGTACTGGACTTGTTGCAACATTACACTGGAATCTGACTCGCGTTCCCTTTATCCATGCCCAGCTTTGGATCTTTGCCCAATGTTTTCCATAAACATTCACTCACTTCCCTTTATCGCAACCTATTACAGCTGGGTTATAAATGCTTATACAGATGTTAACAGATGCTCAAACTAGTGCTACTTCTACATTAGTATCATTTCTTGTTACAATCCAAAGCTTTCCAAACACTATCAGTGTGCTCAACCAGTCACAGTTTGCTTTAGGCACATCACCAGTTTCACCAGATTTTGGAGGTGTGAGCATCGGCTACTCTGCCAGTCTCCTTGAGCTGTTCTTACTCATAATGGATGGAGGAGAATAAATGGACAGATGGATTCGACGACAAGTTGAAAGGGAAGAAGGAAACGAGTTCATAAAGCCTATAAAAAATGAAAAGCTTACAAAATGTTTGCAGTCTATAGTCCCGTCTTCTATATCACAGCTTTACTAATTAGGAGAAGGGAGAGAGGTAGAAAGAAAGAGGGGAAGTCGAGTGTGTGTGTGTCTGTGTATGTTATTGTATTAGCAGGTTTTAAGAGTGGCATATAAGCAGAGGTTGAGCTGTAACTCAATCTGACTGCACTAACACATCTCCAAGTCACCCTCTCAAATCACATTACAAACGTCACTAAAACCATTAGCGCAGCCACAGAACTAGCCACAAGGCCTGCACACACACGCTCACACACACGCACATGCACATATATTCATTTATACAAAAATTTACCGTACACCAGATGTGCATCCCGGTCACGTCCTACTTTCTACAAACTACACTTCAATTTTTCAAGCAGACACACACCTTAACTCCAGACTCAGCACAGAATCCAAGCATGCAATTACTGCCAGTCCGCATCCTGGCATAGAAATAAAAAGCCTTTTTTTTTTTTTTCGTGGGACTCCTAAAACAGGACGCCCTGCAGCCAAACAGGTCCTGTCTCGTAACACGCATATAAAGCCCTGTGCGAAACAATAGCCTCTACCAGTTTAACAGAATTTTTCCGATGCCATGGAGCGACTCGCTGCATTTCTTTGCTGACTTTGAAGCTCGCACTGAGAGGTGACTCCGTATGGGAATGAGACACGGTGCTGGAATTTCGCCTAATTAAGGAATATTTTTCTGCCGTCTCTGAAAGCAGGGTGCCTGCAGATGCTTTCAAGACCAGAGTGTTCTGCTGGCAAGAACCTGAGATGGGGACACAAAGGTGTGTGCGTGCATGCGTGTGGCGTGTGTGTGTGTGTGTGTGTGTGAAAGAGAGAGAGAGAGAGAGAGAGAGAGAGAGAGAGAGAAAGAGAGAGAGAGAGAGAAAGAGATGGGGGGGTGAAGAGATATAGCCTTAAAAATCTGATAAGCACTGACTGGCTCTTAAAGAAGCTCAGATAACATTAGATACAAAACAAAGCTTTCATAGAAATCCTTAAACCCTGCCCATACACACATACCTCCTTGGTTGAGGTGCTTTCTAAAACTAACACACATACACATACACACACACACACACACACACACACACACAACGCAAATGTAACTCCTCAGCAACTATCAAACATTTTCATCTGCTCAAGATGGAAAAACCTGGTAACTGCACTTAATGCCCTTATGAAAACCTTTTTTTCTCACAGTTTTCCCCCTCTTTGGTCACCTGCCAATTCCAACACACCAGTCAGCTCTCCCATCATACAACAACTAACAACCAAGACAAGTGAATACAACTGAGCAGGTCATTTCACTCTACTACTTGTGCAGCGTCACAAGGAAGTCTAACATACTCAGAAGATAGCACTGTCTGCCCTCTTCCGCATAAATGAGCTCACAGGTGTCTGTGATTGGTTAGAGAGTATGCCATCAATCCCACCTAGAGAGCATTTCTAGGTTCTAAATTTGGTCCCTCAGATCACAGCCCTGAGTGGCTGTGGCATCATCTGGCTTTGAAGTAGTGATCTCCAGATGGGGGGGCTTAGAGTTTAGCATGTTTGCCTCACACCTCCAAGGTTTGGGGGTTTAATTCCCTCCTCCACCCTGTGTGCGTGGAGTTTTGGGATTTCCTCCAGGTACTCCGGTTTCATGCACTGTAGGTTGATTGGCATTTCCAAATTATCCGTAGTGTGTGACTGGCTGTGCGATTGTGCCCTGTGATGGGTTGGTACCCCAGCCAAGGTGTCCCCTGCCTTGTGCCCCAAGTCCTCTGGGATTGGCTCGAGGCTCCCACACAACCCTGTGCAGGATAAGCGCTATGGAAAATGTATGGATGTATGGATGGATCTCCCGATGACTTGAGCGAAATACTCTAGTCCAGAGATCATACACTGTTGGACCACAGTCCAGATGCGTATCCAGCAAATGATTTCAGTTTCCCTTAATTTGTATCAACGCGTTAACTCGCCATACATTATTACTTTGCGTTACCCAAGTTCCAGGCAACCAAAACATGAGACATTGGAGCTTTCACTTGTTCGGTGGGCTAGGTAATAAATGTATGATTCGTCCGCCCCTGAGTATGTCCTACCACTTAACCTCCATCTCACATTTGCACATCTTCCATCAGAAGGGCATAAAGGGTTTTGTGTGGCTATTAAATAAACAGTGTTCTTTTAGAGCAGTAGTCACCAGCCCTCTTCCTTGGGTTCTACCTTTCCTGCAGGTTTCATCTCCAACCAAAATCTAACACACCTGTTTTAGTTGATCAAGAACGTATTAAGGCAATGATTAGATGGCTGGGTGGGTACGATTATGGTTGGCGCTTCAGGAAGGTAGATCTCCAGGAACAAGGTTGGTGACCACTGTTTTAGATGATGGTAAGACACTTTTGAGTGTTTTAAGTTATATTATAAATGACATTGCTTTAGAATCCAAAGAGATATCCCGGCTTCACAATAAGTTCAATGCTACTGAATGAAATATGTCATCTCACCTTGCGCAGCCGGCCATTGCTGGTGCCCAGGAAGACTACTGTGTAGTTGTGAATATTATCCACTGCGACCGAGCTGATCCCAGATGCCTCGTACAATGGCTCGGCTCTGATCGGCTTCCTCAGGGCCAGCGGATGCTGCAGGTGGGCTGCGCCGCAATTCAGCTGCTCCGGTTGAAGCTGAGAGAGAGAGAGAGAGAGAGAGAGAGAGAGAGAAAATAAACACTCATCAGTTCACTGTAAATACGTACATCACTTGGATTTGCAAGGATGATTTGCTCTACTGTTATAATCAGTCCAACTGTAATGCTGGAATGACTCGTCTGTTCAACTATCTAGAAAGCGCATCATTCAGGCTAGCCTTGGATCATGGATGAAGTGACACAGTGGACGTGTGGTGCTAAGAGGAGCACTTATTTCGGCTCGCATGAGCAGAGCGCTTGAGAGGGTGGTGGAAATTTACGGCTTGTTGAAGTGTGTAAACCATGGACTAGAGAGACTGGGGGACTTGGTGTTTCCCATTAGATTCTTAACGAACAAGTTGCTCCCCTATTTAAAGGATATGCTACATGCACTAAAAAGGGAAATCAAATTCTTCTTTTCACACTTGACCTGAACATTATAAAAGCTGATGCTGGTTCCATGACATGGTTTTTCATGTGCTCACACGCTACTCAGACATGACAGAACAGTGCTTGATTTATTTATGGGAAAACAGCCTATGTTACATACTTCATCTCTTGTAACTGATAACTGATCACGATGATGTCTATCAGTCCAATGATAGGACCTAAGGTTCTTCTCTCTTTTTTTTCTTCCACCCCAGCCCCCGAAAGCCCCCACCCAACCCCCCCCCACCGCCCAGCCCTAATTTGCGTGCGTGTGTGTACGTGTCGCCAATCGAGTTCCACACCGGCCGTCTCCGAGGTGAGCACAGTCTGGAAACGTGAGTAATGAAATGTCAGAACTTGTGTCATTTTGGGAGAGCCCGAGGGAAAAGTGCCTCTTTAATGGTTTAGATAACGAAGCGTGAGCCTAAATAACAGAAAAAGAGTCTTGCCAGACGCATGACAGGGCACCATGTGTTTCTGGCTGATACCGTAAGAAAATATGGTATCATGCAGAGCCCATCTGTTCATCGATTTCCAAAGGAATAGTTCAGTCAAAAATGTTGCTAACCATGGATGAAAGCTATTAGCTGCCAGTATCATCGTGTTAATTCCAGCCTGTTAACTCAGAAAGCAAAAGTTGTCAATTTTGTCAAAAGTATTAAAAGTAACTTTACCGTTAGCCATCTAACAAGTTATATACTTGTTTCTTTCCCCCGTCCCAACTTTTTTGAAATGTGTTGTAGCCATCAAATTCAAAACGACCTTATTGTTTTCCTTAAAATGGTACATTTCCTCAGTTTAAACATTTTATATGTTTTCTATTTTCTATTGTGAATAACATATGGGTTTATGAGATTTGCTGTTTTTATTCACATTTATTTACATTTTACACAGTGTCACAACCGTTCTGGAATTGGGGTTGTGAATATGTATAAGAATTTGCATAAGCAAAGTTGATATAAAAGGTTTCGAATGGTATGTTAGGGTGAAGTTTATGTTACTAGGCTTCTTTAAACAATATTTGCATGATATGCAGTACATTTCTGATCATCTAGTCACAGCATGAACGCATATTATACCTGTCTGGTGTGCAAAATCCACACCAACTTTTGAACGGGTGATTTGGTTGGATTCCTTATGGATGAAGTAAAGCAAGACAACAACCATTAACCTTGTCCTTGAAATTAGTGAAATACAAATGTCCAAGGGTCTGGGTTACTTTATTGATCAGTTGTTTTTAAATGTGGGTGTACATTTGATTACTGTATGCAGAGGAACTGAAACTGGCATTATGAACCTCCAACCAGAAAAAAAAAAAAACCCATCTAGGAGGGATTTTTTTTCCCCACACTCGACAAACATCCTTAAGGATTTGTCAAAGGGGATTTTGGAGAGACCACAAAACTCCAAACTAGGCCAAACTGGTATTTCTTCCTCCTACCAAAGTGAGTCCCTTCGGCAGTTACCGTAATATTCACTTTAAGCCAATGAGGAACTATTTTCGGGGAATGTAGATGTTGGTAAAGCTCCAACTGACTAATTCTTTGAACCGTTTATTGGATGTTGTCATATCATAAGCTATGATTGTGACTATGATTACAAAAACACAGAAATGGAAACAAGCTGTAACTGAAAATTTCTACATAAGGAACAATTCACTTTCATTGATTTAACATTAAAGGTGTTTGTCAAGAGTTAATTTAACAATATAAGTGTCTATTAAACAATAATAGTCATTAACACAGCACAACAAGTGTTCAGTCGAGACACCAGCACCCCAAAACAAAGCACCTCAACACCTCAAACAACTAATAATGTATTTAAAATAACTACCCAACATTATGTTGGAGGATTTTGCATTACATTTGCTAAATATTTTATTTTAAACACAGCCCTAGACCAGAAGTTTCTGAACCTAGGTTATAATGTAATTGTCTAGTATACTCTATGCCACTTCATATTCAGCTAAAGAATTCAGAATAGTTAACATATATCCTTGAGAAAGATTAAAAAGTATTCTCCCTATTAAAACTACACTTAACACATTTACACAAATGGAACCTGAGACTGAGACGGTCTTGTTTAAAACTGAGCATGCCTACTATTTGTAACAAAACATTTCAGTGTTACAGTGGGGGAATGTAACAATACACCCCCGTCCCCTACATCTTTATTTATTTATTTATATTTAAAAGTTACTGTGGTTATTATTTAGTTCACTAAAAGTCATGGACTAAAAAAACAAGTATAAAGAATGTTAACCGTCATTTTTTAAATGCAATTTCAATAAAAGCAAGACGTCCTGTGAATACATCAGGAGTAAAAAAGCTCTAAAGGCTCAAAGAGGTTACTACGAATCAGCTACACAGTAAAAACACAGTAAAAATACAATAAAAATCTGTCCTATGATCATAAGGACGTCCATCTATCCATTTTCCATACCGCTTATCCTGCACAGAGTTATGGGGAGCCTGGAGACTATCCCAGGGGACTCGGGGCATGAAGTCGGGGACACTCTGGAACGGGGTGCCAACTCATTGCAGGGCACAATCGCACACACACGGGCAATTTGGTAATACCAGTCAGCCTACGACGCGTGGCTTTGGGCTGGGGGAGGAAACCGCTTCCCTGGAGGAGGAAACCCCAGAAGCAAACTGAATAGAACCCTCAACCCTCATTTCTAAAAGGTGTAAAAAGTTTGAGAACCTTACGTTTAAGTTGTAAGGGTGAATTGAACACTAACAGTAGTTATTTATAGAATTAAACCCCGTGCATTGGAATAAATTCTTGTCTTTATACGTCACTACAGGCGAGGGTTTAGCGCGGTGTTGCCACCGCTGTTTGGATGCGGCTTATCTGTCAGGATGGAGGATGAATCTCTAGTCTCAGCCCCGGAGCTGTTCCCATAACCCACGCTCTGGCGCAATAACAGCGCGCGCGCTGAGCGAGTTCAGGATGTGGGAGCCTCCTCCACTCCCCAACAGTGGGAACAATTCGCTTGGAGTAAAAACACTCATTGCATACTTGCCAAGATCAACATGTATTAGTGAATTCAGATTTAGGTGACGCAGTGGTTTGAACGAAAACATATGTCTGGACATGAAGAAGAAGAAGAAGAAGAAGAAGAAGAAGAAAAAAAAAAAAAACCCAGCGACCCGTGAAAGACCCTATAAAGTTCTGAAAACGTGAGATCAGCATGTTCTTCAGTCTAATCGTAAAACGATGGTTTATTTCTAGAGAAAAAATACACTATTTTGCTTTTGGAGCCCTGCAAGTATCCAGCACGTGATCTTCTATTTTTAACTAACTTATTTAGGCTATATTATACTGCCTTAAATCATATATACAAGGTATAACTCAAAACACATGAATAATATTTAGTAGGCCTAATAATAATAATAATAATAATAATAATAATAATAATAATAATAATAATAAAAACACTCACCACTATGTTGCCTTTGGCCTCGCATTCTGCCCCCGAGCCCTGAATTACGCTGTCCAGCACTTGGACGTCTCCGTTTGGTCCGTTGGAACAGTTCCTGCGTCCCCGCCGAATAGTCTCCTCGATCTCCGCGACCCGGAACGCGCACAGCGCCGACTTCCGGTTCGACTTGGCGAACACACCGAACAGGTAAGACTCGGCGGCCGGGTGACCCTGAACGTCAATGTCTGCGGGGAAAATCGACACGAGTCGGTTGTAGATGTTGCCGCTCGCTCCGCACTGGAGCCCCATTTGGATGTAAGACTCGGTGAGTTTGCGGCCCTCGGACGCTTGGCGGCGCGGGGTGTCCGTGTCCAGGCAGATGCGCGCCAGGATGCTGTTGGGCTGGCTCTCCTTGAAGCCGCTGTTCGCGTCGTTGTTCATGGCGATGTACGAGTAGCTCTTTTGCGCGAAGACGCGCACGAAGCTGAGCTTGTGCTTGGGCTTGACCTCCTGTTTGATTTTGAACACGTTATCCTCGGACGGGTTGATGTCGTAGGTGAAAAGGCGCGCCAGGTCCTTGGTGTTCAGCGAGCGGATCGCAATCTCGGGCGTGTTCTCGAAGCGCAGGTCCTCTTTGCTGTGGTTCTTCGGGAAGTATTCAGTGCCCAGGCCCGTGTAAGTGGCGGCCACGAGCAGGCGTGGGGTGCCGCCCTGGCTTCGGAACACCAGTCCGACGGTGCTTGCGTTCGGGTGGTTGGCCACGATGTTGAGCATGCTCGGGAACACGGTGGCGTTGGGCTTCGGGAACTCCACGGCGATCTGGGACACGTTGTCCATCCTGCGCAGCTCGCAGAAGCCCTGGTACACCGAGCCGCACGCCACCAGCACGCCTTGCTCGCGGTCCAGCGCCAGCAGTTTGTTGTGGTTGTCCGTGAGGGACTTGGTGTGTTCGCACGGCGCCTGTGGAAGCTGTGGCGCATGGCACAGCACGTTATCCCGCACCGGTCCCGTGCTGTTTGACACCTCCGTTGCCAGCGTGCCATTGAGCTGATAGATGACGTTCACGGCGGCCAGGTAGACCCGGCGTGACACCGCGTCCACTACAAAGTTATTGGTCTCGCTCTGGGACGAGAACGTCTGCTGGACATGGAGCGCGCAGACGCAGCGCGATGCCAGCAAAACAGTGACCAAGAGCGCGCGAGACGCGACCGAGAGGCTCTCCGTGGAAGGAGGCATTCTTCCTTCTGGCCGGCTTCTGCGGCTTCTGGACGGAGAGGAGCATTGAGTAAAGAGAAAAAGAAAGACGGCGCTTCAAGCTCTCTCGCTGCAACTATCCGGGAGGAAAAGCCGTTTCCTGCCGAGCGCCCAAACACGGAGTGACGCGATAAGGAGTCGCGCTTCCTTTAGAGAGAGAGAGAGAGAGAGAGAGAGAGAGAGTGGGGAGCGCAGTAGAGCTAACCCCCCCACACACACACACACACACTCTCACACACCCAGATCTGCTCATCTCACACCATTTCACCAAATCCATCGCATCTTGACAGCCAGAGATTCTCACGACGAGTGAATTCTCATTTGAAGCAACTTTACGAGCCATCAAGAGTGAAATTAACACCGCATGCAAGACGTCACGTGAACAAAAAACAAACAAACAAACAAAACTTTTATTTAAACAGTAGGTCTACCTCTGAAGTAACAAAACCACAGACCTCTAATGAGCCTAATACTTTTCCGCGTATAATAAAAGTAAACAAACATTATGCGTTTTAGGCAAATATGTAGCTACAATATTATTCACTGGAATATCGTGTAAAGACACAACATGTTGTAAATTGGGTTCTGTATAAGGGACAGATTCGGGAATAAAAGGCTCTCATGGCTCCAGTAAACACATTCCGAACATATTTGCCTATTATAACAGTGTTATTAAAACCGGGGCTCAGTTCAGGATGAATTTGTTTATAGCATTAAACTTCTTTTAATGTATTCGAGCAGTACATTTGGAAGTCAGCTTGACTGACTCCATTTTTGATTTTGATATGATAGATAGCTGCATGATATTTAGATCGACTAGAAGCACGTCAATGGCAATTGCAATAGGATAAGAATCACCGTCGTTAGAAAAGGATAACTCGGGACTTCCTCTTACGTCACTGACCCAGGGGAATCCCCAGGCTATCACCCTATACATTTGTATATACCCACAAATAAGTGTTTGTCGTCCTACTTAAAGCAGAAACAGGTAGCCTAGCTCAGTCACTTGTGGAGCATTTATTTATTTATTTATTTATTTATTTATTTATTTATTTATTTATTTATTTATTTATTTGCAGGCAGTCACAGAAGGCCATGCTGGACTCACATACGGCACACTAACTACCGTTAAACTGCCACCAGATGGATACAAGCTAATCACGGGACTCTTTCTCGAACTTATTCATGTATAACGCTATGTTGTTGTTGTTGTTGTTGTTGTTGTTGTACTATATTCTTCATATTCATGAATATTTGAACACGACACATGGAACCTCAAAGGAGGAGAGAATTCACTATGCGTTTGAGTGCGACACATGATAGGCTATCCATAAAATAGGCGCGCGCGCACACACACACACACACACACACACACACACTCCGCTCCGACAGTCTGTAGATACACGGCACGGTGATTAATAGTTTGAGAGGTCGGCCAAAGCCTACACTGGAGTTTATTTTCAGCTTTTCTTATAAGCAGCAAGTTTCAAGGTTTTGATTTGTTTTGTGGGTTTTTTGTTGTTGTTGTTTTTTCGTTTTTTTTCTTTTTTAACAGGAAGTGAGCTATACGTCACCATCTCGCGCTATAAATTCGTGGTGATAAGCTCGCGCGGATTGTTTTGCCAAGCGTGAGGCAGGAAAACGCGTCGTGATACTGAGGCGAACGGAAACACACACACACACACACACACACACACACACACACACACACACACACACACACACACACACACACATTTGTCGTAAAAAGAAAAAAAGCACAATAATTAAAAATAAAGTCAAAGGTCCCCATAAGGTCGTTTTTTTTCACATAGGTTCACATAGTGTAGTGTACCTTTCAGTCTTTACTCTTAAAACTATTTCATTTTTGTGCCTTATTTATTAAAAAAAAAAAGCTTTTAATTTCAGTAGGTGAGGTTTAACTTGGGTTTAGTTTTTAGCAGCTACAGTGAAAGAAATCAAACAACGTTTTCACAATTTCTCTCTCTTACTCAAATCAGTTCAATTCAATTCAACATGTACTCAAACAAATTTCTTTTAAAAACAAAAAAACAACAACAACAACAACAACAAAAAAAAGACCAACACATCACTACTTCATAATAAGCAGCAAGTAACGGAAGCCTCTGGTCATCTGGGGGCTATTTTCAGTTCGCCTACTGCTTATCATGTGAATGTTATCTTGTAAAGCCGACTGATCTGGTTGTTTGAGTCACTGATATCTTCTGCTGCTCAGATTAGGCCCCATTGTATGGTGAGCTGATTTGTAGCACTGTACTGAAGTTTAAACTACGCAAACAGTGCAGCATAATTGAGTTTACATGAACCACAGACTCGCTTCACAGTGTTCTTTGGGTACAATCTAATTTTGCGTGAGGATCACACGATGAACAATAAGGGGGGAAAACAGTAGTCTATGGCAAGACCTAGAATGTGGGGAAATGAAACAGCAGCAGTAAGCAACCACAAGTTTGTGCAAGATTTCCTCTGCAAATGAGCCAGGAAAAGTGGCAAGGGGAAGTGCCCCCTGACCTTCAATTTCCTTCGACACCTCGACACAGAACCTGAGAAAACAGGCTTAGAATACATGTTATGTTATGTAGGCTTACGTTGTGAAATCCCTTGTGTTGTGCTCAGGTTTCAAAATGTCACGAATCACCAACCAACATCCATTAGTTTGGAAAGCTAGGAAAAGCACACAGAGTGCTTTCTCCACAATGTGTAACATGCTCTCTGATGAATGTTACTATAAACGGAGGCGTCATCTTCATGTTGCAATCCTAAACCTCTCACAGGCTGGAAACAATGCTGTTTAACCCCAAGAGAGATGCTGTTGCTCAGCGTTTCCCAATCCTGCATGGCAAAATTTTCTTTCTGTAACACAGATTATATTGCTTATCATCCCAGTGAGCACCATATCCATAGATGTCCATTTCTGGGCCAGCCAGTAGAAATGGATATATAAATATATATATATATATATGTGTGTGTGTGTGTGTGTGTGTGGGAACGTGGTGGAAATCACAACCAATCATGACCAATGTTTTTTCAGTGTAAAGTTGAGGAATAAAACGTCCAGGTTCTAATAAATAGCCATAATATTATTGTATACATTTAAATAGTCAGTCTAGTATGAATAGTTGGATTATGTTCATAAGATAAATATGTACTGAGAGGCTATATGGAATTTATTGTAAAGTATAATGGTTACAGAAAGTTTGAGAAACCCTGCTCTAACTTCATAATATTTCTCAATAAGGAACCACACTGAGGGGTGTTCACCAAATTCCTTTCTTTTGGTTGGCTTTACAAAAGCTGGGCCCGTACACCCACAACCTGTTTCCTTCCAGATAAGCACTCATTATACACGCTGACCCCATGTAATGACACATTTATAAAGAGATTACTTTTCTAGCCATAATAATGTCATGTATCAGTAGTCATAAATATACTGGACCATTAGTGGACAGTGATGGACCATCTGGATTTCCAAAATGTGTTCATTTCTAAACAGCACTTTCAGCATATAAACCCAAATTCTAACTTGTCTATTAAATATTTACCTATAAACATCGGGGGGGGAAAAAATTAAATCAGGAAGAATGAAGTGAAGCTCAGCAAGTGATCTGCCAACCATTTTTCTTCAGGGCATTAGGATTAAAAAAAAATGTAATAGCCCAACTGAGCCGGAAATCACCAAATCTGGCAACAATCCAGAGTCCAACTTCATTTATCACCCTGCTGACTGCGGTTGGTGCTTCCATTATTCTTTACACGTTTTTTTTTTTTTTTTTTAATTATGGATGTTTCCTGGGGGGCATAATGATTGGCATGTTTGCCTCACACCACTTGAGTTGGGGGTTCAAATCCTGTCTCTGTGCAAACTTCTGCCCTGTATGCGCAGAGTTTGCATGTTCTTCCTATGCTTTGTGGGGAGGGGCGGGGGGGTCGTGTCGGGTCGGTGGTGTTTCCTCCAGGTACTCCGGTTTCCTCCAGCCAGTCTAAAGACATGCATTGTAGGCTGATTGGCATTCCCAAATTGTCTGTAGTGTGTGAATGGTTGTGTGAATTGTGTGTGTGTGTGTGTGTGTGTGTGTGTGTGTGTGTGTGTGTGTGTGTGATTGTGCCCTGCATGGGTTGGCACCCCGACCAGGGTGTCCCCCACCTTCTGCCCCGAATTCCCTTGGATAGGCTCCAGGCTCCACCGTGACCCGTGCAGGATAAGGGGTATGCAAAATGGATGAATGGATGGATGCTTCCCATAAATACGTGTAAATATGTTTCCCAGAAGTTATCTGGGAAAGGTAATATAAAAAGAACCAAGAAGAGATTGGAGCAACTGTTCCCTGCCCAATCAAAACATTTCTAGTGGAATAAACTCTTACTGAAAATAAAAATATATAAAATAAATGAGTTAGTCATATTAATGTGATTTAAAAGAACCAATTTGGGTAAAACAGGCACAATGAGTGAAGAGCCACCTCGGGACCATTAAGAAAATGGAATAGTTAAAGAGCGCCATCTGCTGGATAGACTGAAAAGAGAGACTATTGAATTTAAAAAAAATTGATCAAGAGAGAGAGGTTAATGAAGGTAGGCAGAGAAATGAATGAATGTTTCGATCATTATTGTAGGCTGCTTCATGCTTACTGAATTGGGTTTAAATGAGTCATTAATGACAAGTAATACTGTTTGTGTATCGTTTTCCCCCCCAAGCGTGATTGCTTTTCACCCTGGGATTGAATCTTCTCCTCACTGCCTTGCACTTTTCGTTCTTACTTCGCTGTTTAATAGAACGGTGTCTAAATGTTTAATGTCATGTGCATTAGAAACAGATCAGATAAAGAGTGTTAGAGTATAAGGGAGTGTCTAAAGAGAATGGCTTTAGACGTAGCATTTTGAGTCTTACTTTGACAACTTTAATGTTCTTTTTTTTTTTTTTTTGCCAGACTTCTATACTATTCCAGATCTGAAAATAATTGCCTCATGAATTCCATACTGTCCAGAACCCTGTTACAAACAATATCCTGTAAATGTTAGTTGCTCAAATCTCTCGGATAAATGAGCCAAGAAAATTGCTTTGAGTGACATATGGCATCACAACAGGAATCGGCTCGGAATTATCACACACTGATGCACACACGTCTTTGTCTAGGCAGGAATGCTTTTTATTACAGGCATACAGACATCAGAAGGCACTGAAGTTGCTTAGCATGCACACCCACCTACCCACGCACACACACACACACACACACACACACACACATCCCCCCGGCTGTTTCACACATTTTCAGGGTCAAGGTTAAACAGTCTTGCGGTGTGGACACCTAGAGCCTGTCCACCTGAGTCACCAAAGAAGGATTCAAAGATTTATTTACTAATTAATCTGATTTATTATTCAAGTAGCTAAACCAATTATCCATGGCTTAATTGGACACCTCACGTTACATTTAGATTCAATACCATGAAAGAAATTTAAGTACAGAAAAAATGTTAATAGCTTGGCTACACTCGATGTAAAAAGGGAAAAAAAAAAAGTCCAATGGAAAAAGGATTTCTTTGCAGGAAAAAAAACCCCAAAAATAAAGACACCTCCATTCGAACATCCCAGAGGGATTCACTGAAGCTTTCTTTTTTAAACAGTCGTGCCTTTAAATATTTAAATATAGTCAAGTCAAATATATCTGTATTAATATAGAATGTTCCCCATATTAATTCTGTTGATGCTTGTTTGTCCCATGTCCTGTCCTATGCCCTGTCCTCACCTTGAAATGCTTAAATAGCATGTTCAGGAAAATGGCAACCTTGGCAAATCTAATATTATGGGTATTTTTATTTATTTATTAATGACTCAGACAAACAAATTAGCTTAAAAAGAATGAAGGTCAAACACCGATCAAAAACTACTGGATGTAGTAAGCTTCTCCAGATTTTAGTAAAAGGTGTACAGGCTTGAATTTTCACCAAAGCATTACGCTAATAAAAACATTTGGACTGCTGATAGCCAAGTCGATATAATGTGTAACATTTGTAGAAATAACATGAAATTTGAGTCAAATTCATTGAAGTTCTTTTGCACTTTCTCTGATATCATACGGTAAACAGGCTCCGATCACAACAGTAGTGCCTCATTCAACAACTCACTCATTCATTTAACATTAATTCATCGTTTTTATCGTTCATGTACTATAAAGTTCCTGAAAGTGGTAATACATTGCTAATAGAAACAATATGGAAGCACAGAAGGTCCCTAGAGTACCACTCTCTTCAAGTATGTCCATCAGTCCATTCAGGTTCCCCCTTCAATGTTAAATCCAGTGCGCTGAACAAAGTGATGGCAGAGTAGGCTAACACTGCTAATGATAGCTCAAAGTGCATACCCCCCTCCCCCTTAAAGGCAGACCATAAGATTTACTAAAAATCTACCAAAAGGCAGTGACAGGGGAGGAAAGTTCGAGTGCAACATCCAAATAATTTCCCATCACCTGTTTCAGTAATGGGACTTTGATGCTACATACAACTGATTATTATATAAAACAAAAATTTGTTATAAATCAATGGAATAGCATGTATTATTTATATATTACAACGTCCTAATAAAAGAGGTGCCACAAGAAAAGGCGGACTTAATTCATACTTCCAAAATGTAAACGTATACACCTTTTCCTTTTAAAAAAAAGAAAAAAAAAAGGAAGTTTATTTTTCACAGATTATTTCCCCGTCTCTTGATGGTTCACAGTTGGCCGTAGCTTCCTGATGTTCAAAGCACCACTGCGTTGCGGTTGTCAGCGTCGTCATCTCGGCACGTGCAGAAAGCGAAGTGTGTGTCCTGAGAGTGCGTCCCAGTTCCTCCAGAGCAAGGTGAAGAGCAGGAAGAGGAGGAGCGTGGAGAAGGAGCGGCTGCGTGTTTTCATCATGGGCGCCACGCAATTAGCCACAGTGGACACGAACACTAGGAGTACGGCCATGAGGGTGAGCAGGACGTTGATAAGCTTGCCGAGCAGGGCGCGTGCTGTGGCGTTCTCCAGGCCCTCGAGCTGCACCACCTGCTGCTGCTGCTGCTGTAGCTCCATATTTGAGACGCGGGTCTGACAGGCCTCCAGCGCCTCCTAGAGGGAGAAAAAGATACAGGCATGGATATGTAAAGTTCATAAAAAGCTATTTTAACTGCACTTTTACACTTACAGTCCTGAATAGCTACTGGTACTGTTCTACTTCAGTGCACTTCAAACATTCTTGCAACATTTTGGACTGAATCTGCAGTACAGCAACAACAGCAGACAATCGTGTGTAGCACTAACATTAGCGATAACTCGAACGTTGATGTTCACCTTCTCAAAATCGCGATTTTGTCAATGTTAAAGATTTAAGCAAGTAACGTATATTAAATGATCTTAAAACCAATACTGCTACAAACTCATTTAAAAGTAGAGAAGGATTTCGCTGCGTTTTATTGTGATTGTTGCAGGCAAAAAAAAGGTTGATTTTGCTGTGGATATTTTCGAAATTTGTTTGAGTTTTCTGCAGAAAACTTCTTAAATTGGTGAAATTACAATTGCACTGTGTTTCAAAGTGATGTTTGTTGGTAAATGAGACCTTTTAGCTGTGCTCATGTTTGACACATGAATCGAATGTTAGTAGTCGGCTCAAATGTTGGTCAGTACCCAACAACCAACAAGCTGTAATTAATCCATTCTTTTGCACCTGTTGCATCTTGCCACTAGAGGGCATAGTCCCTCTTAATAAGGATTGCTACACACACAAAGCAGCACTGTGAACACCCATCCTGTACTACACTCAATATCAGATTGAGCTGAAACTTAGACAAACACACACATACGCACACACAATACCTGTATGTCCCGAGATCTCTCATTCGACTGATAAGCCATTTTCTCTTCCATGCTGGCCAGCTCCTGTTTCAGGTTCAGAATCTCATTCTGGTGGAGCTCTGTCAGGTCATTCAGTTGCTCCTCCAGCCGCTCACACCTACAAAAATCACCCCGCCCAAAGCTATTAGCACACACACAAAATCTATTGTACAGTCATAATTATATATTACATAGAACACCGGCACAGTAACAATGAAGAGAGTTAACGTTAGCATTTCCCTGGAAAGACGGAAATGATAAAACACTTTAAGGTTAAGGGTAGATTGAGGTATAAGAATAAGAATGATGTCAATGGAAATTCTTCACGAGGATAGTAAGACTGATCGGTATTGTAGATTAATCGGCACAGATAACAGATTGCTAGAATATGGGTTATCGGAAAAATCCACAGCCGAAAGATTTTCCCGGTGACGTCCGGCTGAGAAGGGTCCGCTATCATTACACAGTACGAGAGCGGCTTCTACAGCTGAAATAAAAACGGACTAATTTTGTTGTGTTATTTGAAGTGTTTTTTTATGTCTCTATTTTTATTTATGTTACTTTTTGGCTCCGTTTGAATGTATATCTTTAATTTACTTTAATATTCATTAATATATTGATATTTATTTCACTTTTTAAAAAGTGTAGTTCAGTTTCATGGTACAGTTAGTACTGTTTATTTTTGTAATAAAGTTCAGGAATATTTTACTTTGAGTGATGTGTTTTCATTCAGCATGAATTTCAAAAACTATCGGTTGATTAATCGGTTATCAGCAGGTACCACCCAGCTTAGTTATCAGTATCGGTAAAATCCAGTATCCGTCAACCTGTAAATAAGACAAACGTGTCTGTGTGTGTAAGAGAGATTCTGTGTTTCTCACTGAAGAACAGTCATATGTTTATAGTCATCTCAGAAGTGAAACCAGACTTCTATTCATCACTCAAAAGCAGTCGCGTTTTAACATGGAAACAATCGGGTTTATGTAAATGTATTCACCCCCCCCGAAATACTTTATGAGCTAAGAAGCCAGTTATAGCGAGCGGTCCATTAGAAACAGTGTCAAGAAGGCCACTTGTCTCAGTACACACTGCAGGCCCAGCACACATGCCAGTCGCTTTTATTAAATATCAGTCCTGCCGTTCTCACTATTTTTAGCTGAAGAGGAAAAAAAAAAAAATGCTGAAGCACAGCTGGACATTTTAGGGAGAAAAATCCTTTTGTCTATCCTTTTCTAATTCTACCTCTGTCCCTCCCTAGCTCCCTCCACCCACTTAGCTGTCCCTCTCTTCCAGCTTTTTTTTTTTTTTTTTAGAGGAATGTGGTAACAGGTATCTTTCCATCTAAATGTTTAAAAGTGAGTACATTTACAAAAACTAAGAAAAAAAAACCCTTCTTTCCATTAGACACCGTTATGTGAATACTAAAAAGGAAAAACAGATTACAATCAGAAGAAGCACTAGGTAAACATCAACAGTCATGTAGAGAGTAGAACTCCCACCTAATTTAAATAAATGATGACAAAGCATCAGCACAACAATCTTTTCCATCTCAGCCAAGCAAAGTCCCCCCCCCCTTTCTTAAACTGTGAATATTTTAATAGACACAAGTTGAAACTTGACAGTTGATTTAACTCTTTTAAATGGTGTCCTAGAGCATATATAGAGATATATTCTCTCTCTCATATACAAGTATATATACATACTTTATATATATATATATATATATATATATATATATATATATACACATATACACACACACACAGACAGATAGACAGACAGATAGAGAGTGCGTGTTTAGATCTGAATTTCTGCTCTTTTTTTTACACGAGCAGCTGACCAGCTGCTTCCGAATATCCAGAGTAAACAGTGGCTGCCATGCTACCCTCTTTCAGTTCACTCCTGCAGAGAGGCAGTCTTGCTAATATTTTTGTTGTTCTTGATGTGTTTAGATCATGCACGTGACATTGATTGTGAAAGTGTGTCGTTTCTGGGCCATGTTTTACTCACACCACTGAGATCATGAATATTGGATCTGGGATGGAAAGCGTAAAATCAACGTGACCATAGTTTAAAGGTTAATCCAGTGCATCTGTAGTTTAGGAGTGATTGTTATGGACGAAGAGTGAAAGCAGTTTTTTTGCTCAAATCCCAGTCATTAAGGAAATTGAAGAGCAGCTGTTGAATTCCGTCAGTAAATGGTTTAAAATATGCGAGTTTAAAACAGATTCAAAACCTGATCATTACATTCGAACAATAAAGTCAGTGAAGTCCTCTCAATGAGCCAAACATGAGAGAATGTCGAACCAAAGACGGTGCTATTTAGTTTCACCCAACTTTCCAACACTTGAGCAAAGTAAATGATTCCAGGTACACCGGATGAAATTGAGACAAAGAATAATGAAAAACTCTTCCTTAAAACAACTGCTCTTAGACTTCTATTATAAATGCATTTATTTTCAGTACAGGGGAATTACTGTCTGCAGTACAAAATACTGTAGAGATGTGTTTGATACAGTTCAGGTTGAGGAAAAACAAAAAACAAAACCAAAACAACGCTACGGGTTTTTATTAAACACACATGAAATTGATGCCATTCAGTGTATGTCTTACCTGAACCGCTCCTCCTGCAGTGTCTGCAAAGACAGTGTGTAGTCCCGCTGGTAATGCTCCTTCAGCTCCTCCAGATTTTCGTCCAGACGAGCCTGAACCTCCCTGAGGTCCTGCACCTCCTGTATCAGCATCTCAATGCCCATGCAACTTCCCCGCTCCAGTGTGTTCCCCTTAGAGCTCGGAGGCCCGCCGACTCCCCCTGTGATGCTGTTGGCACCGGCTGATCCTGACGTTGCGCTCGAGCAGTCCTCCTCGCTGCCAAACCGTGGGCTGCCCTGCAAGTGCCCACTGGTGTTGGCACCATTAGGATCTTCTCCATCCTTCAGCACGCTAATGTTGTCGGCGCTGCCGAAGCGGCTGCGCAGAAGCAAGGCGATCTCACGCGGCTTTGAGGCCACGGCACCGGCCGCCGTGTGTGTGGCGTGCGTGAAGCTGGACAGGCCACCCCGCACGCTGTTCACCACGCCATCGTTGAGGCCTGTGATTACTCGCGCACCCACGTCGCGTAGACCCTGCTGAACATCGCGCAGCACACCTTTGTGTTGGCGTGCCGCGTCGCCACCATGCTCAGTCTCGCGGAGCCGGCGCCGATAGTGCTCCAGCTTGCGCTGCAGCTGTGCGATAGTCGCCGCCGACTTCTGGTTTTTCTTCTCAAAGACCTGAAAGTAGAAAGAAAAAAAGAAAAGTGAATAAAGATATTAAATCGGTTTCACTGGCCCTGTTATCAGGACATTTAACTTTAAACAATAGTCAGAAGAAAAGAAAAGTGATGCAAAATGATGACGATTTTTAAATTTTTTTGCTACATGTACAAAATATAAGTCAATAATAAGATCGCTTAGCACACTAAGGCTTGAACAATAGCTAGGAATCCTAAAGCAGAAAGTGAAACAATTATTGGCCAACTCTATTCAGGTAGGACTTTTAAAACAGAACACGCCTATGGTGAAACTTGCTCTTGGTCCAACAAGCTAAAACATGATTGATTTTAGGTGACTTGTCCAGCGTTACCCTGGAATCACTGAACCCAATAGATAAGTACCCTCATTTATAAACCTAGTAAATCGTTTATTCTTTTTTTTTTTTTTTAAAGCCAACCGAGGAGATATACCTGTTTAATCCGGCAACTCTGCTGCTTGTCGTTGGTGTTGCTGGCGAGCTTGAGGTACTCGGCTACATTTTCATCACGCGCTGCCTGCTCGATGCGCAGCTGCTCAGTCAGCCTCAGGATCTTCTGCTGGAGCTGTGCTATGGCCTGACGAGTGCGCTGGGGGTCGAGCGTCGAATCTTCTGACCCCGCCTGTGAGCCGTCCACATTGCAGAGTGCTGCCTGAGCCAGACTGCCCTCCAGCCTCTCGATCTGAAACAGAGACAGTGGATGGGAGGTTAGAGAAACACGAATAAAGGATGAAATACAAAACTGGAAAGATTACCCAAGTTTTTTCCCCTTTTTGCTGACACAGAAACGCAGTCAACCACTTCCGTAACCGTGAGCCTTACTGTCGACATCGTGACTTTCAGAAAAGATGACCTCAAATCATATAAGGAATATTTCCTTAGGTTAGCCTAGAAGCTGTAAATCAGGATGTGAATACAGGAACGTATGATCCGATCTTACCGCTAACTTTTTA
Organism: Ameiurus melas; assembly: GCA_012411365.1. Taxonomy (NCBI): domain Eukaryota; kingdom Metazoa; phylum Chordata; class Actinopteri; order Siluriformes; family Ictaluridae; genus Ameiurus; species Ameiurus melas. The sequence continues at coordinate 8,827,174 of CM022780.1, read as the reverse complement.
TTATTTTTTTTAATTGCTGAATGTGCAAAAAGACTTTTGTACAAAAATCGTTTTCCCCCCGTTCATCTTCACCACTGGCTTGAGCATTGTGTTAAAGTGGTTGATTCATACTGCAATACTGTGATATTTCTTTAGACTAGGTCATCACACCGAACACATACACATACACCCTATCCCAGAAATTCTAACTGTTTCCACTACAATCCATCAGCTATCCCTTAAAACCATTACCATGGCTGGTCTTTATAATGAATGGTATCCGCTAGACACGGCAACAAATGACCAGTGGAGACCCACATGGATCATTACAGTTTCCATTAAAACCAATACAATTCCCATTACAACCATTACAAATTCCATGAGAGTTCCTATAGTTTTTTGTTTTTTTTTTTGGTTGGGAGGTCAACAGGGTCTTTAAATACACTTCCCTCATAAGCAAGCAATAAACCCTGCTTGCTGGTTAAAAGCATTAACTGTTTACTCAATTGATCTCGACGGTCATTAGCACGGAAAGCACCTTTCAGACACTCTTCCGTTCAAAACAAACAAACAAACAAACAAACAAGTAAGTTTCAATATAGGTAGGGCCTGTACTTCTGTGCCTGTACTACAACAACACTGCATGATGGCGTATTAAACAGCTGGGGAAACATTTCATGGCGTAATATTTCGACACAGTGGAGGATACTTTGTGTACTCCGACAGCCTTTCTGGTGTCTTAAGTCATACTTCCGTTTTAAATCTGAATATATGAGAGAGAGAGAGAGAGAAGAGAGAGAGAGAGAGAGAGACTATGAGTTACCAGTTAAGACTCGCGTGACAGAGGACTGAGAACACACACCACAAATCACCTCACCATCCTGTACTGCCTTCCTAAGCTGTATAACCAACAGTTTAATTCCCCTTCTCTTTCAATAACTGGGACTTTAGGGTGTATTTATCCTCCAGCACGGGTTTCAAGAGTTAAGGCGTGTCGAGTAACCTATAAACGGTCAATAAACGCCGCGTTTCGGCTTACCTCGCCGTTCTTTAAGCGGAGAACCTGTTCCCAGTGCATCGCGCGCTCCCCTGCGTTACAGCTGCTTGGGTCTGAAATGTCCACTTCATTTATAATGCTGTCAGAGCGGACTGTGTGTGTGTGTGTGTGTGTGTGTGTGTGTGTGTGTTCCGCAGCGCTCCTGTCTCCTTGTTTCTCCTGAAACTCGACAAACTTGTTTTGAAAGTTAGGTTTAAACGCGGCACCTGAAACCGCGCGCGCCCCGCCCCTTCTTTTTTTTAAGCGTGACATCATCGTTGGTGACATCACCGTTCGCTCGCGCAACTCCGCAAGCAAGCGCGCGACTGTCAGTTTATTCGTTATCGCACGTGGCGTGATCATGCCAGGTAGGTTTTTTTTCTTAAAACACAGCCGGACTTTACCCCTGCACACACCTCCTGCACGCTCACTGGGTATTTTATGAGCCACTCCAACCACATTCGTCAGTTTGTATGTATACAATCGCTGATCTATTGTTATGCACGATTACTCTCTCCAGTGAAAAGGGATTATAAATACATGGTAGGCGTATTACTGCTGAAACCAGGAGCGTTGCTTCAGTGAGACCTGCGTACTCAATCATAAAGATTTTCATGCATGCATCCCAGACTCTTATTATTAATCACAGGATTGCTCATACTGAACATACATACAATACTGTATAGTATCCAGCTGTTGAGTAATAACATTATGAGTCTGGTTCCTCTCAAAGTTTCTGTAAAATCACTTTGTGACCTTTAAAATGTGACACGAATCAAAGCAAATCCGAGGTATTATTTTAGTAGCAGACTATTATGAGAACACATACACAGTGACGTGGTAGTGAAATGGTAGTGTGTTTGTGTGGTGGTGGTAGTATGTGTGTATTAGATGCGGTCAGCATCTATACACTTACTATCCACTGTAGAGTCACACCTACCCGGTTCACGTTGTACAGTTAGAGACATCGTTTTTTGCATTTATGTTAATCATCCTCTAGCTGTTCGCCCGTGTGGTTAGTGTATTACCACGACACAGCATTTGGCTTGATACCACACCGTGCAGTACTACCATATTAGTGTCACTATTAAGCACAGTTCTCAAACCTGTTTCTTTTCTAAGCTCGTTTATTTGTCCCGATACTAGCATCAGAGTCATTACAAATCGAAAAAGCAACGAAAATATCAATTCATGTAAAAAACGTGTGTAAATCTGACCATTATCGCTAAATGAATTAACATTTATGAAAACACTGCTGATCTGGGCTACATCCAAAATTGCAGAATACCATACTAAATATAGCAACTTGTAATAATCTGATAGTGAATCATGTTTTGGCACACTCTTCAGCATGTAGAATTTCTCATAAACCCTGTACTGGTCTAAGAAACAGTGATATACTACCATGACACCTTATCAATGGTGAAAAATTTTGGGAACCTTTTTTTTTTGGACGTAAAAAGGTTTGGGACATAGCCGGGGAGTTATTGAGACATAGTGTAAATAGGCAGATAAATGGGTTTCAGTGGTTGCCCATTTTAATGGCTGCCTCTCAGGTCAAACGTGTTCCACCGGTTTCGGCAGGACCACAAACACTTATGTAGAATTTGAATGGCCACCATTCCCCTGATTTTTTATTTAGTTAGACAGATGAAGCAATATCATTGGAAATGCTAGAATACATAAGAAAGGTTGTTTTCTTGCTTGTGAATTTAGACCCTGTCTTGACTCTTCAGAAACCTGTGGCTGCTTGGCACATTGAACTAGTAAAGGTGGGTGACATGAAAAAAAAAAACAACAACCACCATAACTGCTTTCAGACAGGTGTACTGCAATAATTAAGCGATTAACATAAAACTATGATTAGTATACAACCATGCCCAGTTCACATCAGTTTTGCAAAAAACACATGAGGAAAAAAACCTAAGTGACTTTGAAAGATTATTGGGGGCATGGATGACAAACTCATAACGACTGGCTGTGTTTCAATAGGTATGGCTGAAATCATACACTTCCTTGCTAAACAGCCTTTTAGAATAGTAGGCTTAAATATATCACACCTGTTACCACACTACATTGTGTTTAGTGTGGGAATATGCATATTGTGGTGCAGATATAGCTATTGTTATAGTGGCCTAAAAATCAGAGACCTACTTTTACCTAATGACTAATCTTACCTTATACACCTTTAAATGCCACAAAACAGACCACACACTGCAGTTTTAACTGTAATGAGGATTAGTTTACTAGGCGTATCTGTATAAATACTGTAACATTAAATCGTACTGCTTTTTGTTCAGTGTGCACTTGATGAATTCACTTAAAGACTCAAGACTCAAGACTTAAGACAGCCGAAAGAGGAGTGGGTGTATAACAGGGAGCACATTTTTCAGTTTCAATTGCCCTTGAGAGAGAGAATTAATGAAACAGCCAATCAGCCAATCATGTGGCAGCAGCACAACGCATAAAAACGCACAGATACAGGGTCAAGAGTTTCAGTTAATGTTCACATCCAACATGAGAATGGAGGAAAATGTGATCTCAGCAATGTTGATCGTGGCATGGTTGTTGGTGCCAGACAAGCTGGTTTGAGTGTTTCAGAAAGTGCTGATCTTATGGAATTCTACATGCAACAACAACCTCTAGAGCAGGGCTGACAAACCCAAATTCTGCAAAGGCCACATCAACATTTTTGTAAAAATGAAAGCAGAATAATACCGTTTCTATGAAAAAGAATGGCCATCAGAAACTATTCAGTTATGTAACTGTCCAGTTTTGTTCAGAGCCTGCGTCATGTAGTCTTAGATTGCTGTTCTTGACTTATAGTAGTGGAACCCAATGTGATCTTTTGCCGTTGTTGCCCATCCAGCTCAAGGTTTGAGGTGCTGTGTTCTGAGATGCTTTTCACCACTGTTGTAAAGGGTGGCTAGTTATTCTCAGCTCACACCAGTCTGCTCATTCATTCCTGACCTCTTGCACCAGCAATGCTTTTCCACGTGCAGAAGTCCCACTCACTCATTCAGCCAGGAGGCAACTGGGTGTTGCAAAGTGACCAAACCCCTGAGTTTATATTACACAATCATCAGCCAATGACATTTTTACATTTTCATCTCACTCTACAGAAAACCTAAAAAAAAAAAAAAAAAAACCTTAACACAAAAAGAATGAACACACCCATTTTAGACTTATTAACAGTATTGCCTCATCTTCAGGGTTTTGAAAAGGAAATACATTAGGGTTCGTGGATTTCTACTCCTAAAGTTTATGGTGCCTTGAACCTTTAACCAGGCAATGAACTTTAGCTCATAAACTATTGAAACTGGCCTTATGGTAGAACTAAGGAGTAGGGAGTCTCCCAAGAGGAAATAGTGAGGGAATGATAACACGGGCAAGTTAAAAACAGCAGTGAAATGAGGCCATAGTTGAAGCTTCACTCCAGTTGGTAAAAAACAAAACAAAAAAACAAAGTCTGTTGGTGCAAACCAAAATGCAATCAATAAAATAAAGAAAACGATCGTAAAGATTAGTTTGGGTTGGTAATATCCTACCTAGTAAGGTCTAATATCCTACTACTGCGCATTAAAGGAACTCAGAGCTACCCAGAGCTTATTTCCAGAGTACATACCAACCACATTATTCACATATCGCTGAAGCTTTGAATCAAACCTGACATCCGGTGAGTAACAGTACACAGTTATGGACTGAAATACTTTTAACACAGGACTGAACTCATCAACGTCATACCAGGAAAAAAGGTTACACAAAGTACTTTGTGTATAACACCAGAGCAAGTCCAAAGCTGTATATACCATCACCCATGTAGCCTATTTCATCTGTGGTATGAATTTAGCTGAGGAATGTATTATTCAACGCTATTTATGAACACCTGCTCCTCTGACGAGAATGATCCCGTCACTCAGTGGGTAATACACATGAACCAGCAGCTAATCCACTCACAGACAGTCACTTATTTTTGACTCACTGACCAAGGTTAGGATATAATCAGAGGACAGTTTGGTTCATCAGCTGACAACTTTGAACTACAAATCTTGATAAGGAGGCTCGTGCAGCCCTGGTGCGCAGGGATCCTGAGCAATAAAACTGTGAGGTGCTTTCCAGTGATACGGAAAATAGGATATACAAACATGACAGTTGATGGAAATAGATATGGAAACAATAGAGAACTAACCTTTTATCGGAGCAGATAAGGAACCAAAACAGCGATTTGTTTTATGGTGAATCAGATTCAATGAGAGCTGTCATCATTAGGTAGGAGTAAAGACAGACCATAGAAAGATGCAATTGATGAATTGTTATAAATTTACAACAAAGAAAGTATAACAGTTTATAACAGTATAACTGGCAGACCCAACAAAGTATTTCTGGGGATCAAAACATACTGTAGCAGAACCAATACTTAGTTCAAGTTGACCAGTTTTGTTTCTTAGTTAAAAAAAAAAAAATATATATATATATATATATATATATATATATATATATATATATATATATATAATTATTTTTATTTATTTATTTATTTATTTATTAAAAACCATAATGGCATCTGGAACAGATTTTTTTTGTTTTTTGTTGCAGCCAATCACATGCATTTATGTATGTTCTTTATCTGAAAGCAGACCATCAAACAAGTCAAGAGTTTTAGCTTTTCAAATCTCGTACATTTAAAAAAGATTTACTCATCCTCTTAAAAAATAAAAAAATTCAAAAAGAGAAGTATGTGTTTATTCTCTGTATTAAGTTCAAAACAGCGCTAGTCCATTGTAGTAATGTGAAGCACTACTTTATAAAAAAACAACCACGCCCACACAACAAAACCACTTCAAATATAGCCATGACCTAATCATTAAAGCATTTATTGATGCAGGTTGAGCGTTAAAAGGCAACTGTTGTTACCATCCAGTCATGGTAGTTGCTTATCTGGATCTTTGTAAACAAATCTACGTGGATCTTAACAAATCTGACTTTGTTCTACAGGTTAGTGTAAGCCGGCTCTGTGAGTCCTGTGCTTGCCTAGGGCAATTCTGCTAAATGTATTGGAGTATGAGGAACAGGAAAATGTGCATGCAATACAAGCAAATAAGCAATTGGGTGTGTTGAAAACGAATCCTAGAATTACAGGAAACTCAGTGGTTTATGTATTATAGTTCCCCATTCATATCTATAACTTACTTATTTGGTCATTTATTTATTGAGGAAATGATCCAAGTACGTGAACTTTTGCTTTCAGTATCTGGTGTGACTCGTTTGTGCAGCAATAAGTGCAACTAAACATTTCCGGTAACTGGTGATCAGTCCTGCACATCGGCTTAGAGGAATTTTAGCCCATTCCTCAGTACAGAACAGCTTCAAATCTGGGATGTTGGTGGGTTTCTTCACATGAACTGCTTGCTTCAGGTCTTTCTACAACATTTCTATTGGATTAAGGTCAGGACTTTAACTTGGCCCACCAAAACATTAACTTTATTCTTCTTTAACCATTCTTTTGTAGAAAGACTTGTGTATTTTTGCTGAATGACCCACTTTCTCTTGAGATTCGGTTCATGGACAGATGTCCTGAAATTTTCCTTTAGAATTCGCTGGTATAATTCAGAATTCATTTTTCCATCACTGATGGAAAGACGTCCTGGCCCTCATGCAGCAAAACAGGCCTAAACCATGATACTACCACCACCATGTTTCACAGATGGGATAGGGTTCTTATGCTGGAATGCAGTTATGCTTATCATTTAAACCAAAAATCCTATTATGGTCTCATCCATGCACAAAACATTTTTCCAATAGCCTTCTGGTTTGTCCACATGATCTTTAGTAAACTGCAGACAGGCAGCAATGTTCTTTTTGGAGAGCAGTGGCTTACTCCTTCCAACCCTGCCATGTACACCATTGTTGTTCAATGTTCTCCTGATGGTGAAATCATGAACATTAACATTGGCCAATGTGAGAGAGGCCTTTAGTTGCTTAGAATTTACCCTGAGTTTCTTTGTGACTTCATGGACTATAACACGTCTTGTTGGTCGACCACTCCCAGGGAAGTTGGTCTTGAATTTCCTCCATTTGTAAACAACCTGTCTGACTATGGATTGGTAGAGTCCAAACATTTTATAGATGGTTTTGTAACCTTTTCCAGCCTGATAAGCATCAACAACTCTTTGGTCCTCAGAAATCTCCCTTGTTTGTGACATGATACATTTCCACTTACATGTTTTGTAAAGATCAGAGTCTGATAGATCCCTGTTCTTCAAATAAAACAGGGTGCTCACCCACATCTGATTGTCATCCCATCGATTGAAAACACCTGAATCTAATTCCACAGTCAAACTGCTAATCCTAGAGGTTCACATATTTTTTCCACTCACAGATATATAATAATGAATCATTTTCCTCAATAAATAAACAGCCAAGTATATATATATATATATATATATATATATATATATATATATATATATATATATATATATATATATATATATATATATATATATATGTGTGGTTTGTCTCATTTGTATATATATATATATATATATATGTTTGTCTCATCTTAGGATTTGTGTGAAAATATCAAAGTGTTTTAGGTGATATATCTGCAGATATGTAGGCAACTCAAAATGGTTCACAACCTGTCAATCACCACTGTATTCCTGAATTAACCTGCAATCACCCCTGGATTTACACATATCCATTCACCCCCTCCCATGTGTGTGCACACGCATATATGCAAACACATCCGACCTTGGCAAAGAAGGTAACACACTCACCCACACCCACACACACACGCAAACACAGCTTCCACCGCAGGACAAAATCGTGTTTACATCCCAAACAGTACGACCGAAACGAGACAGTGGCTCGGCTGAAAGGCGAGCTCAAATAATTCTGCTGACTGAAAGCGCACATATTGAAAATACAAATAAAAGGCCAAGCCCATCATCTTTGATAAACGAATGGAATGAATTTAAACCCTATACCACATCATTATGTGTCCAGTTTAGAAATAGATGAGATGATAGGGCGTGTCTCTTTAAGCAATGCAAGTTATTATATACACTTGGAAGTGATAAGTAAACTAGATTGCTTCTGTCTAAATAAACAAGACATTGTACACAAAGTTTAACAGCAGCCACTGTATTAGTAACTTGACCTTGTCTCAATGCACACAATAAATAAATAAATAAATTCACTGTGTGTATGTGTACACAAGTTTGAGAAAGGAATTCTGAATGAGTTTATGCTACATTAGATCATAAATAAGGGATGATGAACTACTCACACAGGATGAGGTTAGGCCACTATACAGGCCCATGTTTTCAAGGCAAGAAACAAAGTTACTCCATGGCTGAGGAGTCATTATGTGTCATGCACTCCAACCACAGTTCAGCTGGTGAAAACACACCAACAAAGGGAACTAGCTAGTGCTAATATGTGCATTGCTTCTAAAAAAAACAAAACAAAAAAAAAAACGCTCATCTCAGCTAGCATAACCTGCAGTCAGATCAGATTTTTTACTAGCAGAATCCCTTTATGAATGCAAGAAATCTGGCACAGCAATATTAATGCTACTTTGTTTACTTTTCGGAAACAAATCTAAAAGAATGTTCTTCTGTATTTCACTGGATCCAACTGGGTTTTGACTGAAGTCTTCTTGAGGTCAATAGTATAATTAGTATTACATAAAAAAAATACATGGTCAAATAAGTTTCATAAGCTGTCCATAATTATCCAAACAGCATCTGTTCACATTTGAAAGTAATCTGACTATAAAATCTGAATAAAAGTAATTGAGGACTGTTACTGTCACCCTGTGGCTGCATGCTGTTATGTCAGAACGAGCTATTCGTCAGACTTAAAATACACCGAGTGTGGTACCGAGATGAAAAGCTGAAAATGTTTGAGTAATTATGGTCACAGGATCGAGGACAAGCTTAATCTTGGAATAAGTCATGAAGTCTTTTTATGACTGTATGATTAGGGGTGTAATACAATGCCTCTATCTGTATCAGTGCTCCAATTATTTGTATCCGTATGTAAGTATAGCATATCTTATCAATGTTATGCTCATGATTCTCAATTTTATTTCCCAGTGAGCTTAGACAAGAATTTTAGGTTCCTCCAGGTCCTCCTTACCTGGATTGGCTGCCATGTGAGGTCCTCTGTTGTTGAATGTACAAGATCATGTAAGAAGTCTTGGAGGGATTTTGGATTCATCGTTACTTCTCAACAAGCAAACAAGCTGTCGTTAAGTGTAACTTTTTCCATCTAATATCTGTCACTAACGTTAAGCATTATTTTTGGTAAATGGTCTGCACTTACATAGCGCTTTTTTAACCTTAGCAGTTAAGCTACAAAATGCTTTACACTGTGTCTCATTTACCCATTCACACACACACACACCAATGGTAGTAAGGTGCTAGCTTGCCACCGGGAGCAACTTAGGGTTCAGCAAGGACACTTTGACATGTGGAGTCATGTGGGCCAGGAATCAAACCGCCAACCCTACGATTAGCGGACATCCTGCTCTACAACCTGAGCCACAGCCGCCCCAAGCAAAGACCTGGAAATTGTGATTCATTCGCTAATCTCATCATGGTTAAAATATTGTACGTCTACATTGGCCTCTCTCAAACTGTGTTTTCCCACCTGCAAACACCTATATGAACATTTTAGGTTCAAAATATGGCAGCTAGACTTTTAACAGGATCAAGAAAGATGGATCACATTTTAAAATTCTTCTCTATGTTTATAAGGCACTCTCTGGTCTAGCACCCAAAATATAGCAGTGATCTTCTTCATCCTTATTCCCTCATTAAAGTCTTCTGCTCAACTTCTTTTGATAGTACCTTGTTGTCGCTATAAAACCAAAAAGGTGACTGTTCCTTTTGAGTGGGAGGTCCTTAACTCTGGAACAGTCTCCCTTTCCATGTGAGGCCAGCTTCTTCAATAGCCACTTTTAAATTTTCATTGAAAATGTATTTTTATTCTTTAGCTTTTGAATAGGTATTTTAATAGGTAGAAAGAGGTAAATACTTGGTGTTGTATTGAAAGGTAATCATTATTATTATTTTTGCTACTATATATTTAAACAGAACTCTGTTATGGCTTATTTGTTTGACTCAATTGTAAAGCACTTTGGGTCAACTTCTTTTGTCGTTTTAAATGTGCTCTACAAATAAAGGCTGACTTGAATTGATATCTATATCTACAGTATCTGTATTTGTATCTGTTTAGTGCTCCAAATATTCATATCCATATCTGTATTCGGACTGAAACATGACGTGGACTTGGCCTAAACCAGGAGGATTTTCCCATCCTAAAATGCAATTGCTTTTTTAGTGTAATTATTATTGTTTGTACCTGTACGTGATGTTTTCTACCGGATTTACGTCCCAAATTACATGTCTAAACAAGCCAGTGACCTAATTTAAACCACATAACCCTGACCAGGCAGTTACTAAGAATGAATGAATATATGTATGAATGAACGCTGTATGGGGCAAAAATTAAAAAACAAAAAACAAACAGTGCACCTGCTACGAATATACGTATTTGTTTAGAACTCAGATCTGTTTAATCCAGATAATGTTTGGATTACACACTTCATACCAAAGCTCACACCTCATACCAATACTCAGTCAAGTAAAACAATCAAAATTCATGAGAATTTGTACCAAATCTCAGCGATGGCAAAATTAATATGTTAGAAGTAGATTGGTCAAGGGGTATTGATTAATTTTCAATTAATTAACAGCAGTTCTGATAATAGTGCTGGCTGTAATGCAAATGAAGGGGTATAAAATTTTGAACAGGATGATCAGTGTAAATTGTTATGATTTGGTCTTCTGGGAAACATGTAACGTAGATTCTTACGTAGATTCTGAAGGGCAGTAATAAATGAAACATATAAAATCTTTAAACAAAAGAATAATTTACATCCCCCTGGGTCTTAATGAATCATGTTATCTTCTTGAGCATCAGTGAATGTTTGCACCTATTGTAATAGTTATGTCCCTCATTTGGATCTCAAAATCATATAGCCACTATTGGAAAGGGGTCAAATATGCGGAAGATGCTGGAAAAACAAAGAATGTGCAGGACCTGGAGAATTTTTCTGAAGAACAGTGGGCACTTTAACTGCTCACGACAAACAAGGGACTCATGAACAACTCTCACAAAACATCAACATCATTGATCATCCAGGTAACGACACACAGTATTAAGAATCAAGCGTATGTAAACTTTTGAACTGTTTCATTTGTGTACATTCAGTAATTATTGTATCTTGTGGACTAGATGTAAACATCTGTTATGTGAAATAGTTTATTCAGGGTAGCACAAAATAAAACACAAAATGCTATTTTTATGATCCCTCTTATTGTTTTGTTTTTTTTAATTATTAACATTTTGCAGATTCCGCAAGACCTCAACTGTATTGCACTGCTGTTGCACATTCACGTCAAAAAAAAAAAAGAGTAACAAATGTAAGAAAGAGACACATTACCTCATGAATTAGCATGTCTGTGAAAACTGAATAGTCAGACATCCCTAACATACTGTGTGGTCAGATCAGATTGCTGCAAAAGTTAATAATTCATGTACATCAGCCATGCAATTCTTAATGCAAATCTGTTCCTTTTTGTTAGAGTTCACTGATTTCAGCTTGATTGTAAACGTAATGGCAAGCTCTAGACATTTGACAGCCGCTGACATTCATTCACATAACACCAAATACCATGAATTCTCCGACTTATTAGACATTATTATAAGGAATTATCTTGCTAAACTAGTGCATAAGTGTGAAAGATTAATTACGCAAATTCTGTGGAAGATACAAGCAGCTCATAGAAATGGTTTGTGCTATGTGGATATTGAACACACACATCATGAATACTTCTGCTTGAGAATCTGTGTTTCAGGATCTACTGAAGCCTCATGAATGTAAAATTATGCACATATTAGAAGAGAGTCAGAAGACCACAGACTGTGTCAATATTAATGCACCACTAGACAAGAGAAAAAAAGAGGAAACAGTCAAGCCAAAGTGCTGGTGCCAAACTCTCTCTCTCTCTCTCTCTCTCTCTCTCTCTCTCTCTCTCTCATTCTCTCTGCCCCCGGTTAAAGACCCTCACGTTGAAACAAAGTCCCGCTCAGAATTTCAGAAATCCTTCTTCTTTTTTTTCTTTTCTTGTTTCTTTTTCTTGTCACCAACAATGGACCTTTTCACTGTCAATGGACAATTACATAACCTAATCCTGAATGAGGCCATGCATGTAACTAACACACACACATACACACAATCTCTCTCTCTCTCTCTCACACACACACACACACACACACACACACACACACACACACAAGAAGCTAACTTTTACTGCAAAATGGATGTTTGACAGCTCTTTCAGTAATGACAGTTGTGTGAACAAAAATGACACAAACGTTGGCATAAAATTGGCCAAATGATAAGAAAATGAGAGTCTTTCATGAGAGATTACGCCGAAACAAATTCTGCAAGTTTATTAAAGGCTTGTCACATTCGTCCACACATATACATGTATATCATACACCTCAAAAACGTAGAGAGATATAATGTAAAGACACAAGAAGAAAATCCTTGATGCACACAAAAGAACTCACAGTATTTGTTGGAGAGGTAGATGGAGAGGAGTCTGGTGTTATCAGGTTGAGAATAATTTCCATTGGAGAAATCATTGAGACAGGTCTGGCGTGTTATTCAGGAGTACCAAGCCGGTTCGTTCTAAAAGCTAAGCTTCGATGACGCTACTACTTTGTCACTATACTATAGAGTAGAAGTACAACTGCCGGAAAGAGTTCCAGCGAACTTGAATAGGAGTCTGAAGTTCAGAACTCCTCTCCCCAGGGTTTAAATCCTTAAAACCACAGAAGCAGCTGAATCCATTTAGGAAAGACCTGCAGTAAGATGAAAAGATTAACACAAAGTGGTCTGAGTTCAAAGCTAGAGATATAAAAGAATAAAATAGCTTGACATTTCCACAGCTTTCCGGTAAGAAAGAAAGAACAGAACAGAAACTGAGAGCACGAGAAAGGGCGCAACTTTTTTTTTTTTTTTTCCACCCCTGGTGTGATTGCTTAGACAGCAAGACCACAGTTTTGGCCAGCAGAAGTGGTATCCATTTGCCTCGCAGAGCTTAGAAAGCACAGCCAATGTGTGTGTGTCCTGCAAACCTAAACCAATCATTGAACACAGTGGCCTCTGTAAACCAATCAACACCCACAATACGGGAGATCCGAGCTAGTGACTGGCTATTGTCCAAAGTGCAATCAATGGACTAATGAGATATGCAGCAAAGAACCCAAAGACCATTGGTCATACCTTACAAGATGTGAAAGCACAACAACTAGCCAGAAAGAAATGAAAAGTAAGTATAAAACAGCACACTCAATCTCATTAAACCATGGCAAGATGATAGTGGGGGGCAAGTACCAGAAGCTTCTCAATGGAACGGAATGAAAAGGGGAGGAAACAGAGTGCGGTGAGTGAATGTGTGTATGTGTGTGTGTCTGTGTGAGAGAGAGAGAGAGAGAGAGAGAGAGAGTGAGAGAGTTGAAAAATGGATTACATAAGACTAGACTCAATTCATTTGAATTAAACTAGCAAACTAGCAGCTCAAACTAGCAACTAGCAATTCAAATCACAGGTTTGTATTAATGCGCTCATTCTACTGTAGTATGCTATTGTTTCTATACAATTCATTCACAAGGACTGTGAATGAACACATAAAGTGTTCATCTTTAACAAAGTAAAATGTTGACATCTTGCAGCTTTCTGTAAGTTTGTAGCGGTCTGTACTTTTTTTTTTGTTTGTTTTGGTAACAGTTTTAAGTACAGCACCACACTTGAATGGCTAGCCTAATTAAAACAAAATTAACATACAAAAGAAAATGTATGAAAACTGAACTTCTACATTGCTTGGATAAATGACTCAAGGCAAGCTTGTTTTTTTTGTTGTTGTTGTTGTTGTTGTTTTTTTTACCAGACAATCACGATTGCATGGCATCACGAAAATTTCAGTGATACAGAATCTATAACATGGTGTAATGATTGGAAATTTGAACTGAATTTTAGATTCAGATACCATCATATACTGAAGAAAAAAACAACAACAATACAGTAATATATGTGTGAATGTACCACCACTGGGTCAAGCCTGTTCAAGTAAGGATGTATGCACGAGTGCTGTTTAATGCTAGTCATATGGGAACAATGCTGATGATGTCATGGTCATCGTGACATCAGTGCTGTTACTTGACAGACACAGACACAAACATGCTTTGCCCTTGAAACATATATACCGCCGCCATACTAGGACTAAAAGCTCCCCAGTGGAGAAAAAAGATAACATTACTCATCCTGAGGCTGTGTGTATATTCAATGCATTTCTTGTCACACTCAAATAAACACGTTATTTTTTTAAATAAATCAAATATAATATTACGCAGCCTGTACGCACACTTTAAATTTTCTTATTCTACTGGCTGATCATTTGCTCTAGAAATATTCTAGAAACAAATACTTAAAAGTAGTTGAAGTGCTACACTTACACCTACATTTAAATATAACTCAAACCTTAACCTCACAAACCAAAAGGAGAAGTTTGGATGCTTTACGTCAGTAAGAGCACATGGGGACTAGCCAAATGTTCCTCAAAACTGTCAAATCATTCTTATCCTTTTTGGTACATTTGGTCCCCACCAAGAAAGAAAAAAACAAACACACACACATCCACTGAAACAAAGCCAAAGCTGGCCTTTTGTACTCTAAAACAATCAATGCACTCATTAAGACTTATATAAAGTTGGACTCAGTGGACCAAATCAATCTAAATGGGAATGAATGGAATTTTAGCTCGCTCACTCTGCCAACATTGTTTACACAAGCACTTATATCTTCCGAACTGGGCTCGTTTACCAATTAGAAGTGCTTATGCGCTTAATCTTTCCTGGTGTTTATCTTTATACCATATATGCTCACACACCCTCAAATGCTTCTACTATGATGGGTTAGAGTCATGCATTTGGCACAGCATTGCACTGTAACTAAATAAAGGGGGGAAAGAAAAAGGTGTTGGGCCACAACAAGTCACCAGAACAGCTTCAATGTGGCTTGACGTAGTCTATGGAACTGTCCTGGAGCAAGGAACACCAACCATCCTTCCAAAAAATATTCACTCCGCTGGAAGTTTGATGATGGTCTTAGAGAACGCTGTCTAACATGTCAGTCCAAAATCACCCGTAGATATTCGACTCGGTTGAGTTCTGGTAACATTGCGGTCCTAGCATATGTTTTAAACCATTTTCATCCTCATCTAACCATGCCCTGTGGATGAGGACGGAGTCGTCCTGGAGCAGACCATTCATATCAGTAGAGAAAGGTTTCAATAGGATAAAAGGTGATCAGTCAGAAAAACGCATTGAAAGTGACCCTTTCCTCTAACTGGACAAGTGGACTCAAACCATAATGATAATGAGTCTTTATTGGTCACATATACATACGCACAGTGAAATTCTTTTCTTCACATACCCCAGCATGTTAGGAGGTTGGGGTCAGAGCACAGGGTCAGCCATGATACAGCACTCCTGGAGCAGAGAGAGCTAAAGGCCTTGCTCAAGGGCCCAACTTGGCAGTGCTGGGGCTTGAACCCCAGACCTTCTGAACAGTAACCCAGAACCTTAACCGTCAAACCACCACTTCCCCCCATGCATCAATTCGTTCACCTGTCTGGGTTTTCGCTTTAACTAGGTGCTCAAGATATGAGCATACTTATTATATAGGATTTGACTTTATAGAGCTTCAAGCAGGAAAAGGACCCAACAAAATCATTTAGTAGCTTGACAAGCTTGTCAGTTGTGATAAATGATATTTTTAACATGTCAATAGGTTTATTCAGTGCAGTTCAAGATTTGTTGCCACAGATAACCAGATAACCTTCTTTTCACCTCTGTTTTGTCCACTGGCTAATCACGTGTTTAGGTCTTAGATAAGAAGAAGCATGGACACTTGTCCACACCCAGTTGAAATGTTCTAAAAGAATCTGTAGTTGTAAGAAGGGAAGTTTCTTCATGATCTATATTTCATACTGTTTTTTTATTTTATTTTTACAGATATAGAGGAAAGGAAAGTGAAAGGGCAGTGAAATCACTATAAATGAGGAAGGTGTGTGGAGGAAGAGAGGAGCGAGGAAAGGACGAAAAACAAGCAAAGACAGAAAAAGTAAAACCATTAAATAATGCATGCTTGGAAGTTGAATTCGAATTATGATGAACTGGCAACCGAGCATCAACAGTCTTTGGTATATTTAAGCATCTGATCACAACTATGTGTTCATGGAGGATGACGGTGAATGACACACTCCATCAGGAGTGAAAGTATTTTTGTGATAGCCTGATAGGTGTTTTTATAAGTGTTTTGAACGCATGTCAAAAGCACGATAGCAAAAGTATAGCATAAAGGCCAATAAAGAGCTACATCCCAGCTGTATAACACACTGTATTACTGGTTCCAAAAAAGTGCCTTGATAAACACATGTTGTAATGAGAGCAGGGCAGATTCAAAACAAGCTAGAGAAACTGATGTTATCTGGTTAAAAGCATTTGTGTCATCAGTGAAAATCTTGTGGCAAGACTGGAATTTCTGGCAAACAATGCAAGTTTAATGAGCGAAACAAAACATGTAGCTCCACAGACCATAGATTCACTGATTAAACAGTCATAACATGATAATAACGATGTATAGACACGATACTCGCATCACTTAACACCAAAGCGGAAAGGCGGCAACGTCACATTTCTAAAGGAAATGCATCTGAACGTGTGTGAGGGCATGTACGTGGGTATTGTGTGTGTGTGTGTGTGTGTGTGTGTGTGTGTGTGTGTGTGTGTGTGTGTGTTTGTGTACATACCCTGTTCTATTCACAAGAATAAAAAACAGGAAAAGACAAACCGTAATAGACAGGAAAGGACTATAAATTATCACAGCCTTCATCGTTCTGGCCAAAGTATGTCCGGCTGGCAGCCATGCCAAGTAACACTTGCCCTTTAGCTGAGTTGCTGTACTCAGTTGCTTATGCAGCAGTAACTCAACCATGATTTGCTAACATCCCTTTTTGGGGCAAAGGGAGTGAGAGTGCGAACTCCTTTAGATTGTGTGTTGCATTACACAGATGAAGCCTTCTTTACCACAGATGATCCAGTCTTCCACTAGATGGAGACAGGCGAGATACCGTTTGCACAAGGTGTGTGAGAGGGAGTGACAGAGAGACAAACGAGAGAAAGAGAGAGAGAGAGCGAGAGAGAGACATTTATCTGGGCCACTGGGACAAAACTGAACTGTCTCTGGCCCTAATGTATTATTCATAGCTCACATGTGGATGTGAGATTAGGCTTAGATGTGGGTGTGGGTTTGTGTGTGATCGAAAGGCAGAGGAGATTGTGTGGGACAAACAAGCTGGTGTTTCCTGTTATATCTTTTCTATTGGTCTCTCAGGGTGGAAGAAATTTGGGGATATGCGGATCCTAGTCAGCCTTGTGCCATCACACAACACACACACACACACACACACACACATATATATATATATATATGCATACATGCCTAGGTTAAAAATAGAGGCAGAAGAGAGATATATTTTGTGTTAAATTACTGCTATTATTACAATAAATAATAAGACATCTTCAGACATCTTCCTGCTGGAAGATCCAACCATGACCCATTATAAGTTTTCTGGCAGAGGCTGAGGCAGTCAGGTTTTCATTTAATATCTGTTGATATTTGATAGAGTCCATGATGTCCAGGTCCTTTGGCAGAAACACAGCCCCAAAACATTAAAGAACCAACACCATATTTAACCGTGGGCATGAGGTACTTTTCCATATGGCTACCTCTCTATGTACCAAAACCACCTTTGGTGATTATTACCAAAACGCTCTATTTTGGTTTCATCTGACCATAGAAACCGATCACATTTGAAGTTCCAGTAGTGTCTGAAAAACTGAAGATCCTTGAGGTTGTTCTTGGATAAGAGTAGAGGCTTTTTTCTTGAAACCCTTCCAAACAACTTGTGGTGATGTAGGTGACTTCAGATGGTAGTTTTGGAGACTTTCTGACCCTAAGACACAACTAACTTCTGCAATTCTCCAGCTGTGAACCTTGGAGATTTTTTGGCCACTCGAACCATCCTCTTCACAGTGATTCATAACATTTCCTGTTGACTGGAACTTATTTAATTATTACCCTGATGGTGAAAATGGGCATTTTCAGTGCCATTTTCTTATAGCCACTTCCCATTTTGTGAAGCTCGGTCTTATCCTTGGTCTTACCCATTGTTATGAATGACTAAGGGAATTTGGCCTATGTGTTACCTCATAGTTATTCCCCTGTCATGTTGTCATGGTTGAAGAATTTTCTGTTCCTAGTCACCAAAGAAAATGTAAAATATCAATGGAAATATACTTCAAATATTTTATATCTATATCTATCTATCTATCTATCTATATATATATATATATATATATATATATATATATATATATATATATATATATATATATATATATATATATATCTGTGTTGTGTCTGCAATTGTTTGACATCCATGAGAGCAAAGTATTTCTGTGAATTTTTTTAAACAAAAGATCAAAAGGTTAAATAATTATTATCAAGGGTGCCAATATTAGTGGAGGGCACTGTATCTATAAGTAATAAAACATGGTAGTGTTAACATCGGGCTGTTACCACCTTGCAGTTGATTGTTCTCATCCCAACTTGTTTTATTCCACTTACCCAACTGCTTTACAATCAGTCCCTTCAAGGATTATAGGATTTTGTGATCGCAGAACTTAACGCAAAATCAAGGAAACGCCACAATATTCGCAAGAGCCTGCAATTTTTCAAAATTACAGCAGTTTTTCCACAAAAGCTAAAATCAACTCCCCATAGATCCCCGACGCGTATTCACAAGAGAACATGTGTGTTGTGTTGACGCGAGAGCAAAAAATATTTCAAAATCTGCAGAAATCTTTGTTATAAAGATTGTTCTATGTGACTCAGTTTGTGTACGCAAATCCTCTGTCATCCTCTGCTGTAAACAGTGCAGTGTTTCCGGGTCCCGTAGATAACCATAAACAGTAAACAGTGTCCCATTGTATCGCGAGAGTAGACGTTCAATGAGACACTATTTACTGTTTACCGTTATCTATGTGGAAGTGAAGACATTTTGTGAATAAAGATTTAATTTTAAGGGGTTTTTTTGCGCACACAAAGTATTTGTAACACTTCATAAAATTGGGAGTCACATGGATTACTTTTATGATGTCCTTATGAACTTTTTGGAACTTGAAAGTTTTGGTTACTTGGGCTGTAAATGGAGCAACAGAAATCTCCCAGGTTTCATTAAAATGTCTTCATTTGTGTTCCAAAGATGGAACGACATGAAGGTGAGTAACTGATGACAGAATTATAATTTTTGGGTGAACTCACCCTTTAATAACTGTATAGGAGTTAATATCTGTGAACAAAACAAAAGCGGCAAATCAGATGCGCTTCTCACTCCTAGATGGTGAGTGTGTAAGGTTTCTGGAATATCATTAAAAACAGAGTTCAATTTATAAATTGTAAAACTAAACAGCCAGATTTAAAATGCACCCATGTGGGCAGCTTACTGGGTCGGCTCTACTGAAAGTAAACATACTTATTCACTGGATTTGATTAAAGCAAACACACACACACACACACACACACACACGCATGTATTTGCATTCAAACACTAACTGGCCTGGATATGGGCGTCGGCCTACATGAATAATTAAGTCATGAATATTCACTAGACATGCTGATTAAACAGTCTGAGGGGTGATCAAACGGATAACACACACAGTCTCACACACACATGCTCACAAAACTGAAATTCAGGCAGGTGTGAGCATATATACATACTGTAACAAGACAAAGTGAATTCACATAGGTGAAGGTTCGTATATGGACTATTGTCATACATCAGGGATTGTCTGCTACACTGACACAAAAACATGTCCCCTTCTGGTAACTGCCTAAGCTTTTTCAGTGTTTTTAAAAAAAAAATAGTCATCATGTCTAGCACAATATGGCATGCCGCATTCATTTAAAAAATTCTCTCTGGCTTGTTAAATAGCGGAATAACGCTTCCAGTAATCTGAAGTGTTGTTCACGATAAGTTCATGCGCATTAAATATCCAAAATCCGAAATCTTAACATTTATTAAAGGAGTCTCTGGTGGCGGCGCTTTGTAACTGTTTCCCACCGTGTGAAAGTCTTCAGTAGAGAGAAGTTTGTACTTCCTCAATAAAATAACAAGCAGCGGTTTTTTGTATGTGTGTGTGTGTGTGTGTGTTTTTTTTTCTGGTCTTATTAACTTCAAGAGCGAGAAGAGAGGGCATGACTGTTCACACTTGCCAGATCACTAGTGATGACCGGAAATAACACGTCTTGCAGATGTTCCACAACATAAATCAAACATAAATACTGGGTGTCCCAAAAAGTCTCCAATCACAGGGGACTACATACAGTATGTTCCACGTCGGTCGAGCCTTCGTCAGTGGATGTTCGTGCACGTCCACTTCTCGGACGGTCTGCAACACTTCTAACATTTTTAAATTAGTTCATATGTTTGGCAACAGTGTCATGTGTGACGTGCTCTCCGGGTTTCCTGTTAAAGTCTATTGCAACCTTGCGACAGCTTCCCGATCCAGCCATGAGAATGATTTCAATACGCTCTTCTCTTGTCAAAAGCATTCTTAAAAGCTATCTGAGAAATATATATATGTGTGTGCATATGTATGGTCATGACATGGCAGTGCTGGGGCTTCCAATCAGTAACCCAAAGCCTGGTAGTGCTAGGGCTTGAACCCCTGACCATATGAACAGTAACCCAGAGCCTTAACCATTAAGCCACCATTTCCCCAGACATAACCTGTCTTTGTTGATTATTTTCCTGTCACGTTTATAACTTAGTTCTCAGCATATATGTGTATATAATGCTGTAGTAATAAGTGTAGTGGTAGTATACATTTCAGCATCGTAATATAGTTTCCAGAGAAACAGGCTGCTTCCGACAATTATCCTATCAGTTGTGAACGCAAAGGGCTTCATGTAAATGAAACAGTTGACTTTAGCGATTATCTTTATATATATATATATATATCTATATATATGCCTAGGTGCACATTACAAACCTATTACACCGGCTCCTCCCATCTGAACAATAACAAAGTGTGGGAAAAGTGACAGAAACTTTTCAGCAGTGTTCTGAGGTCAGCGCAAGAGCTGTGACATCTCTGGCACCGGAAACAGGAAACAGCAGGCGGCTTTGTCAGTGAGATCAAGAAGACCACAGCCGCACACACGCACGCACACACACACACACCTCACATACTGTGAGCAACGTGTTTCAACATCCGCGTCAAGACTTGCACTGATACCGTTCTCATGTGTGCAGAAAAGCATTAGCATGTAACATGAGGTAAAAGAAAAGCATCGTCTACGTATGAAGCCCTAGCTCACACAAACACACACGATTCAAATTCACAGCTCCTGTGTCCAGTGCAGCATCTTTTCTGATCACACAGTACTCTGTTGCCATAGGAACCACACATCATGCATCTCCCAGGCAAGGTGGAGACAGGAGACAAAGAAAGGGAGAGAGATAGAACCGACAGACAAAAAGAAAAGACAGTCAGAGGAAGAGAAAGTAAAGTCAAAGAAAGAGTTGGCGGACAAAGAATGAAAAATTTGCGTATAGAGGAAGAGAAGGCGGCAGAGAGAGAGACAGGAGATTGTGAGATACAGATAGAGAGAGCCCAAAAATGTGTGAAGTGCAATTTGAAACTGATTTAATACCTATTTAATAAATATTTCGACAGCGAGATGGATATGATCATTTATACCCAGAATACAAATATCTTACTCAGTACAAGAGCTAGCAGCATAGTTACACACTCTGGAGCTTGCAGGATGTAAGATGTAGGATTAGTTAGATGATGTTCAGAGATGGCTGGTCATGATGTGATATATGGGAGGGCTAAAATATCTCATATCTACCAACAGCCCAAAAATGAAACTATTAGATCTGGCCAATGCATTATATCACGATATCATAGCTGCATTTGTGCTTCCTCGATTTCAAGTCAGTAACGCCCTAATCAGTTCATGTCCTGTTTCAAACCCTTTCATTCACACTAAAAAAAACCTTACCGGACTGTTTTGTTCTTTTACGTACTCCTTTTGAATCATTTTTATTTTGATTGGACATTGTGTGTATCTACTTTCAGTTTCTCCTTCATGTGTATTTTGCCAACAGACTAAATGACAGATGATTGAGAGGTTGATAGAGTAAACAATCCACCTCGTTCGCCTTCATTACACCCACAAATCTAATTCACACGCTGCTGTTGACGCATTACAGATGTGGCTGGAAAAATATCAGCCCATACAGAGATCAAATCGCGACCAGGTTTCACTCTGCAGTCTCATACAACTGCAGTCTGGGCTCAAAAGAAATCAGCCCAAGCCTGGCTTCTGCATGCCATTCTGTGCTGCTGGTGATGCAATCTCATAGCAGACTCACACTGTGTCATCTCGTTCTAACACCAAGGCAACTTTTACAACAGTGCTGTTGAATTCTCAATTCTGATTGATTAGAAGTGTTGAGTAGGATGGGGTTGATATGTCTATGACATTTCTATGATGTATCACACTATACAATTTTGTCAACAAACTGGCAGTAAGACAGCTGTTAAGTATGAGCATTATAAAACTATTGCTGCATCCCAATTCACCTACTATCCATCCTAAATACTATCCGAGATGACAATTAGTGTGTCCCAAATTTCAGTATGTTGAAACAAGTACCACAAGGGTACCCGGATGTTCTACTATTTCCCGAAGATTTTCAAAGCATGAAACTGTGGACCCTGTTTCAGCTAATACTGCCCACAACTCCTTGCGTGAGGGAGGAGGAGGAGGAGTTTTGTGGTGGTTTGCTTCGTCGAATTCAACCTGCAAACATGGCGGACGAGTCTAACTTCAGGGACGTATTTAAGTGTAAGGATTTAAATGTTAAGCACTAAATCTAAACGTAAATAAAACTAAATTAAAGGAACAGTAAAATAAATGATATATTAGAAATTATAGAAGAAATAACGATTGAAGAAAAGCTCAAACGCAACGAGGAGACTGTTTATGGTGACAGTGTACGTAACTAGGAAACGACGCTCTCTTCCGTTACATGACGTGTTAGTATGTCCCAGTAACTGATGAAGACGTGTAGAAATGATAACATTTTACCGATTTTTAGCATCCAGAATAAAATCAGTTTGTAATTGTGATATATTTTATCATGACATCGATACTATATCGTCATATTGCCAGCCCTAGTGTTGAGTGATGCTTATACAATTTAAGCCTAACAATACACAACTCTTCAGGTTTTGTTAGTTAACCAAGGGAAATGTCTCATCGTTGACGAGTTGCTTTGATGAGGACTGTAGTAATAATGTTTATTCAACGTTTACGGAAGAAGACCGTAAGTCATATGTTTCCTTTCTGACTGTGAAGTCTGAAGGTCTCGGCATGTCTGCGCACATGCACAAGGAGGTATCCAGGTGTTTCTCACCGCCCCTGGCGGTACGGAAGGGTGAAATACCACGCAAATGCTTCAGGAATGACATCAGAGTGGTGACAAATAGATTCAGCGAGACAGCTAGAGAGAGCAAGACAAAGAGAGGGAAAGCGTGAGAAGGGAGTTAGGTGTTTCATACTAGGTTTAACATGAAGGCTTTTCTATGAATATAATTACAGCAAAGTTCCACATTTTTAAAGGATATGTTAAATGAAATAATAATAAGCAAGATGAAAAGCATGAGGGTTACAAAGTTTTATCACCACACTTTCATCAGCAATTTCGCTCCTGCATGTCTGCCCGTCTGATCTTAGTAAAGGGCCTTAAAGAGATTACAGGTTTTTACTTCTCCTACAGAAGTGTTTATGGTGGGATTCTAGTTCAATGCTTGGCTTTTGTTGTGTGAAATCAGATCCAGTACCAACTTAAGCTGGTCTTATCATGATGACTGGTTACCAGAAGTGATAGTATACATTCATACAGATCAGATCTATCTTGCCGGTTCACATTTGTAACCGCAAGTGACCCCATTTGATAGATTTCAATTGCTTCACTAAACTACTCAGTTTCAGTAGGTTCCGTCTAGTTTTGCTTGAATCAATTCTCCAAATATCAAGTAAATAACTCATTTCTCCCATAATTACACTGAATATAATTAATGCTGTTGTTGAAACTAGATGATGACAACAACAGAGATACACGACATGGCCAAACGTTTGTGGACAACTGACCATCTCAGCTATGTGTGCTTCCCTGAATTGTTGGAAACACAATTAGAATGTATAGAATGTCTTTATATGCTATTACAGTTTGAAGACATGAAGACATGGTTTGCCAGGGCTGGAGTGGAAGAACTCTGGAGTGTTGTGCACAGAGCCCTGACCTCAACCCTTCTGAACACCTCTAGGATGAACAGGAACGGCAATTGCACCCCAGGCCTCCTCAACTGACCTCACTAATGCTCTTGTGGCCGAATGAGCAAATCCCCACATCCACGCTCCAAAATCCACTGGAAAGCCTTCCCAGAAGAGTTGAGGTTATTATAAAACCGAAGGAGGACTAAATCTTGAATGGAATGTTCAGCTTTGGTGAAATTCTGGTGGGCCTGTATTCCACTGGTTAAACTAGTATAGGGGGGATTCCCTAGAGCAACAGCCACCATCGCATCTCCATAGTGCTTTACCTTGCATTTACACAAGCGTCAACATTAGTTGAAGATTATTCATTGACGCAACAAAAAAAAATTCTACTCAAACTATAAATAGCTTTAATGTAAATGTTTGAGTTGTTTTTCAAGGTGCTAGCAAGTTCTATTTCAAGAGGTTTGTCCCTGGACACTGAGAAGTCTCTTAGTTTGTTTAAATCACATTCTTTTTTTTCCCTTTTTTTGGCTGATATGGTGAGAAACAAGATTATCCAATCAGGATCATGTATTTTCCCCCATTTCTGTTTGAAGACAAATCGAGTCGACAGCTTATGAAGTAATGGAGATATACTGCAGGAAGAAAGAACAAGAAAATTAGATCTGGTTTTTATAAGATAAGATGTCAAATCTTTTTCTAGCATGCTATTTTAATCCATTTTCAATAGAACTGGCATCAAGTTTTTTTTTACTTCCTACCTATTAATGTTAATAACATGGCGGAATTGTTTGACTGGAATTGGTCCTTAAATAATTCAATTGTGAATACCGTCGCCTCTTCTACTTAAGCACGAATG
>CM022780.1:8584237-8799237 GCA_012411365.1 Ameiurus melas | reverse complement strand
ACAACTCATAACTCTTAACCCATATCAAGCTTTTCAGACACATGAAAACTCACATTTAAAAGACATGAAACAGAAACCATAACACATTATTCTTCTGTCACGTGACATGCTTTAATTATTAAATATGAGATCAGGAGTTATACCGATTCCCCCTGTTAATCTTGGTCTTCAAACAACTATTAGGTTTCTCCAATTTGACTGAATGATTCTTTGCAGATAATACTAAAGTCCGCTGTATTTCACTGCAGTGATATTTTTGAGCACACTTTAATATTTGAATGCCATATTTTCATTTATAATTTACCTTCTCTGCCTCCTCAGTTAACTGGCAACTTGGTCCTGAGGGCATGTGTATATGACTACAGGGTGTGTCGTCCTGTAAAACAGCATCATGGTTTGCATGACAGTGGCTCAGAGACCTTCTTCTCAGAGGTAATCTTGCCGTGTTCCTGTCCACTCTGGATCAGCTCTTCAGGCTGGTGGCAGCCCTCATGTTGATTTGTAGGGCTTTGCCATGTTCACAAATCACAACTGCAGAGGGGACAGGACCAGTGCCACGTGGAAATCAGAAATGAGGTCAGGGGTCAGGAATGTGGAATGGTCACATTTAAGTTCTTCGCGAAAAGGAACAAAGCAATCTGCAGAGGATTGGTCTAAAGGCCAGGCCCCAACACTCCTATACCAACAGCAATGTCAGTGATTTTTAAACAGAGCTTGCTGAAGTTGAGGGGACATCCTGAACCCTGAGCCTGAAAGTATTGACACTGGATCAACAGAAAACAAGCTTCTCTTTGTTAAGACAGAAATGTCAAGGTTACTACAAGCATCAATCATAACAGCAAGGAAATACACTCCTCATGCAGATTAGCAATTAAGAACCATATTGGCTCTCCTAAGTTCATGCATCATACATGTCAGACTGAAAGGCATGTTTGTCTTTATCGCAGAAAAAAAAAAAGGAAGACCCCCCCCCCAAAGGGGAGAAAAAAACAAATTGGGGGGGGAGAGAAAAAAAAAAAATGGGGGGAGCAAAAATCTGCTACAATGACTAACAAATGTTCATGTTAGAACTTTCAATAAATTGGGAGGTTGATCAATATATGGGGGACTGGTAAATAAAATGGAAACTGCTCAGTAAACTGGGAGACTGATCAATAAATTAGGAGACCGATCAATAAATTGGGTGGTTGATTGTGAAAATGGGGGACTGGTCAATAAAATGAAAGAGTGGTCAATATGGTAGGAGACCAATCAATAAATTGGGAGACCGATCAATAAATTGGGAGG
This sequence comes from Ameiurus melas, assembly GCA_012411365.1. Taxonomy (NCBI): domain Eukaryota; kingdom Metazoa; phylum Chordata; class Actinopteri; order Siluriformes; family Ictaluridae; genus Ameiurus; species Ameiurus melas. Next base: position 8,797,950 of record CM022780.1, on the reverse strand, counting down.
CTGATTAATAAATTGGGAGACCAATCAATAAATTGGGAGACCAATCAATAAATTGGGAGGCTGATTAATAAATTGGGAGACTGATTAATCTAGTGGGAGTCTGGTCAATAAAATTGGGAGAGCGGTCAATAAAATGGGGGACTGATCAATAACATAAAAGACTGATCAGTTCAGTTTTAAAATTATAATAAATAATAAATAAATAAATAAACTTTAATACTATCACAACAGCATATATAAGTCCTAATAAGCAAATAAGTGCAAGTCTATGGTGCACAATTACATTCAGGAAGTATAACATTAGCAAGATAGCTAATATATCAGCTCCTGCTTAGACATCTAACTCTACTGGTTAGTAAGTAAAATGCCAAAAACTGAATGTAGGTCTGCACTATTCTTTTGTTCTACATAAATCCTTGCTGTAGAGTATGTTAAGAATTTTTCAGTAAAACAATAGGACGTTTTTTACTTTTCTATACATGCATTATAAATGAATCGGGAAATCTCTCCTGGATAAAAACTGCAGTGTTTTTCGTTTTCTTATAGACTTCTGTGTTGAACAACGGTTAAGTAATTGTTAGTGCTTTCATTCGCACACAAACTCCAAACCAATCATGCATCAGTTAGAAAATAAAAGCAAAAAGAAAAGTCAAATAAATCAGATAGAATAAATGTGATGGACGGACACTTACCATCAGATCAATACAGATAGACGTTCCTCAGAGCCAGCTAAAGAGGCACAGAATGAGAGAATTAAATTAAATACAAAGAGACAAAAAAAAGATTATTAAAAAAAATAAAGTTCTGCAATTGCTCAAATAATCTGATGGTGTACAGTTATGACTATATACACCAATTAGACAATCTGAAATAATTGTACATTATTTATTATTATTATTATTAGTAGTAGTAGTAGTAGTATTAGTAGTAGTAGTAGTAGTAGTAATAGTAGGAGTAGTAGTAGTATAGCACTTTCTCCAACCATACAGATTGTTAAAAGTTTTGTCACTTAATGCAATTATCAGTTTCTGTAATATAAAGTTATACTACTGTTATAGCCTGTTATAGCCTATTGTTATGTGCATAGTTCCAAATCCTGACAATCAGACAAGCCCTTTTTTCACCAAACTGTGTTCTGTATAGTTTGTAGTTCTGCCCCATGGCCAGGCTTGAACTTTGATTCTATAATAAACAATATTATGTCTTTTTCAGAGATATCAGATTGGAGACTATAGTAACCCAAAACCTCAACGCTAGGCTGAGCATGAAACTGTTAAAAGATGAAATGCTCAGCTACTTAAGGATTGTGTAGCTGGCAGACATGACAGGTCACCTCACTGTGCCTCAATGAACAAAAATATCATTTTCTTAAAGCAGGCCGTCTCACTTAGCCAGATAACTTGAGCTAAACGATTTCACTGTTGCCTGAACACACCCAATTTACCTCATGAAGGACTAAATGCAAGTGAAATGAAAAGGAATAAGAATTTGCAGCATATCGTCCATTTAGCTCACACCTGACCTAATTAAGCCACACACTACTTTAAGTTACAAAGAACTGTCCAGACTACTGTCAATTAGAGTTGACAAGAGGCCAATTAAGATCCAGACCAGACAAACTGAACTTTTATCAAGTAGAGTAAATCTTAGAAATCTAAAGCTTGGGATAAATACGTAAGGAGAGTAGGGAGTTAGAGGAGCCAGAGACATGAGACAAAGCAGAAAAACACACAATATCTTAGAATGATGCATAAATATATACTGGAGTCAGTAGTGTTGCGACTCTAGCCTGTGTCGCCTTAAGCAAATTCCCAAATGGAGGCCATGTATTAAATATGACATTCCCACAACATGTTGTGGGATCAAGTTAGACGATTCACAGCCAGGAGTTTGATATAATAACTCATGGCCTCAAGATACTTAGTTTGAGGCCTCGAATTATTAACTTATGGCCTCAATCCTGTGGACATGCTATTTCTATTAAAAAAATAACCATCATGTTACCTCAGCAGCTCTGCAAAGATGCATCCTTCAAAACACTTTATATTTAAATACAAGTCTTGAGATCGAGTCCAACAGCCATTGACATAATTTTCCTTACATAGGTTTTCTTTCCTAAATAGCTGAGATTGAGACCACCAAACACACAGCTCCTCAGCTATGATAAACACTCATATCAAATTACACTTCCACTGTGAAAAGTCCAATGGCAGTTCTCTAGTAGGTTAAACAATGTAGTCTTGAACGCAGGCAAAACAGAAAGAGGAGTTTAAACTGACTGACAGACGGACTGACGGGCAATAACAATGTCAGGATCGTACCGATATAATTATACAGCCCTAAGTATCAGATGAGCCTGAGTATCCCCTCAGTGACTGGGTCGACTCTCTGCAAGCTTGTGCGGGCAAATTATACGTCATTGACAACATGCAGGCGTGTTGAGGACATACATTAGGACCAGTTGTGTCCTGTGTTCGGCTGCATGATCTGGTGCTGTTGTGGCAGCTACACATGCGTTTGCGTCAACAGCATATACATCTATAACGTCACTGAAGTGGGTCAGGAAATGCGTCAAGTCAGAATCGATACCAGTGGAGTTTCAGTTTCAGGCCAGTGTGAGCCCTGATACTGATATTGTCTTGGATCACTAATAAATCACTGATAAATATATAATTAGAGAGAGAGAGAGAGAGAGAGAAGCGCTCCATGGACAGCCCTGATGCAGCTGAAAGTCAATGAGGTCGATTCTGCAAACAGTCCATTGTAAAAGGCTAATTATTTAAAATGATTTGTTAATAAAGAAGACTTATCTTCCTCATCCCATGCTGCTTAAGTAGAGGTTGAAAATGATTTGAGGTTTTCTCAACTGTCTGCTCAGAAGCCAAACACTCTTTTGGCTGACACAGAACAAACAATATCTCTTTCTGAGGACTCATGGAAATAGCTCCCTAGTTACTTCGGGATTATTGGATAACAACGATCAGAAAAGAACAATATATTTTTGCAAACTGGAACTGGAACTACTACAGCTTCCGCTGGTTAAACAGTCCCTCTCTCTCCACCGCTCACATTCGCACACTTCTCTTCTAGTACACAATTGTGGGAAAGGATCATTTTTCATGTCTGTGCATTTGTAATTATTGTCTAATACTGTGTATTTGTGTAGCCTATATGTTGTTTATGTATATGTGTCTAAAACATACACACACACACACACACACACACCTCACTGACAGTAACCAGTGACAGGTCTGTTTGTGCTCATGACACAGAGAGGAAACAGCAGGTGTAAAGAACAGTGTGTGTGTGTGTGTGTGTGTTTGTGTGTGTGTGTGTACCACCAGTGGCTCCTGGCGTAAGATTTGGTGGGGCAGGACGACTTTAATAAAGACGTAGCCTCAAACAAAATTAATTCAAGAGGCAATCACGCCCATGCTATAGAATACTATGTAAGAGTAACCCTGTAAGAGGAAGTCAAGAGTTGACAAAGCATACAGTCATCCAGTGCACAGTCTAGCAGCTCGTTTTGAGCAATATTAGATGCATCTTTGTTTAACTCTAAAAACGCTATTATCACTCATTTGGGTTGCCAGCTTTCAAGCAAAATTTCTAGCTCAACTGCATCTCAAAAACCGCACAGCAGCCTGGAATTTAGGCAAGAAAAATATAGCATTGGAAAAGGGAGACTTCCTCAGCCTATGTGTGGGAAGCAAGGTCACCGTGGTGCACACGCATTTATGATGTATAGTACTTATCCCCTCTATAATCCCACTTTCCTTCTCCCAATGTTTGCAATATATCTTACAATAGAAATTGTTATGTACATTACAGATTGCATTTACACTTTACTTTTGTTTTGTGAAAATGTATTATTATCTGTTTCAGTGTTTCAAATAGCTGAATTTGCCCGCCGCTCTGCCACGAAGCATAGGGCAGCGTGATTCATGTCCCAGTGGGCTTGTGTTTTTTCAAAATTACCGCAGATTTTCCACAGATTTGGGCCATGTGACAAGGTGCATTTATTCGAAGTTCTCTTCGGTTCACGTGCACTGAATTTGAGCACAGCTAAATGCCCTCAATTACCGGCAAACATGCAACTGTAATTTCGCCAATACAAGTAGTTTTCCACAAAAAAAAAAAACACAAAAGACTCTGAAAGTTGCAACAATCACAAAAAAAACAATGCTATGGTTGGGTAGTACCTACCAAAAGTGGTCTAAGGAAGTACAACCACATCCTACCACATAATGTGCCTTGCCACACTGCAAAAATTGTTCAGGAATGGTTTGAGGAACATGACAAAAGCTGTGACCGAATATCCGTATAACCCTACTAAAGAGTAGGTGAAAAGCAGTACGCCAAAGGAGTAGCATATCCGAATTCTCCGTATTCGTAAAACAGTAGGAGAGAAATTCCTGAATAACCTACTATTTCCGCTGAGATTCTGCTGTATGGAATGAACGGACACTGTGCTATCCCATAATGCAACAGGACTGGTGGGGTGGATGTAATTTGTCTGGATTGTAGTCATACTACACACATATACTGATCAATTCGTACTGTCTCAACGGCCGAGCAGCAGATACTGAATCGAATGCAGTAGGTACTGTCACAGTATGCAATTTTGGACACACGTAAAGACTTGGCCATTAAATTCCCCAGATCTCAATCCGATCAAGCATCTGTGGGATGTGCTGGACAAACAAGTCCGATCCATGGAAGCTCCACCTCGCAACTTACAGGATTTAAAAGATCTGCTGCTAACGTCTTGGTGCCAGATACCTTCAGAGGACTTGTCCTCCAAAGAGTCCATGCCTCGAGCTGTTCTGGCGGCACACGGGGGACCTACACAGTATTAGGCAGGTGGTTTTAATGTTATGGCTGATCAGTATATATATGGCAAGGCTCTGCTTGAATAGACGAGCTGCCACTGGTGTGTACCTGTGATGACTGAGCAAACTGTGAAAGATGGGCTGATGTTGTCTAATAGACAATAGCCCATCTCAAAAAGCACTGATTTCAATATTGGCACACCCATGCACATATGCATACACACACACACACACACACACACACACACACGTCTGCTCTCATGCAGGAGCACACAGAGCCCTGTCAAAGGTGAATCAGTACAGGCTCAGAGAACAAAAAGTCTTTCTGGAAATTACTGTGCTCCATCTCTCTCTCACTTTCTCACTGACTCACACACACACACACACACACAGTGCGATGTAGCAGACATTCAGTAAAGTTCACGGCCCCGAAGTACCATTGTCGCATTGTCTCTGCTAAGCTGTCTCACATCAATGGACACACTGTGGTGATACCTCTGTGGGAAGAGGTCCAGCACATTGTGTGTGTGTGTGTCAGTGTGTGTGTACAGTATGTGGATGTGTACACTAGAGAAGGGTAGCGTCTGGTACATTTACTGAATGCACTTCTATTGTGTGTGTGTGTGTGTGTGTGTGTGTGTGTGTGTGCGTGCAAAAAACTCCTGAACCACTCACACATTTTTTCAGAGTTACTGGAGGTATAATGAGTTTAGGACAGCGATCCACTCCACACTTGCTCACAGTAACACAGTAACTGATCCGACATTAAACCACAGGGTTTCTTTTTCCCCTCATGAAATTACTTTATTTCCCTTTATATTTCAATAAATGTAACAAATTTTTCACAGATTTGCTCTTTTGTTGCCACTTTGCTGACAAGCATAAAAATATGGTACATATTGTACAAAACATGTCTTCTAAGATCTTGATATGAATGGTTTTTTTAAATAGTTTTTTTTGCCATATTGCCCACTGCAGTACAGTATAATAGCAAAACATGTAAGGAATGAAAGATAACAGGTATAGTTATAAAAGATGCCCTGCTATAAGAATATATAGAATATATAATGTAGAATGTTTATAGAATGTAGACTATATATAAGAATATAATTAACAACTGGATTATTTTCCAATTACAGGACGTCCCATAGTGTTTTATTTCACTTATACCACAGCAAGTTGCCATAGATTACAATTTTATTTATTAAAGCGCACCTAATATTGTCCCTAATATTGTTTTAAACGTCTCATACAATAGATTTACATTCATCCAAGGACAAAAATCACTTCAACGTGCTCATAATTTAAATTGCAGTTACCTTTTTTCCCCCCCAATGTCAAAAGTGAAATGATCCAAAGGATTCATTCTGAACTCCTCCTTTCAGAGAGCATACTCAACTCTGATTGGTCAGATGTCCCAGTCTGTGGTGATTGTCAGTTTGTTTCAAAAAGGAAATGCCCCAGTACAATATCGAGTTTCAGCTCTGTCTGCAGCACATGAAGACCAGAGGTGGGGCTTTTTGTTATGAACTGTACAGGAAGTAAGTCTGGAATCACTAAGGACTCGTTTCTAGAGTTCAGAATCGGTTCCTTCTTTTGGGAGTCAACAACTCCGTTTATCGTTCACTTTGATTTTCGAAACTTTGCAGACTTTTTACATTCACAAGCACATGAAAGGAAATATTTGAAAAATCATAATAGGTGCACTTTAATGAAACACACATGATGTTTTGTAAGTGTTTTATTTCTCTTATACCACAGCAAGTTGCCATAGATTACAATTTTATTTATTAAAGCGCACCTAATTTTGTCCCTAATATTGTTTTAAACGTCTCATACAATAGATTTACATTCATCCAAGGACAAAAAACACTTCAACGTGCTCATAATTTAAATTGCAGTTACCTTTTTTCCCCCCCAATGTCAGCAAGTTGCCAGGTGCACTTTAATGAAACACACATGATGTTTTGTAACCAGTCATGGTTACATTTAATACTGTGAAATGTCTGCAAGGCAAGTTAGTTACGGGTACCATTCACATTAAAGCAGCTGTAAACAGCTGTTCCCTTACCAGCCTCTCTTTTTATCTCCCTTGAAGTTAATGAGACATATAAAAAGCAATATTTGAATCCATGTATTAATCTTAGATTTTATGATTTTATCCACTATACAACTTTCTGTGAATGAGCAGCTAATATACTATAGAAACAACAATATATATGAACGAGAACATTTCAGTGATTTGAATTTCAACTACATTAACCAACACCTTCTGACCAGTCAGATTCGAGAATTCTGCAGAACTGTTGTATAATCATGTTCAACATGATTGTATAATCATGTTCAAAATACACAGTACACAGTAACACAGGTTCATTATGAACTAGTTTAATCATAGCTTTATTATTCCACATGTCCATTTGACTGCAAAAGGCAACATGACCGGACGTCTGTGCCTGAATTCTCTGGCACACACCGACTCAGCTCACCCCACGCATACACTCGCATGTGCTCATCACCTATTTAAATAACTAGTATTGCTTCAGCACTCATGGCAATCTGATCCTCCGTGACCCACTCTTCTCGAAAACAGCTGCTCTGGGATCAGTTCTTTCCACAAAGTATTCACTATGGCTGAAATTCCTGGCCTGTACCAGCACACCAGATATGTGGAGAACACACATGCACGTACACCATGACGGAGATGAAGAAAAGTAACACGTTGACGAGATCTCGACCTAAAACCATTCAGGAGATGACTTTGAGCACAGTGCTTCACATGGCTAAGGTTTGTCCAAACAGCACACAGATCAAAATAAAACTTTTAGGTTCAAACGAGTTGCTATTCGAGATGTCATGGAAATGCATTACATCTATAAATAAGATAAGATATAGATAAATAAATAAATAAAATTTATCAATCATGTAATCACACTAATATATATATATATATGTGTGTGATTATGTGATTACTTATGAGATTTATTTTGTTTGTGCTTGTGCTAAACTTCACAATCTATCTTTTTTCTCTATCTCTTTTTCCCCCTCTTTTCCTTCCATACACTCTTGTATCACAGAGAAAAATCACAAAATAATTCACATAGCTAAATAAATAAAATCACACAAATATATTTATACATATATCTTGGGCTAAACTTCTTCCTCTCTTCTCTCTCTCTCTCTCTCTCTCTCTCTCGCTCTCTCTCTTTCTTCTTTCATTTCCTTCCCTACAAGTGAAGTCATTTGGGTAATAATATGAGATAGAAGCTATGGAGCAAAGCTCAAAACCTGTTCTGAAACTATCCTGGACATATCTGACGCACTCATCCAAAACCTAGAAACTTCTGTGCAATATCGATTCTAGATCTTGCTAAGAGATTCACGAGAATGCAGTAGTGCACTGACATTCATTTCATTCCCATGCCCGGTACTGACAGCTGTTGGACATACAGATCAAAACAAGCAGTGAAGAACCAGTTAGAGAAGCATATACTCACATGCGCGCGCTTGGGTTCCTCTGGTACAGTGCATATGTATATTTAAATCTCTGCTCAGGACAATGCGTCAGCGTGCGCGCGCGTTCCGAAAAGCGCACGCGCTCTAGCTGAAATATTGCCATTTAACGTCTCCCCACCCAACATGGGTGATGGTTTCCGAAAGCACTTAGCACTTAGGGTTCAGCTACACTTTGTTTTCTTTGTTTTTCATTCTGCCCTCTATGTATGCCAACTTTTGCACACAGGTGTAAACTAAACATGCCTATACAAGTCATGTTAAAGTTCATGCATCACTATTAAAACCAGACTGCTACCACGATGTCATGAATCCCAACCAAGAGATAAAACCATCTGAATTTACATGAAGACAATCAGCTCATATACAGTAGGAAGCATTAAATACCATGCACTGTTCCAAACCACTACACGCCATTACAAAAACAATACAAGTGTGTACAGAAGCGAACAAAGTATAGGAACGCGTTAAAGTCTTACTGAAAGCTTCACACTCATCAGCTCGCTTCATTTCGTCATTTTAAAGCAAAAAACACAGGGAACGGACCATCTCGGATTTTAACAGCATTTCCGAAGTCCATCCAGAGGCCACACGCGCACGCGCACGCACACGCACGCACGCGCGCACACACACACACACACACACACACACACACCTAACTATGAGAGACAGTGGGACAGACAAGGGCTATTCACGAGCAAACAAAATACATCGTTTGTTTCCTGAAAGGAAACGCACGCGCGAGCAGATAAAGTAGCTTTGTTTTGGGTCCCGTTTGCTCTCTCTCTCTCTCTCTCTCTCTCTCTCTCTCTCACACACACACACACACACACGTAACCTCATGACTGAAAAAAAAAACACTTCAGAAGTATATGTGTATTTCACATGTAGTACACTTAGCTAGACTAGTTTGCTACAACATTTAGCCTACTCTTTACTGTAACGAATTCTTCAATCCATCTACTAACTGGAAACAGGCGCCTTTTGGCCGGTAGATGGCGGTACTTACTGATTGCTAACAGCTTTTGTAAGAAGTTTATCGCGTTGGCGCGCTAAGTAAATGGTCTCTTGAGTCAGGGCTGTAACCCAGTTCATGTGTAATATAGTGCAACGCAGAATGTGAACACATAATTCCAATATGTGCAAAATTCAATACATAAAAGTGTCATTTTATTGATTATTTTACTTTAGGGCTATCTCTCTTTCAGGGTGGCACAGAGAGTAGGGTGAGCAGAAGTCCTCTTTTTCCCCAGGACATGTCATCTTTTTCGGACCTAAAAAAAGCGCAGGGATTTCTAAATTTGTGAAAATGTCCGGGATTCGGCTTTAGTTTTGTTGTGATGTGTTTATGGTCTAATACTGCATCATGTGTGAGCAGATTTGCATTGCTTTACTCTCTCTTTGTAGCCTTCTCGCACACCAATTGGTCGATTATAAAAGGCTTGCAGCAACTATTGGCCAAATTCAATTCAATTTCATTTGTATAGCGCTTGTAACAATGGACATGGTCTGAAAGCAGCTTTACAGAAGCATATAGAGACAGGATATACATTTTAAGTGTGAGAATTTATCCCTATTGAGCGAGCCGCTGGCGACGGTGGCGAGTAAACGTAAATGAGGAAGAAACCTTGAGAGGAAACAGACTCAGAAGGGAACCCGTCCTCAGCTGGATAACAACAGATGGTGTGAAAGTAAAGGGAAGTTCATTATGGTTTTCATATGAAGTCTGTTTTTTGTTTTCTTTTAACTAAACCATTGTTCACTAAAGGAGACTTGAGTGCAAAATTGTGTGTGGTAATTGCAGTCAACTGTAGTCCCAGCAACCACAGTGAAAATGTCCATGTGAAATTGAGGTCCAAACCCATTTCCATGGTACATCAAGTGGCACCATCCTCAGCAAGCTACCAGCTGCACCATTTGGGATCGTCCTCAGTGTCAAAATAAATGTACACTCCAGTTGTTGATGAGAGCTCCATCCTGAATCAGGGAATCAGGATGGATCAGGCAGGTCCGGAGAGCAGAAGGTCCAGGATCACTGGCATCTCCATAATATCATGTGTCAAGTTCCTGCCTCTCAACCATTAAGGGCCTTTCACACTGTGCGCAATTAAGCAACGTGAATGTATGAAGCGATGACGCTCTTGAATCGAAACAATAGATCTCTTTGGGGGTATTCACACCAGGTGCAATCAGTTGCGAAAAATCGAGATTTTTTATTTTCGACCAGTGTGTCGATTTTCCCCCGCGCCGTTCGGTGATGAATCTGGCCATCCAATTAGCTTTCAGCTTTAGATCACATGCCCGGAGACACTGCTGTTGCACAAAAGGGCGAGATTGGTGACGCTATAGCACAGAAAGCTGTTTTATAAACCAGTGTAAACACAGAAAAAAAGTATTCTAGAAGAGAGAAGAGAATGGATGTTGAGTTCTTGTTATCATTGGTGTCTGAGAATGGAGAACTTTTTGATAAAAGTTACAGCAAAATCCATTTTTCTGTGCTTCTTAACAGATTGAGTGCCTTGTGGTGCTACACGCCAACATTTAAGTGATTCTTCTTCTCGGTGGTCAAAGACGATAGGCCGATCAGCTGAATAGTGGGTTGCGCCACCTAATGCGCAGGTGTAAAATGCATTCTCTGTCAGCGCCACTTATCGTGCAGGCATGAATTAGCCGAAGACGATCAATCATTTCATGTTCGTTGTGAAAGCACCGTTCGTCTACGATTTGCTTCGCTTTATCGTGTCGTGCTCAATATGAAAGGGCCTTTAGCCTACTCTTAGCGAATGCACAAAGCGCTGTTGTGTACGGCAACGAAAGTGCAAATTTACAGACATATTGCATAAAATATTCCCATGCTTTCGATGAGATCCGTGGATAGCAGGATGTTAGACATGTAAAGCTGGCACTTATGTGTCAGTTGCGAACAAAGGTGCAAGCAATTTAGAAGCCCACATTAACTCCTCAAAGCATAAAGTGTCAGCAAAAGGTGAGAGTTCATCAGCTAAATTTACAGACTACTTTTTGAGACCAGGTTAAACAGAAGATAACTGCTCCACACCGTTAAGCATCACAATAGCTACAGGTCAATGGATTGCACACCTGCCTTGTTCAAAAAAGCATTTCCTGATTCCGAAACAGCCTGAAAATTTTCAAGCGCTCATATGAAGACAGAAGCTATTGTTAGTGCTGTACTAGCATCGCATTCCGTTGACATCACTCTGAAAGCAATCGAAGAAATACTTTATTGTGGTGTGTCTACTAATGGGAGCAATCATGGTGCTGTAAAAAGTTTCCCTTTGCTTGTTCAGTATTTTGATTGGAAGAGTGTGATGTGCAAAGTAAATGAACCGAACTAAAAAAAACACACCAAATGAATCAGCTGATATGATCGCTCAATACATCAAGACACTCTGGAAGAGAATGCATTGTGTTTACAGGTGACAACTGCAACACCATGTTCAGGGGACTCAGACAAGCTGAAGAGGGAAAGAATGTGTTGGCAAACTTAAAGAGGTCATTGCAGAATAAGACTCTTATCGGGGTTGGCTTCCCAGCAAGCATCTTGAAGAATTGTGTTCATTACGGGGCAGACACTCTAGATGTTGAGAAAATATATCAATACTTTCACATCTACACTGTGTACTCAGAGAATTTGAAGGAGCACTTTGAATTTGTTGATATTGAATACAGAAGTCTCCTTTCTCACAGCAAGACACAATGGCTGTCACTATTCCCAGGTATTGAGAGGATGTTTCTTGCCTTGAAAGCATTCTTTTGGTCACTGGAAAAAAATACCCTCTTTGATCAAGAAGTTTTTTGAGGATAAGATCAGTGAGATTTACCTCTGGCACATGCACTCTGTCATGCGTGTATTCTAGTCACACATCCAAGAAATGGAAATGGAGAACAACTCAATTGTGGAAGTGAAGAAAATTTTGAACAGGGTCCGCACCATGCTTCTCGATCGCAAAACTAACAACTTCATGTAATTTAAAGTGAAGGGGCTATTGGCACAAAAGCAACTGATTTCAGTACTCAAGTGCAGGGTCTGTACAGTTCATGCTTGGAGTATCTGGAGAAGTGGATGGAACCCATGGAGGAGTTCTCCTCTTTTGTGTGGATGGATCTGAGTGAGCCACCTGTCTGGAACAATGTAGAAGCCTGTATTAGCCTGTATTGTACACTTGGGAGAAAAGCCGGTATCAATTGATGACACAATATGCTTTGATTGGGTCACCAATCTGAAGAACTTCATAGAAAGATGTAAGAGTGATGGAGATTTTGGTGATCTGCAAGCACACCAGAAGTGGACCAAGTATTTTGAAAGGATCAAAAGCACTGAGTTTCATTCAGTGATAGCCACCATTCCCTCTCACAATGCTAATGTTGAGAGAGTGTTTTCACTCTTGCAAAGCCAGTGGACAAAGGAGAGGAATCACTTGTCTGTTGAGTCACTGAAGGGACTTCTATGTATTCAATACAATTTTCAACACATGTCTTGCAAAGACTTTCATGCTTACTTGATCATTCATCAAGGACTGTTGGGAAAGATATGATCATTAGGAAGGTACAAAAAGTGTCAAGGCACAGTAATTATTTTTATTTTTATTCCATGGCCATATAATGTCATATTTAATTTCGAATCGTCATATTGCTTCATATTCCATTGCTATCCACATGTGTACACGATGGTAGAAGGTACACTCATGGCATCTAATGTTTTACGCATATATATATGTGGATGCAAACTTCAATATGCTGAAAATGGCCCACTATCAGCAACACACACACACACATATATATATATATATATATATATATATATATATATATATATATATATATATATATATATATATATATATATATATATATATATATGTATATATATGTATGTATATATAAGCCTGCAGCCACCAATCAAACTGAAGAATCACGGCCTTGACACAAACTGTTCATGGAAAAATTACCCATAGTATTTACTCTTTTTGGTGAACAGTGTATTGTTGACAGGTAAACCGCATGATGCAACTAAGCAATTTAAACCAAGTGACATTTGTATTCAGGTCTATGGGAAAGGCAACAGTAAAGAATTGACATTTTGATTGACAGCATACTTTCAATGGCCATGATGCTCTTTCATTAGTGGTGGAAGGGGAAAAAAACAGAAGAGCCAGTGTTATTCAGGTGACTGAGAATTTCAGTCAATGATCAGAAGAACAACATTACACAAGTACATAAAGAAGAATCTTATAGTAGATTTGCATTACAAAGATAAATGCACATTTGTGAGTTTAGTCGTACAACATTTTGACAATTATATCTAGTCAATAGCAATCCTATGGTGGTCACTTTCCACCAAACACAGGGTAGATGGACACAGAGACACTATGCATAACAAAAGATGAGCTACAGTCTGTAATTGTATACCCTGAAAGTCTATAATGAGGTGGACCTGATAAAATAGACAATGAGTGTAGATACAGGGTAAATGGTTATGCCTGTAAAAAAAAAATATATATATATATATATAGACCAATGTCCATTGAGTGTATTTCATAAGCGGTAAACCAGATCTAAACCAGATCTACAATTAGGGTTGCCATTATACTGTCCAGCAGATGGCAGTATGATCTTAATTTCCCCTTAGAGTGTGTTTTAGCTTTTATCAGATGTGTTCTATTGTTTTTAACAGAGCCTAGTTGACTTCTTCGTGTCATTTCCCCTTAGTAGGATACCCCACCACCATCTTATCCAATACTTAAACAACTCCAGTCAGTATTTATTATTTTTATGTAATTTGTAATGTTCAAACTGGGTTTATGTAGCCAGCTACATCACCTACACAAGGCACATAAGCACAAGCTAAATGATTAACATTCTAGCTACTTAGCACTCCTGCTGAAAAAAACAATCAAACAAACAAACAAAAAAAACAACCTGGGCCAATAAACTGTCAATCAGCCTTCTTTGGTCAAGCTGTTCTGTTTCACACCTGCTTCAACTGCCTGGGGTGGTGATACCTTCTTGTGCAAGTGCGCACACCTGCCATGACATAAAAATTTGTTGACCTAAAAAGTGCATACACTGCTGTTAAATGTGCAGGCTTTTGTGATTCGGAAAATGAACCCAAGATAAATCATGGCAGATTCACCCCCACCTTTAATGTGATATAGCAAAAAAATTAATTCAAGTGAAAAATCTAAGAGAAATGTGTGTGTTTGTTTGTTTGTTTGGGGGTTTTTTTTAGAGGGGGGTTTCAGGGGGAGAGGGAAAAAAAACCCTACAATGACCTGGTTGCATAAGTGTGCACAATCCTTAACTAATATTTGGTTAAAGCACCTTTTGCTTGAAATACAGCACTTGGGCTTTTTTGGTAAGTGTCTACCAACTTAGCACATCTTGATTTGGCAATTTTATTCCACTCTTCCTTGCAAAATGCTCCAGATCTTTCAAATTGTAAGGGGATCTCCTGTGTACAGCCTCTTTCAAGTCATTCCACAGGTTTTTGATAGAATTTGGGTCTGGGCTCTGACTGAGCACATTGATCTTCTTCTGAAGCCATTCTTTTGTTGACTTGGATTTGTGCTTTGGGTTATTATTATGCTGGAAGGTGACATTTTACTTCATCTTCAACTGTCTAACAGAGGTTTTGTACCAGAATAGATTGGTATTTGGAACTGTCTGTAATTCCCTCTATCTAGTCCAGAAAGGTTCTGGCGGCTGTTCAGTGCACATTTTTTTCCCTCTCACAATGTTGAAATCATACCATGGTGTGGAGTTTGCACTATTTATTTTGGTTCAAAAAGAAAGTTGAGCTCCACAGTGGCACAACAGAAATGTTGTGTCTGAAGATCACAATTGAGGGTATTTGTAAACTTGTGTGTTTTCAGCTATCCTGTGATGTAGCATGAGCAGTAGTTCGAAAAAATTTGTTTGAGAAGACTTTCTTTGACTTTTGAGGTCTGAGGGAAATGGCCAGACTGGTTTGAGCGGACAGGAAGGCCACGGTAACCAAATAACCAATCTTTACAACAGTAGTGAGCAGAAAAGCATCTCAAACAGCATAAGATCCGAGGCTTCACGGGTCAAAGGATCACCTAAACTTGACGGTTAAAGATTGGAAAAGCATCTCCATCAATAGCTGATGTGTGATGGGCGTTTTGATCATCACTATGGCTATATCATCCAGGTGGATGCTACACACTGGTAGTGGTTGAGTAGATTACCTCCCCATACAATGTAAAGCGCTTTGAGTCCCTAGAAAAGCATTATATAAAACTAAGGAGTTATTATTATTATTATTATTATTATTATTATTATTATTATTATTATTATTATTATTATTACAACCCCAATTCCATAAAAGTTGGGACACTGTGTAAAATATAATTAAAAACAGAATGCGCTGATTTACAAAAACTCATAAACCCATATGTTATTCACAATAGAACATAGAAAACATATCAAATGTTTAAAATGAGTAAATGTACCATTTTAAGGAAAAAAAAAATAAGGTCATTTTGAATTTGATTTGGTGGGACGGGGCACATAAGTCTGGAAAAATAAGTGCTACTAAAAAGAAACAGCTGGAGGAACATGTATCAACTAATTAGGTTAATTTGCAACAGGTAAGAGGCATGATTGGGTATTAAAAGAGTATCTTAGTTCCTCAGAAGTAAATATGAGATAGAATCTGGATAGAAGCATATGGTGCTCTAAAACCTACTGAGGTACTGATTTCCTCAGTTTAAACATTTTATATGTTTTCTATGTTCTGTTGTGAAAAACATATGGGTTCTGTTTTTATTTACATTTAAAACAACATCCCAAACTTTTTTGGAATTCGGGTTGTATTAAATGACTAAACCATCTGTTCAGATATCTAGCGTGCAAATTTCGAATATGTGGTATGAACAAGTTGGTTATGATTAAAGTAGTCCCCCTTTTTATTCAACTTTTCCCATTCTTATTTCCACCCTCTTCCCAACTCTGTATGCATTCAGCATCTCATTAGTTCCTAACCATAACATTTTTCGCTTTTACTATGGCGTCTCATTTCTTTGGTGCTCTGTTTACCTCCACTTTCTTTGTTCTTGCTTTTATCTTTGTGAAAAGGTGTCCTCTCCATCTCTACAGAGACAACACCTTCCTATAGTTTGCATCTCCACATCGTCTTCCATCTCTATTTGTTTATGACCCTTTTTTCAGTGGTAAATGTGCTCAAGTGTGTTTTGTGTGATCTCTCAGATCGTGCTCGAGGATAAACAAGTGCGTCATTCCGAGGTGCTGGGCCTGAAAAAAACTGCAAAAGATACTCATGAAAGCCACAGGGTAGAAAGGACAGAAATGGAGACATTAACAACTGCTTAGCAGCTCAAAAAAAGAAACACACATTGCAGCAAAAAATCGAATGAGTTTATGACAAACAACCCCCTCATCTCATCCGTTCCCTGACATACACATCTACACACTGGCACACTTGGAAGCCATATCCATACTCACACTCCAACAGGCTGTTTTTCTCTCCCACATTGAAGAAAGATAATGGAAAACATTAGTGTGAGTGGATGTTTCTCAATCTCCGTCTATGCTTAGCTCACACACACTCACACACCCCACATGCACACACTCCCCATGGCTCACGCCAATTACACTTGCCCGTCTGGCCACAGCGCGCTAATGGAGAACAGGCGCACACACAGTATCTGTGACCAGGCCATCCACTCAGGAAAGCCTGAAGACTCTAAGAGTTCTCTCTCTCTCCCTCTCACACACACACACATACATTCACACACAAATTAAACACGTATTCAATGATTCATATCTCTCGGATACTACTTGAGAAAAGATGAAGTAGAGTACTGAGTACAATAGCTTAATTATAGTAGAGCTAGGGACACACATAACCGCATCAAGAGTGTCCCATACCAATAATAGAGTATCACACTCATGCATGCATGTACACACACCAAAACAAAGATACACAAAAGTGAAACCTGTCTGCAAGTACATTCATAACACCTTTGACCTGCTGTAATACGCAACTGTTTTTGATTTGAGAGCTTAAAAGATGCATTTGCTCAACCTTCAAGGAGAGAGAGAGAGAGAGAGAGAGAGAGAGAGACGGAGAAGGAGAGAGCAGATACATAACCAGCAGGATAAGTAAAAGGAAGGTAAAAGGACGGGCAGGGAAGACTGCTGATGCTGTCTCCTAGGGTGCCATCAATATGGAAGCAGCAATTAAAGCTGAGTAAACTCTTCTCTGATGAGAACACGCAGACACACTGCTGGGTTCTTTTTTTAGCACCGTTTTTTTTTTTTTTTTTTTTTTTTTGTCTGGCAAAGGGTTATTGTTTTGTCTTGATGGCTTATTAACAAAGGAGAGGCTAATAATTATGCATAATAAGAAGTCTACTGATAAGACACATGCATGTACTCAAACACACACACACACACACACGAATCTACTGAAAAGTGAAAATCCACTGGGAGAATAGAAAAGAACTTGTTTCCAAAACACCATACATTATGTCTTGTAATATTTATTATCTGCCATTAATACAATTACACATATTACACATGAAAATGTTTTTGAATTTAGATGTCATTAGATAACTATAAATAGGTATTTCAGTAGAGTTTTCGAAAACCTTTCAGGCCGATACTTCCAATTCATGGTAGAACATGTAAGTTTCTTGATAGGTGTTCCTCAGGGAGCTCTTCGTTGCCACTGTCACCTCTGGCTTGTTCAGGGATCTAGATCTACATCTGAATTTCTGTTGGTAAAAGTGCTATACAAGCTCCCGAGTGGTGAAAGAGAAATAGGATGGTATACTCTTTCCCCTGTCAATCACAAGGACACCCGCCTCACAGTTTAAAAAACACACAATGTTTGTTCCCTGTTCCTCACAACAGTATTACAATATGACCAGAGATCACAGATAAGTCAGTCATGAAGAAATCCAGAATTTTCCAAAGGGTTTGCAAATATTTTCTCACACAGCTCCAGACAGCTCCCTGTTATTTGCTTCATTTTGTTTGCTCCCTAGATCAGTATTCAGCATGTGCTAAGTGCAGTCATAGATTGAAAAGATCAGGACCTCCTCATGCTGGGCTGAGGTGACACTGTCATGGTGGTCAGCATGCTAATTAGGCTATTTGTTGTGCAAAGCAGCTAGCGTGATGGAATCTCCCAGAATCAATGCTGACGCTGTAGACAGACATGTCCTAATTAAATATTGCAAAGGAAACAGGCTGTCACCGAGGCAATGTTGATAGCTTTCTGATAGAAATCCTGTGAGGTTCTGTGAGGTGTATAAATCTGCACACAGAACCTCACAGGATTTCCATCAGAGAGAACCGAACAGCCATAACATTAAAACCACATATTAACAGAATTCCCCTTTTTGACTGGCATCACCACGCTTGACCATAGGTATGATGTTCTTTTTGTGGAATTCTGTGTTTGGTTTACTCCAGATGTAACGGTACCCCTGTCTTCTAAACAGTTCCACTTTCGACTCATCAATGAATTCTCCCAAAAGGTTTGTTGAAAGATTATCAAGGTGTGTTTTGGCAAAATTCAGACGAGCCTTAATGTTCTCCTGTGTTAGCAGTGGTTTTCGCTTCGCCACGCATCCATGGATGCCATTTTTGCCCAGTAAATATATTTTCACACAGGTCCAGTTGGCATTGGATAACATTTTTGCTTTTACTCAGGTTGCCTTTGTTTTATCTTAGATTTTGCTATCATTTCTGAAACAATTTAGTATGAGATATCGCAAAATCCTTTTCACAGCACTGCATATATTTAAGTACCCTCACTCCATGTTCAATACTTCAATCACTCTTTAAACACTCTTTTAAGTCAAAAGCGTTGCAAAATATCAACTATTCTTTAAGAAGAAGAGAAGCTCCTTTCTTGAGGAATGTAAGAAATGGAAATCGATTTTACACTCCACTGAAGAGTTTGCCCTAAAGGTACAGTGATGCTTAGATATTGGGATTGAAAAGGCCATGACAACATTTGTCTTTTAGACTTCATGAAACCAGTCCAGAATTTGTTTACCAGTGAGTATGGGTGCATAATCATCTAAACACATTTTAAACCTTCCTTTGAAATGATTTCATATTCATTGTGCATTATATGAGCATGAAGTAGGAGGATAAAACCTAATGACTCCCTCAAGATGATCTTGACAGTGGATATTGTAGGCTAGAGATATACTTTGGAAGTATACTCTAAACTTAAATATATCTAGATATTGGGAAATGGTTGAAAGGTAAGCATTTTTATGCACCTTTTTGTACTGCGTAAAACTCCAGCTAACAATTTTGAGCAGATACTTTTCTGAGTGTTACAGTTGTTGGAACTTTTGGTTCCTGGTACTGTGTTTTCAATCTCAGATGTTTTCTTGGTGTTGTTTTTTTTTAAAGAAACATTACTGCAAAATTTTCAATCTCTTACCAAAAAAGTACATGGAATAATCATATGTGGGGAACGCACCACAAACACACACCACTGACCACAAACACACACCACTGACAGCTGCAGTGGTTTTGGTCTTGTCTGTGAGACAGTAATAATGAAGGTCAAATTCTAACCCTGTGTAGGATAAGCAGTATAGAAAATGGGAGGATGGGATATCTAATATATGTAATATATTCGTTACTCCTATTCACTTCAATCCAATTCAATTTTATTTGTATGGCACTTTTAACAATGGGCATCGTCTCAAAGCACCTTCACAGAAATATATAAACACAGGATACTGATTTTAAATGTGTGAATTTATCCTAATGAGCAAGTCAGTGGCGACGGTGGCAAGGAAAAACTCTGTAAGGTGATATGAGGAAGAAACATTGAGAGGAAACAGACTCAGAAGGGAACCCATCCTCATCTGGGTAACAACAGATAGTGTGAAAGTAAAGGGAAGTTAATTATGGTTTTTATATGAAGTGTGTTTGTTGAACTAATCCACTGCTCACTAATGGAGACTTGAGTGCAAAATTGTATGTGGTAATTGCAGTCCTAAGGCCATAGCAGCAACCACACTATAGTTCCAGCACCAAGCATAACTGTTCATGTGAAATTGAAGTCCAAAACCATTTCCATGGTACTTCAAGCGGCACCATCCTCAGCAATCTCCAGGCTGCACCTCTTGGGGTCGTCCTCAGTAGCAGAACGTAGCCTCGAGTTGATGAGACACACCTACACACTGTGCACAAATGAGAGAATGGTGTATTGAAAATTCAGTCTGGCTAATAAGAGACTCCACTCCAGCACTTTTTAAACTTTTTACCTTGTTACGATCAGAATCAGTTCACACTTTTATAGAGCTCCCAACTAGGTGTTTTACACACCTTTTTAAAATGCTTTAAATCCTAAATTACAGAGAAATTTCAGCAGATGCCATGCAATTTAATGTTCATGTACAGATCTAATTAATCAGTTATAACTATTACCTTTTAGTTTACTATCAATTTTGTTTGAATAAACATTAATATCTACTGTATCTTAGTAGTATTGATCTGGCTTTACATTCTCTCTCAGTGTGCACTCATATCCATTGCTTCGTACCATTCTATGTGTAAGAGCGAGAGAGGGAGGGATGGGATGGGGTGGGGTAGGGAAAGGGTTGGGGGGGGGGGTTTGTAGAGGAGATGACACACATCACACTTAATTATCCCAGCTGGTGCAAGAGAGACTAAAGCTTGTTAGACTATTGATTCTTTTATAGTCCTTAAACATTCAGTCCAAAGCCCTCACTCTAGACAATACACCTCGTATTTAAATTTTAAACGCAGCATGATTAAAACCCCGAAGAGCCACATAAATGTATTACAAGGATCTATAATCTCTGTAAACCATTAGAAAAATAACAATAGCATGAATGAATGTAAATGGAATGTGGATTAGTTAGGCGTTTTCCCTCCACCATAATTAAAATACCATTTAACCGAATGTAAAACAGAGTGATATCCCTGAGGGATACCTCTCTAATTAATATGGATTAAACTGCGGGACATCCTTTGCAGACTAAATATAAACACATATTGCCTATGTGACCACACGTACTGTTTAAAGATATAGATCCTCCCTATACGTTATAGATTTTCTCTTATATGAGCTACACTGCAGAATAGTCAGATGTATCTAGTATTTCCTCTTACAAGATTACAGTAAACCAAATAAAGTCTATTTCTAGACTTTTTTTATATAATTTTATGCTTGAAATAACTTGTTCTATTAGATACATTTTGTTAACTTTAAGCACTGATTTCTAGGAAGAAACAAAATCCAATAGTATAAGAAATTTGAACACTTCAAATTAGTAATAAATAAACAAATAAGTGTCTAGAAATTTGTTAGTAATCTTATATTTGGTTTATGGCAATCCATGTTATAGGAAATACTAGATACATTTGACTATATTCAAGAATATTTGTAATGAATCAGGATCAAATAAATATTTCAGATATTTCATGGCTTTCAAAAATACTTAATACAAAATACATTAATACAAATACTTAATACAATACTAATTAATACAAATCCAAAAATACTTCCAAAAAAGCATTAGGAAAACAATGACACTTTATCAGTCATATGGTGTTGGGTAAAAGAATGACATTAACAGACTAACAGTAAAATTTTTATTATTAACTAGACAGTTCTAAAATTCTATGTATTTACTCCTGCTTATTTTAAATACATAAACCAGAATCTTCCGTGAATTTGAATTGAATAATTTATTTGAAGGGAGATTATGTTTTCATATCTAACATCTAATACACCAATCAGCGATAACATTAAAACCACCTGTCTAATATTGTGCAGGTCCCCCTTGTGCCACCAAAACAACTCTGATCCATCAATGCATGGACTCCACGAGACTGCTGAAGGTGTGCTGTGGTATCTGGCACCAAGACGTTAGCAGAAGATCCTTTATGCCCTGTAAGTTGCGAGGTGGGGCCTTCATCGATCGGACTTGTTGGTCCAGCACATCCCACAGATGCTTGATCGGATTGAGATCTGGGGAATTTGGAGGCCAAGTCAACATCTTGAGCTCTTTGTCACATACCATCTATCAAACCATTCCTGAACATGTTTTAGCAGGGTGCATTATCCTGCCGAAAGAGGCCACTTCTATTAGGGAATAAAGTTGACATGAAGGGGTGTACTTGGTCTGCAACAATGTTTAGGTAGGTGGTACGTGTCAAAGTAACATCCACATTAATTCCAGGACCCAAGTTTCCCAGTAGAACATTGCCCAGAGCATCACTGAGCATCACCCCATAAGACCTGCTGTTTTAAAGATGCTCTGGCCCAGTCGTCTAGCCAACACAATATGGCCCTCGACAAGGTTGCTCAGATCCTTACACATGCCCATTTTTTCCTGTTTCTAACATATCAACTTTGAGAACTGACTGTACACTTGCTGCCTAATATATCCCACCCCTTGACAGGTGGCACCGTAATGAAATCAATGTTATTCACTTCACCTATCAGTGATTTTAATGTTATGGCTGACCAATGTTTATATATATATGGGGCGGCTGTGGCGCAGTTGGTAGAGCGGGTTGTCAACTAATCGTAGGGTTGGCGGTTCGATTCCCGGCCGGGGTGACTCCATATTGAAGTATCCTTGGGCAAGACACTGAACCCCAAGTTGCTCCCGATGGCAAGCTAGCACCTTGCATGGCAGGTGTGTGAATGGGTGAATGAGACACAGTGTAAAGCGCTTTGGATAAAAGCGCTATATAAGTGCACATTTACCATTTATATATGATATGTTGTGCTGTAGAGATATTTTACATCATT
Source organism: Ameiurus melas (assembly GCA_012411365.1). Lineage (NCBI taxonomy): Eukaryota > Metazoa > Chordata > Actinopteri > Siluriformes > Ictaluridae > Ameiurus > Ameiurus melas. The sequence continues at coordinate 8,774,778 of CM022780.1, read as the reverse complement.
GTTATGTCTACCAGTACCCTCTCCCCTTCCCCCAACCACACACACATTAGTAGCTATAAGCCCTGACCCCAGTTTTTTTTTTTCTTTTATGGAAAATATCAACATGCTCTGTTGCACAAATTCAAAGTGATTTTGAGTCTAAACTGATTCTGCATGGGCCAAAACAACCCATCTCTGCTTCTATGAAAACATCATGTTTCTGTACGTTCAGTGAAATGAAAATACTTACTGATTTGAACACGCCACATTAATGTGGTTGACATACACTGCCAGTAGAAACGTTTGGACATTATTTTAGTATTTTCAGTTATTTTATAATAAAAAATAACAACATTAATGCTGTAAAATGCCATTTATTGAATTATTCAGTGACCAAGAGAAGTGTTAAAGAATATATATATATATATATATATATATATATATATATATATATATATATATATATATATATATATATATATATATATATATATCTTTTAAGTTCTTAGCAGTATTTCTGATACTGTGGAGCTAGTATGTTGCATTCATTCATCTTTTAAAAAAATAATATTGAATTATTTTTAATTGTTTACACACTCTACAAGTCTAGAAATCAAATATTCATGAATCCAAATCTGGGGAAAAAAAAAGCCTGCTGCAGCACATTTCACTCAAAATACAAATAGGCTTCTCTAAAGGCTGTTCTCTAGAACTTTATTCCATTTTAATAAAATATTTTTTTAAAGGATCAACATATGGAGAAATACATTTTGGGTAATTAAAATATTCTTAAATTGCAGCACCTAGCTGCAGTAGTAATTAGATACCCAATAATTGCTGATACACTGCACATCTGGGTCATTCATTTTAACCCGAACATGAATCTGAAATAAAAAACCAAGCAAAGGAGAAATATGAGAGCTTTTTTTCATTTTTATTGTTTTAAAGACAAAAACTTTATCTCATTTTCGAGAAAAGAGTTTAATTTTAAAGATGTACTTGTTTTAAATAAAGACTGCTTGTTAAAATTACATTTGATTCAGAAATAAATGTATAAATGTATACATTTGTTGATATTTATCTTAGAAACCAATTTCAACTTTAAACTTTAATTAAAATGTCTTTAAGACAATGGAAAAAAATATATTCAATCTACTGTGTTAATAAAATTATGAGAATTTGAAACAATAAAGTGTTCCATTGCTGGTGTGTGTGTGTGTGTGTGTGTGTGTGTGTGTGTGTGTGTGTGTGTGTGTGTGATAACTTTTAACATTAAATTCTATCCAAAATCATTCCCTCTCTTATCACACTAGTGTAGAATGATATTTTGCTACGCGGGATTGGAAAGACGATGAAGAGAAGAAGAAAGATGGGCAGAGAGAAGAGTAATAGTTATAAGAAACGAGAGAAAAGGTGAAAGAATTTCAGAGATATGGGGAGATATATGTTGTCGAGCACAATATCCCGAAAGCATAGGCAAATAGAAGAAGGCAGGTGAATCCACCATATGCTCGAGACAGTGAGAAATAGCTCAACTTTGCTCTAACTAAATAACAAGGCTATGTATGGTTAACATTCCTCACAGAAACCTCATTCGAGTTCAGTACAGTCATCTCTGGTATGCATCATCTGCAGCAGATTGAATCACTGTGTGATGGCTCGTATCTTTCAACCAGTTAGAGATTAGTCCAGGCTGTTCAGACAGGTTGATCTAAGGTCTGATTTATCCAACACTCCTAAATGTCAGGCTTCCCTCACATGCTCAAACTCAATTTCTAAAGAGCATGACATCACACCCATGCAGGCACAGAAATATTAGTTGCATATGAACTTTGGATAAGACTGAGTACATTACAGTGGATTGAGTTGAGAGAGCAGATTATCAGATTCATGGGCCATCCATTGAAGGATAGGAATATTTATCATTTTCGTCCTAATGAGGAAAAGTGTAGCTGTTTTAAGACTTAAAAATTTAAAACCCCACTCTTTAAGAGCAAGGTTAGGGTTAGGGCTCAAAATGCACAACATGCTGAACCTTGAGATGCATGGGTTTCTACAGCAGAAGACCACATAGGGTTCAATTCCCGTCAACCAAGTACAGTGCACAGAAAAAAAAAAAAAACAAGGCTTCAGCTCACCAAAACTACGTAGACGGTTAAAAATTGGGAAAAGACCTGGCACTGTTTTTCCAGTCATTAATTGTCCAGTTTCAGTAGTCTCAGATTACTGTTCTGGGCTGACAAGAGTAGAACCTCTGTGGCCATCAAATGTGGCCTACCTGCCTCAAGGTTAGTCGTTTTCGGCATTTTGAGATGCCTTTCTGCTCAGCGTGGATGTAAAGAGTGGTTATTTGTGCTACATTTGGTCCCCTTAAGGAAAACTGCCCCCAACCTCCCCCTTCGGTTTCTAAGTTTCAGGTTAGAGTTAGGTATAGCATAGCATTAATTAACAACATTCATAATTATGTAAACGAAGGGGCCTCACAAGTATAGTAAGATACACTTCTGTGTATCCTGAAACCATCTTAACATGTTCTTAAGATACCCATCATACCAGTGCTGGCATTCTACTGTACGGCTGCTATTCATACCCAAGCAGATGTGCAACCATCTGTCTATCTTTTGTGTTGCCATCTCTATCTGTTCCCTACTGACATCGCTGCAAATCCCTAGTGAGGGGGCGCGTTCTCTGTGCGTTGTCTTGAAGAAAGGTCTCAGATCAATCTCGGCCTACGCTGCCACGAGTTGTCTTCAAGGCACAATCACCCCAATTAAGCTAAATCAGGTCCATTCATGGAAGGAATGGAGGTTGTTTAAACAGGCTACTGCCTCCACCTCCGTGGGATTTTGTGTGTTTGTGTGCTAAACAGAGAGAGAGAGAGAGAGAGAGAGAGAGAGAGAGAGAGGTTATTACACACTGCATATGATATGGATGCAAGAGATCCAGTTTACAGGGGAAAAAATTTATCCATTTAGCATTATTTATTAGTCATGAATGTTAAATTATTTAACATTTTTATTCTGTTTACTTTCAGAAACATTTACCGGAAAGGGTTCTTTGGCTCATCCTGTGGGTTCTAGGTAGAACTCAATGGTTGTTTGGATAATTCAATGTTCTTTTCTTCCTAGAAGCATTTGACTTGGAACATTTTTCTGATAGGACAAAACAAAAACAGGACCTGAAGGACCTAAGAGCCAGAAGATTAATGGTTCTAGAGATTTAACCTTATATACAAGAGTGCATTTCACATTGTATAACAAGCTGTGTGTGTGCATGCTATTTTATTGCCAGCCACACTACACTAGGTCTAAGGAAACATGAATGCTCATTGGAAAATAACCCCCAAAAATGGAAATGAATTCACTTTTTGACAGTGCACACGTAGATTTATCCTCTGATTCTCTTTTAGTGATTTTCCCCCTCCAAACACTACCCATAATTCCCTCTTCCAGAACATGGTACCTGAGAGAAAGCAGTTTAACCAGTCGGGGGTGGCTGAAGCAGGTGTGTTAAGCTGTTGCTTATTTGCGGGATGTGGGACGGAGCACGATCAGCTGGTTATGGTGGTTGTCGATTTGACGTACAACCAGAGCCGAGACCTGCAGAGAGGAGAAGAGCTGACAGATCACCCTTTCTCCGGCACACACTAACACCATGCAAAACACACACACACACACACACGCACACACGCACACACACACACACACACACACACACACACACACACACACACACACATCTGAAATGCTCCAGAGCAAGCTGGTACACAAATATTTACTTCCAAATGTATACTGGAGCACATACAGAGTGAGGCCAGGCATCACAACAACATAAAAAAAAAAATCAATCTGAATAAATCAATACACATATATACATCCCCAAATCCAAGAAAAGTTGGGATGCTGTGTAAAATGTAAATAAAAACAGAATGCATTGATTTGAAAATCTCATAAACCCTTATGGTATTCACAATAGAACCTAGAAAACATATCAAATGTTTAAACTGAGGAAATGTACCATTTTAAGATAAAACAATAAGGTAAAAAATAAGGTACTTTTGAATTTGATGGCCACAACATGTCTCAAAAATGTTGGGACGGGCCAACAAAAGGCTGGAAACGTAAGTGTTACTAAAAAGAAACAGCTGGAGGAACATTTTCAAATATTTAGGTTAATTCGCAACAGGCCAATAACATAATTGAGTATAAAAAGAATATCTTAGAGAGGCAGAGTCTCTCTATAGATGATGAGATATTCATAGTCATAATTTTACGTTGAGGAATATTATTCCAAAATTGTTCCACAAATCGTAGACGCAGTTTTCGCAGATTGCTGAACCTCTGCCCATCTTTACTTCTGCAAGACTCTGCGTCTCTAAAATACTCTTTTTACACCCAATCATGTTACTGACCTTTTGCCATTTAACCTACAGATTGTTTCTTTTTAACAACACATACTTTTCCAGCCTTTTGTTGCCCCCGTCCCAACATTTTTGAGACATATTGCAGCCATAAAATTCAAAATTACCTTATTTTTCCTTAAAATTTCCTCAGTTTAAACATTTGATATGTTTTTCGATGTTGTAATGTGAATAACATATGGGTTTATGAGATTTGCAAATCATTGCATTCTGTTTAGATTTACATTTTACGCAGCATCCCAACTTTTTTGGAATTGGGGTTGTACAGAACACAGTGGGCCTGGTTATGGCAATCTGTCTCCAGCTACTTCATGGGAAAACTACTCAGACCTGAACAAAAATGACTCACTTGGGTCATTTCCATCAACCATAAATTCTCACAAAATGTCCATTCGATCAGTTCCCCAAACATCTGTCACTTCTATAGCAATAATAGCTTTAAAACTTTTACCAAGAAACCTTCAACAGTGCCTGGTCATTTGTTTAGAAGCATTTTGCAAGGATAATTGTCAAAAGTTAGACATTTTAGACGTCTTTCTCTCACATAACACTTTATTCCTATGATATTTACTTTGCTTTTTATTCAAAAAGAAGGATTGAAAACACTAACTGAGGTAACTGCTGTAAAACAATGACAATGATTGTGCCTTGTTTTAATCTTTGTCCAGATTACGCACACAGTCACTTGCGACAAAGGCAGCAGCTGTGAACCGATTTTATGCTATGACAGTCTGAATGTGGTTTATAACTCAATGCCACCTGACCGGGCCATGAGGAGATTCTTAAAACATCCGGAAACTATAACACAAGTCTTGTTTCAAGGCTTTTGGATAGACCTGTGATTTAGTCGATAATAACGATGAGTTACACTGATGAATTCAAGAACAACAATAAAGGCTGATGGCCAAAGGACTGCTCATTCAGTTGTATAGAGTTTGAGCAAAAAAGGATGATAGTACACTCTAACTCCAATATTCACATGGTAATAGATCAATAGATAGATAGATAGATAGATAGATAGATAGATAGATAGATAGATAGATAGATAGATAGATAGATAGATAGATAGATAGATAGATAGATAGATAGAGTTATGAGTATACTAAAAGTAATTTAGCATCATAAATAAATCAAAATAAGAATGCATATAAAAACAGAAATGAATACAGTGTAAGAGTGTGATGTGGTAGTGCAGTGGGTGTAAACGTTGTAGATAAATGCAGCAAACTTGAGTGGAATTATAGTGGCAGTGCAGTGCAAACAGTGTGAAGACAGAAAAATGAATGGACGTAAAGGGAGTATATTGAGTGTCCTCTTTTCCACCAGCACCTCGAAACCATCCAGAGAGCAGCTCAAGACTTAGCCGGCCTTCTTGATCAATTTAATGGGGTTTTTTGCTTCTCTAGATCTGTCGGCACCTACCCAGTATATTTCTGCAAAGAAGACTGCACTGGCTATCAAAGACTGGTAGAAGATCTCTAAAATCTTGCTGTCCATCCCTGATGCACCCAGAGTCATGAGAAGATTTCTGAAAGTGGCAGAGATCCGACCTGTGCTGTAAATCTGTGGTGTACGGGGTGAAAGGAAGGGGGAAAGCACAGTTTCCTGTGGTGGTCCAGTGCTGCACAGCAAGAGCTCAGACAGGTAAGTTCCCAGGCACACAGCCTGGGGTCTGTCCGACAGGTAGTCACTGACCCGGGAGATCATGGACACGTCCATCAGCATTCTTCTCATCTTCTCTCTCAGCAGGAGAGGGTGGATGGTTTTAAATGCGCTCGACAATTCAAAGAAAGTGATTCTCACTGTTGTGTTGTTGTAGTCCAGATTGGAGTGAGCCTTTTGCTGTAGATATATGACTGCATTTCCAAGCTTACCTGTGGCTGGTAGGCAAACCACAGGGGAGCCAGAAAAGTGCTGACCTGAAGTCTGAGTTGGAACAGCACAAGTCTCTCCAGGACCATCATGACATGTGATGTGAGGTTCTACTTTTCTTATATTCACAGGAAACCCAGCTGAATCGTTCTTATTAATTGGAAGTCATATGAATGATGTGAAATCGGGTTGGTTTCACCTTGCTTAAAATTTACGTTGTTAAAATCTCTATTCTCTATGGAATTGTGTAAATATATGTGTTAAAAGAAATAAGTAATGCATAAAAGTTACATGTGAAAATATGTAAAAATACACACTATATGTAGAAAGTCCATTACATGTAAAAAAAATAATAATGATAATAAAATCTAACTAAAAAAAATAAATAAAATAAAATAAAATAATAATAATAATAATAATAATAATAATAATAATAATAATAATAATAATAATAATAATAATACATTTTATTAAAGTGTTTAAAATGACACATGAAGTATCTAAAAACCACATGTGATTCACATGATTATTGACATGTGGAGGTCATGTGATTTTTCTGTAAGGGAGTAAAGCATTTCGAATTGAAAATAAAACACTATCACTATGATACTGGAGTATCTCAGTTTTAATGTAAGGACATTTACATTTATATTTGGTGAAACAGCCAGAAATCCTAGCCCTTGAATCCTCAGGCTCTGTATTTTAAAGGATCATAAATGATCGTCCTCTGTCATGCATTTGTATTGCTTAAGAAATAAAAGGTTATGCAGGTAGGCTCGCTTTAGTATATAAATATACACAGTCTGTCAGCATAAATTGTTCAATAGTTGTGTGTTTACATTCTGTATACCTGAATTTATACCGTGAGGCAGAATGCAGTAAAAATATATCATACCACAGTGCTATTGAATTCTTGAATTTGACTGGTTAGAAGTTGTTTTTTAATTTTCTAAAACAGCAGCTCTGACAATATTGTCTACTGTAATTCAAATCACAGGTGTATATTAATGCACTCATTCTAATATGTTATGTTTCTATAGTAACAACTCATTCACAGGGACTTGTATTGAGGATGGTTTACGCACTCTAAAAATAATAATGAATGGATTTAAAATAACCACGACATTTAACAAGGAAAAGCATATGATCATTGATACAGTGAAGTTTTCTGTGAGGAGATGTTTATTAGCATGTATCATTCATTAAAGTAATGTCAAAACTGTTGTTCACAATCAAACAGTTCAGGTTGTACTGTTTATTTGTTTCTATAGCTTTTTGTGTACATTCTGTCAAACTGAAGTTATCTTGTGAGACAGAATAGAATAAAACTTAATATTGAGTGATTGGTATAATTGCACTGTAAGGATACAGATCCTTTACAAAAGTCAAAATTCTCTTTCTTTCTGGTGCATGCGCATGCCAAAGTTATTTTTTGGTAAGAACAATGCATGTGCCTGTCATGCTGTGAAATCTTCCATGCCATCATCCTCTGTTCCTTGTATTTATTTCTCTCTGTAATATTATAATCAAGGCTCGGCTTCATCATCTGTAACCTCTTCATACAAACTGTCATGGCAGCCATATTGCAAAGAGCAGAGTTGACAGCCTATTGTTTTAGAGTGAGATGGGAATGTTTGATAGATGTCTGTAAATGTTCTAAAGGTCAGACACAAGAAAAGGTTAATAGACAGTTGAGGCTTTTGTGTTTATTCAATAATGAAAACCTTTCAAACAAGGGGCTGCCTCACATTATTGACAGGAATTTGAAGAAAAAAAAATCACAGCACCCTTCTATGGCTGCCATTTTACTCCATCCATCCATCCATTCATCAATGTTCCATACCACTTATCCTTCACAGGGTTGCAGTGGGAAAAACCCTGGATGTTGTGCCAACCCATTGCAGGGCACAGTCACACACACATATAAACACCCTTCAGCCTACAATACGTGTTTTTTGACTTGAGGAGGAAACCAGAGTACACAGAGGAAACCCCTGAAGCATGTTGAGAGCATGCTTTAAACCCCCAACCCCAAAGATGTGAAGCAGCTGTGCTAAGCAGCAAGTGACCATGCCACCCAACTTTATACTCTTGCCTCAAATTTGACATTTTCATCTTCAGCGACTGCTTTATCCTAATCAAGGTCACAGTAGATCCTGACCCAATCCCCAGGAACACTGTGTATGTGGCGGAGACACTTCCAGAGTGGGACACCTGTCCTATGCATTCACTAACCTGAGTTTAGAAACAAACCAGGGAACCCGGAGCTATGAGGAGGCATCACTACTGACACTTTTATTTGCACACTATATGTACATTGTTTTGACTTGTAGTGCGTGTGTTATTTATTTTTATTTTTCCACTTGTAATTTTCTCACATGATTCGTTTATTTTCACATGTTCATTACTCACAAGTGTGCTTTTATATTTTTCAAGTGATCACATATTTTTCACACATATATTTCAGGGCGTAACATGGTGAGACACACGTTCACGTGTTTTTCACATTACTCCCATAATCTCCTGTAAAAAAACATCGAGTATGATCACATGTGAAATGTATGAGAAAAGATAATAATAACAATAACAACAACAATAATAATAATAATAATAATAATAATAATAATAATAATAATAATAATGTGGCTAACAGCACACAGAGGATGCAACAGAACTTTAATGTTTATAATGTTGACAAACTGAACCTAAGAGATGTTCACACAAAGCTGTAAGCAAGTATACTAATATGTTCAGAAAGAACAAGAGGTCCACATTATGTAACGTCCAATTATATCCAATTAATGTCCAAGCTTTACATCAGTGCCTGTGTGACTGCTATATTTCTATGGTAAATCGTTTCAGTAAAAAAAAAAAAACATTATTATTATATTTTTAAGTGCAGTAAACCTGTGGGTTGTCTATTTTATGATTTGATCAACATCAGCCCAACACTGGCACATACATTTTTAATGAACATGATGTATAATCCTGCCAGTGTTGTTTTATTGCTTGTGAATGTATGCAAAATGTTTTAGCCTGTGTTGAACGGCAAAATATGCCTTCATATATCATCTGCATCCCTCTAATCTTTCTGGCACCCTCTTGCAAATACCCAAGCGCTGAAGTAAAAAACGTAAATCTTTGCATTATTTATGTGCTAAATGCCATCTGTGCTAAACTCTTGCTGCACACACTTCATCTCCCAGGACATTATCTCTCAATAACTCACACAATCTGTATTGTCACTGTAGTTTAAGTCTGTGATTACAGCACAGCCCCACCACACACTGCATTGCTTATACAGCTCATACACACAGTGTGAGCATCTTTTCTCTCAGCTTGTCTTTACAGTCTCTGTGTCATATTCTTGCAAGCTCATAATCAAGTTTTTTACTCACATAAAACTATACACAAACACACCTCTCTCTTCATTTTTCTTCTTTTAATCTCTCTTCCCTCTCTTTATATTCCTCTCGTGTGTTCTTTTGTTTTCTCTCTCTCCAACCCTCCTACCATTCCACTATTACTGGCTGGGTCTGTGTGCAATAGTGCCAGATTGATCTGATCGTTCTGTATCAACGCTAGAGTTCAGCCTTCACCGCTGCCACAATTTAACTTCATTCCCATGAGTGACCAACCAGAAAGCCTGGTAATTTAGGGTCTCACAAACTGAAATAGCTTTAAAGAGACTTTAATGTCATTTTTCACTGAGCTAAACTCAACACAAGCTATATTTTATGAAACTGCAAGTACCCCTGAGTATAAATCTAAATCAGAACCATGCATGACACAAAGACATCGAACAACCAAGAAAGCACCAGGGCTTAATTATGCCATGACTTAGCTGTTATCATGGAAATATAACATGTTTATTTATATAGATTTTATAAGAGGTGTTATGTAAAATTACTGGGAATTTACATAAAAAAAAAAAAAGAAAAAAAAAAAAAAAAAAAAAAAAAAAAACCCCCCCCCCACCCTATAATAAAAAAAAAAAAAATTTAAAAAACCCTTTAAAAAAACACCTCAATGGTTTTGAGACCATAGTATGATTGAACAGTGAATATAAAAACTTACTGTGTGTTATAGTTGCAAACTAATAGCACTAATAAAATAGCACTAGTGAAACATTAGTGAAAATATATCAATTCTATTATACACCAGAGAAAAAAGCTCAGGTTGGGCCAATTGTTGGGGCCACTAGGGCTGACAGACTTAGAGCTACCTTTAATTCCACATTGCCAAACATTGTGTGGCCCAACATTGTCCCAAAATTGTGTGGCCCAGCGTTTTCCCAACATTGTCAGTATTGTTATGCAAAATGTGCTTTTGGCAACATTGGAGTTCTTATGAAAAGTGTCCATTTGTCAACAAGGACCCAACCTTATCACAAAGTTGTGTAGGGAGACATTGGGACAACAGGGGCCAACACCCCCAATTGCTACCTTGGAGACAGCCTTGGATGTATTTTCATTTCTCCTGTTAGTCCTGTTCTAGATAAGTCCCTATTTTTGCTACCTGTAAACACAAAATTGATAGAATACTGTGCAAAAAACAACAACAAACCAGCGAGCATTACCTCATACTATTGTAGTGAGTGTCATGTATCTGGACTCCAGTTCCCATCAGCCACTGCACTGCACTACATGTCACATGACCACCTGCACCTGATTCACGTTTCTGTTAAAGAGCACTCTTGTATATATAGCCATTGTCTGCGCTGTTTCGTTGTCTTAGACTGCTGTCTTTTGTGTCGTTGTGTTTTGTTTCATGCCACAGTGTTTTGCCAAGTTGTCTTAGTGTCTATGTTTTGTTGCTTGTTTATATAATGTTATCATCTGTGATTGCTTCCGAAACCATCCTTGATTCGTGACAGTGAGAGGGAAAAACACAATTTATTGCAAAAACAAACCCATGATAATGACTCCAAAAGAAATACAACAAGATAACCTGAAAGCTGCTTTTCCAAGATGGAGAATTAGTTACATTTCTCTTGGACAGTTTATAAGTTACAGTGGGTTGTAAACTATAAACTAGACTACTGCAACAAATCAATATGTCACTTGGTGTATCAGTATTTCTCCTTTTTATAGCTAACTTTATCCAAAGTGGCAAAGTTAAATGATGAAACAATACTCATAGACTACTTAGAAACATTGGGTAAAGAAGTACCATCCACCAGTGTGCCTAAAATAATCTGTAAACTCAATAAAGGTTCTCTGTTCTCAGACTTTCTAAAACAAACTTGCATCAACACATGGTCAAGTAAAATGAGATGATGGATGATAGCTTACTGGCTACCAAACTAAATTGAGTGAAGTCCGCCAACTCATTTTATATTCTGGGAATTGGTTGTTGCATACACAGACACGGATGGGAGATACGCTAAAGAAGTAGACAAATCAGTCCATTCTGAACATCAATAGGCTCCAATTACATCCACATTAGTTCATATATTCACACTGGTAGAACAGCGAACACTTTCAGATAAACATAACCAGATACTTAACAAAGATTCTGATAGCAATAGAGTTGATCAATAGACTAAGAGAAAGTGAGGTCTCTCTTTAATCATGTTTGTATGCTTTGGTTCAAAAGAGTACAGATTTAACTTCCCTTGGGAAATCGAGATGATATCTTTCACAAATGTGTCATTTCTTTCAGCTCATATCTGCAGAACTGACCCAGAATTAATGCCCATTTTATTATATGGCAGTGCTAAACCAGAGGTGAGATGATTAATCTAGAATTATATTCCAATTCCCAAACATATAAGTCTCATATAAGTCACATGCCTTGATCTTTACAATTAGATATAAATGTATTCATTTATTATGTGCAATTATGCAATGTTTAATCCCATAGTTGTTGTTTTTTTAATTTGTAGTGTCTGCTTGTTATGCTAATATTAGTTAGCAAGACTATGCACTGAAAATATTTGTAAAGCCATCTGTCAACCTATATAAGAAGAAATGAAAACTGTGTTTTGAAAACGTATAAAACTGTTTGTAAAAACACCAACGCTACATAGGGTTCAAAATAATAATAATAATAATGAATAATTTCATCCTGGACTGGGACATTTTTCACTAATCATAACACTAAAGATTCAGGCTGTAATGCAAGCAATTATTTGTGTGAAACAGAAGGCAGCTGCATTGAGCTGTATCATGTCAGTGCTTTGATGACTTATGAAGGCACCTGCTGGGCTTACACTGTATGATGAGGAAAATCTTGTCTTCTGACTACTCTCCATGTGTTGCTGCAAATCACATCACACTCATACTGTATGATACCTCATGACACAGGTGCACTCACTGTAGTAACAAAAAAAATACTAATGATGTCACTAGTCATCTTAGTCTAAAAATGTTGACAAGCAGGCAGTGCTCATATTGTTCTATGTGCTGGAACCTAAAATGGAAAGTAAAAGAATATGGACACAGAGCATTACTAGATTCAAACCATTGTATTCAAACCATCATGAATATGGTTACTGAGCAGCTGCAGTGTTACCACATTTTAGTTGCATGTCACAGTGGCATATCAGGGTAGGGGCAGCTCACTTATTGACCATGGTGATGACGTCTACCACCCAGTGGACCAGGCTATGCTTAGACAAGGGAGCTTCTCATGTCTTTCATCCATGACAGAAGAAATGGACTCCAGCACAAAGAGAAAACCCCACCCCAGGTTCTTGGGGAATCCTGGAGGATCCTCACCCTTTCAAAAATGTCATATAAAATGTATGAGCTCCATAGAGATGTTGTAATGGCTGCCACATAGAACTTTAGAGTAGATGGAGACCACTGTCTAGATGTCCCTGGAGAAAAGTTAGTGCTTTTGCAAACGATCCAGTCCATTTATAGCACAGCTTTCACTCACAAATGTAAAGCCTGTGTACTATGGCCTCTTGCATTTAGGAGTGTTTCCTAGACTGCTAGGTCATAGTCCTCAGTTTGGATTCATTGCATTTGGTCAAACCTGTAGGCACAAATGACCTGGCTGAAGGTGCCAGATCTTTCCATCAATTTATGACAGCAAATCTGCTTGGGTGGAATCCACCAGGGTGATCTGATCACTAGCAAAAAGCAACAACTTACCAGCCATCTCAGTTCCAGAAACAGGACTGTGAATTATGTGCAAGGTGGGAAAAAAAAAACATAAAGGATATTGTGAAGCCAGTGGTGGGCCAATGCATCCTGTCCAAGTGGACTTTCCAGCTCCACTGGGAAACTCCACCAGGAAGAACTGTTGGCTGATAGACCACTTCTGAAAAGCTCATACTTCCAGCAAGCCCAAGAGGCCTACAAATGTGGCTGCCTTCATCCTCAACAGGAGTTAGTACAGACACAGACTGCATAATAATGTCTGCCACATACGTGAAATGGTGACTAGAAATTCTCAGTCAGTCTAGCTGGTGGCTGGTTTCAGCATTAAGGACCTCTTTACTGATTTATCATAAGATGAATGTGTGATGAATGGCTTGCTCATAAGATGATGATAGTAAGATCATAAGATGAAGATCATAAGATGCATGTGTGATGAATGGCCTGCACCTTGGTAGGGGCATGTAAAAGCCAGATGTCCAAGTACAGCAGTATTCTAATGCCTTTGGTCATCAGGGAAAACAAGGCCACTTGCATTGTCTCAAAAACACTCATGCTGCTAGTACTATTTTCTTCTTTATAGGCTGGCGGATGCATATGATTTTGAGACAGTGTGTAGGATGTAGGAATTTTGACAGTATGCAGGACAGTGAATGAAGTATGTAGTCTGCCTTTAATATTGTCAGGGTACATCAGAACACAACATTCAATCCAAGCACTCAATTCAGACATGACGTGACACCTGCCTAACTCTGAATAAAACCTTATTAGGCAGCATTTACTACATGTTACTACATGGGTTTGTCTGCTAGATTTATCTGAATAGAACTATTGCACAGAACATCATTCCAGGCTGCAATGTTAACAAAATGCTTTAGAGCAGATGTTTGATGGCTTAGGTTTAAGATACATTGCAGCCACTTTCCATCTGTGAAAGGATAATGTGACCCCATTTAACTGAAACATTTGCATATAGAATTTACCCATAATTTTAAATATATATATTTAGTTCATCAATACATTTTACAACTTTACTAGTTGCAAAGGTACATTTAACATGTGAGTAGTATAATTTCCGTTTCCCTTTTGCCATATTTTATAGACCTTGAATTCAAATTCTATTAATGCTATTTTGATTACTCACACAGTTTAATGGTAATCATGTCAATATTGTATTGTTCAAATTCTCAAACTGATTCACAGAAGAACACACATCTCCCAAGCAATCAACTTGAAATGATGTTAAGAGTTGTACTGTATATTAAACAGGCAAGAAATTCAACTGTGGAGGAAATAAACATTCTTATAGTGGCGTCTTCAAGTATGCACAAATTATTTGTGATAATAAAATAACATTGGTGTAGAATTTTTACTGGGTCCTAAAAAATTTCTCAATACACACAAAACATTTATAACGAATTTGGCTACATATATTTACAACCAATAAACACTTATCAGCTCTAGCTCTAACCTTATTCATATACATATTAAACATACTGTGAAATATTTTACATAAGCATGTCTGCTTTATTACTAATATTACTAGCTACATCAATAGGGTAAGGAGCAGTAGCTTACTAGCTACTGTAGGTATGACTACGTTAATCACAAAAATTCATATTAAATCACTATTTTACAATGGTTCATAAGCTATTTATTTAGAAGTACAACCTTGCTTGACTCTTAATTTTAGTATATATCTGAGTAGTAATGCACCAGGAGAGGTTGCTAGGTTAATTATTCTAAGCTAGCTGCTAAGCAAACTCACTAAAAGATGGCAATTAGCATTAACTAGCAAGTATGTGTTACCTTATACACAATTGAACTAGCATTAATTTGCATTCACAGATGAACTGAAACTATATCCTTTTAGTGCGTGTTGTTACCTGGATGATAAACGAACAGTTTTTATATTTTGTGATAGTTGTTCATGAGTCCCTTGTTTGTCCTGAGCAGTTAAACTGCCCACGGTTCTTCAGAAAAATCCTCTAGGTCCTGCACATTCTTTGCTTTTCCAGCATCTTCTTTTCCAGTATATTTGACCCCTTTCCGACAGCGACTATATGATGTTGTGATCCATCTTTTCACACTGAAGACAACTGAGGAACTCATACACATCTATTACAGAAGGTGCAGACATTCACTGATGCTGAAGAATCATCCTGTTCAGAATTTTGCTAAATAAAAAACAAAATGCAATGTTTATGATCCCCCTTTATTTTATCTTAATTTTTTTTTAAGTATTAACATTTTACAGAGCAACCACAACAGAACAGAAAGCAAAGCAAGCTAGCTTTGCATTACATTTATCCCTGAAATTATGTGGCTTAAACTGTATATGACCTCATGCTTATCTGGCCCCTTGTCCACAAGCAATGTGCCATCTCTTCTCCCCAAAGAGTTTCTGAGCCTATTGCTGTCAGCCGGCATTGGCATGAGTGTGTGCACTGAAGGGTGACTGGGTGACTAAGCATGTATCTTGTCTCCAGGAGAGATGTAGCTCACCCCTTGACCTTGCCATGTTGTCATCAAGTTGCAGCTGTCAGTCAAATATCATCATGGTGACCTCTAGCAGAAAAATGAAAGGAAGGGTATGAGGGAAATGTAGTGTGTAGGTATATGGGCTGTGCATTGACAATGCCTTTATTTGCGTCTGTTTTTCTACTTTCTGTCAACATGATTCATATTTTCCAGCTCCCATCAATGTGTATGTGCTACACCTGTCAACCAAGTCTGGGAGTTTTGTGTGGTCTGACCACTTTGTTCCTAATAAAATGCTCACAAGCGTTCTCTGAACGTGGCACAGAAAACAAAAAGCACACCATACAAAATTCATTCAACCATTAAAGTTTGATCTGTCCTTTATTTGTTATTTTTCTGCAGGTCCTGGAGCATGTAATAGCGATCAAGCCTGTTTGTATTTGCATTCATACAGACAATCAGCAACACTTGACTAGAGACCCAGAGAAATAATAGAGTATTTTTTTTGATTGTGAAAAAAATTAAGTACAAACATTTTGTCATTACTTGACTGTCACAGGCACTTATCATAAAAGTCAAACTTAAAGGTGTAAATTTTGTCTCTTTTTATTACTGTTACACTTTTTAGTTTAATCTTTTATGCAATTTGAAACCTATGGTTGTTATTGTAAGTTAATACACCACTGGGCTATTTATACAGTATTTAGACTCACAGAACTGTAAGGCTGGTGCCAAGATGTCTGAACCTAGAGAGAACTACTACTCTCTGAGGACAAAGGACGTCTTCGAGAACGAACACTCAATCTTTCTCCCACAGAATTAGCATCCACACCTGAGATAGCACATAATGCTGAGTGGAGCCTGGAAGATCCTCACTTATTCTCTCCCCCAACCTTCTCTTGCTCTGTATTGAGAACACCTCAAAAATTAGCATCTCCATCAGAGTCAGGATGGAAGATCCTCACTTCCTCTGTATTGAGATCACCTTTACACAGCCAAGGTCTAAATGCATTACATAACATGTTTTAATGCGAATAAGATGTCAACTATACATGTTTACTATATTATAAAGAAGGTCTCAGTGCAACTGGAAAATATGGTCTCATTCCCTCAACAGCAGTTCAAATAAAAAATATTACATGCTGTTAAAGGCATACCCTCCCAGGGTCCCTCACTCAAATTACCTCCTGTATGTAAATAAGGTACACAGACATCAAATTATAATCACAATCAGCACCTTTTGGTGGACCCACACAGCACCTGGATATTTATGGGAGAGCTGGCCAAAGGTTCAGGGAATTCTGTAGACAGATCTCCCACACGATCACTGTGTGTAGTTTTTCCTCTTCCCGGTATGTAAGTATTGTCTCTCTTCTGTTGTATTATTATGTTTTGGATTTGATTGGAATTTAATGTTGCATGTAATTCTTTCTTGTTATTATCAATAGTAGTGTTGGATTTGGATGTTTTCATACCTGGCTAAATAAATTATTAGACTTGATTATATTCTGAATCATTCAGAAATTATTGTCTCTAGAAAATTATGGTAAGTCCTTGTTACAGCAAATCTGCGACCAGGTTAGTACAGGCTAACAATTTAGCATTAAGTTAAGTGTACTTAGAGTCTACAGGCTCGATAGGAAATATCCGTTTAGGACAACAGAAGGTTGACCAAATCTAAATAGGATGAAGTCTAAACCTCTGGTTATTGTAATCTTTCTCTAGTTAACGTGTATATAGGAATCTATGGCATGATTCATCCATCCATCCATCTTCAATCGCTTATTCCTGCTTCAGGGTCGCGGGGAACCTGGAGCCTATCCCAGGAAGCATCGGGCACAAGTCGGGGTACACCCTGGACAGGGTGCCAGTCCATCGCAGGGCACAATCACATACATACTCACACACCCATTCATACACTACGGACAATTTACCAAGCTGCCAATCAACCTACCATGCATGTCTTTGGACTGGGGGAGGAAACCGGAGTACCCGGAGGAAACCCCCGCAACACGGGGAGAACATGCAAACTCCGCACACACATGGCCCCGGCGGGAATCGAACCCCGGACCCTGGAGTTGTGAGGCGTGCTAACCACTAAGCCACCGTGCGCCCCTATGATTATATAAAGCTAATTTTACTTAGATATTATTGGTCTGTCTCTGTAGATTTTAGTGGTCATGACCTCTGACTAGAGATAACATTACTATAATTAAATGTTATTATCTAAGGGGACTAATAAAATACTATTTAGGAAAGGGTAAGCATGGGGTGGTCGTCTAAATAGTATTAGTCAATTACCCCTGGATAATGACCAAGACTGCTGAGTTTGTGACCATAAGATCCACGCACACGACCGGCACGAGACTCCACAGGGAATCCGAATGAATAAGCATAATTTAAAGTATAGAATAAATTAGAATCACTCAAGTATAGAGGATCAAAAGTATCAAAATATGAATAACTAAGTAATGAATACAACATTGAGGTTTTTACAATTGGAGTCAGATTTAATTTAAAAGAGTCAAGCAGAATTGGAATGACAAATTTAAATATATTCACATTCAAAAGATTCAAAAGCTAAGAACACATGGGAATCCTTCTACCACGTCATTGGATACCATCGTTGGAACAGTGAGTGGACCCATACAGAACCATGTCATAGATGTGAAATGGAAGATTTTTTGTCATAAGTTGCCATAACAGTTTACACCCAATGATCTGAGTTGTCGTGCTGCCATTGTTGGTCATTGTCATGACAGCTGCCATAGTATTTCAGTGCTATGATTTTTTACTAAACTTTCTTTGGTTAGTACAGTGAGGGAAAGAAGTATTTGATCCCCTGCTGATTTTGTACATTTGCCCACTGACAAAGAAATGATCAGTCTATAATTTTAATGGTAGGTTTATTTGAACAGTGAGAGACAGAATAACAACAAAAAAATCCAGAAAAACACATGTCAAAAATGTTATAAATTGATTTGCATTTTAATGAGGGAAATAAGTATTTGACCCCCTCTCAATCAGAAAGATTTCTGGCTCCCAGGTGTCTTTTATACACGTAACGAGCAGAGATTAGGTGCACACTCTTAAAGGGAGTACTCCTAATCTCAGCTTGTTACCTGTAAAGACACCTGTCCACAGAAGCAATCAATCAATCAGATTCCAAACTCTCCACCATGGCCAAGACCAAAGAGCTCTCCAAGGATGTCAGGGACAAGATTGTAGATCTACACAAGTCTGGAATGGACTTCAAGACCATTGCCAAGCAGCTTGGTGAGAAGGTGACAACAGGTGGTGAGATTATTTGCAAATGGAAGAAACTCAAAATAATTGTCAATCTCCCTCGGCCTGGGGCTCCATGCAAGATCTCACCTCGTAGAGTGGCAATGATCATGACAACAGTGAGGAATCAGCCCAGAACTACACGGGAGGATCTTGTCAATGATCTCAAGGCAGCTGGGACCATCTTCACCAAGAAAACAGTTGGTAACACATTATGCCGTGAAGGACTGAAATCCTGCAGCGCCCGCAAGGTCCCCCTGCTCAAGAAAGCAGGTCCCCCTGCTCAAGAAAGCATGGAGGTCGAAACATTATGCTTTGGAGGTGTTTTTCTGCTAAGGGGACAGGACAACTTCACCGCATCAAAGGGACGATGGACGGGGCCATGTACCCTCAAATCTTGGGTGAGAACCTCCTTTCCCTCAGCCAGGGCATTGAAAATCGGTCATGGATGGGTATTCCAGCATGACAATGACCCAAAACACACGGCCAAGGCAACAAAGGAGTGGCTCAAGAAGAAGCACATTAAGGTCCTGGAGTGGCCTAGCCAGTCTCCAGACCTTAATCCCATAGAAAATGTGGAGGGAGCTGAAGGTTCGAGTTGCCAAACGTCAGCCTCGAAACCTTAATGACTTGGAGAAGATCTGCAAAGAGGAGTGGGACAAAATCCCTCCTGAGATGTGTGCAAACCTGGTGGCCAACTACAAGAAACGTCTGACCTCTGTGATTGCCAACAAGGGTTTTGCCATCAAGTACTAAGTCATGTTTTGCAGAGGGGTCAAATACTTATTTCCCTCATTAAAATGCAAATCAATTTATAATATTTTTGACATGCGTTTTTCTGGATTTTTTTTGTTCTGTCTCTCACTGTTCAAATAAATCTACCATTAAAATTATAGACTGATCATTTGTTTGTCAGTGGGCAAAACGTACAAAATCAGCAGGGGATCAAATACTTTTTTCCCTCACTGTATGCTTTTATGTGGATGATATAACACATACTTAATTTCGGTATGACGCAAACCATAAATTCTATCATAATGCATGTATGAGACATATACTAACTAGGACCATGGGAAGAAATACTGCAGCAGAACCAAGGTAGTGATATTTGGTTTTTGACTGACATCAGAGGAGCTGAAGAGGACAATAAACCTTTGAATTTATGTGCTAATATAAATAAATATGAGTGTTTATGAGGGCACTTGGCAGTTTGAAAGAATGAAGGCAACGAAGGACATACAGTATATTAAAATATTCTCCTCTTTCTTAATTGAGAGAGATGATACCATGTTGTCATATTGTATTCAATCATAAATGCTTGTATCACTATGTTAACTGATCAATTCAGATCAACTGGCCTTGTAGCACAGAAATAATAATTGCCTTTACATATGTATACATTGTCACATAAAAGTACAGAACAGTTTTTTTTTGTTTGTTTTTTTTTGTTGTTTTTTTTTTTTGCTTTGTTTTTTGTTTTTGTAGTATTGACTATATAGGTTATTAGAAAGCTGGATTAGGGTCAGAGCATAGGGTCAGCCGTATTGGATTATGGATCAGAGAAGAGTAAGGGTCTTGGTCAAGGGTCCAACAGTGGCATTTTGGCAGTGCCAGGTCTTGATCTCTCCACATTCTGATCAGTAGCTGAGTCTCTAAACACTAAGTAGCCACTGCATCCATTTCAGCAAGTAATTAGCAGTTCAACTATGTGATTAAACTAAATAAGAATAAACAAAATGAATAATTCTAGAAGAATTATGACAGAATTGTAGGTAGGTGAATTACCTTTTTTTTCAAATTATTGTGTTTTTACTTCTCATGACCTTAGACAACGCAGGTTGTTTGGGGGAAAAAAGAGACAGAAAGAGTCTCACAGGATAGGTACTGTCTGGCATCCATTATGGGAGCAGTGTGAGATCCACTGAATGAATCCTGTACCTGTTGTTTTTTAGAGGCAGGCATAAGAGAAGTAGTAACAGGGCCATTGAGCACCGTTTCATCACAGAGCTGCATGTTGGGGCCCATCCAAGTGGAACTATGTCACAAGACTCCCCATAGTGAACTATGTTGCCATGAGCAAGGATCTGCATGAGGAGATTCAATGTATTGAATCATTTTTCACCTTTTCACCATTTTTTCAGCAATCTTGCACTTATTGCATGATTTTTGACCACATATTTGTCCCCCAAAAATATTTCAGTTATGTAGCTTAATAATCTTTTGATTTGGGTCTTAATTCTCAGTTTTAATTCAGGTTTTTTTTCCACAGCTACTGATGTATCTAATGTGATATTACTAATGATTCATTTGTGTGTCTTGTAAGCAGTACATATCCAGTTACTCTAAATTTGAAAAAACAAGAAAAGAAAAAACAAGCTGAATTTGCTGCCTTCTGTATCTTGACACTGCCCTTAGGTCAACATTTACATGTGATGAGATGTTTTTCAATCATATTTCATTAAAAGAAAGAATCCTTTGTTGCCTGGTGACCACACAATTGTGTACTCGTTACAAAAAAACAAGATGTAGTGAAAAATTAAGTAGTACCTGACAGAGTGATACGTAAAAACATTTAATCCCAACAACGTTGTTTCTGCTTACCAATTTTACATCCATGACAATAGCATCATGATTTCTACTTGAAAAAGTGGGAGTGAGTGTCACGATTAAAGTCAGACTAATGAGAGTATACAGTCTCCTTCTCCAAATACAAACCTGCCCCTTAATTCTTCTACATCATTGTAAGACTCCTGTGTGGAACAGGAACAAAGGGTAGCTTTAATAACACACTACTGAGTCACAAAGACAAAGATGAGGATCTTTATCCTGCTCAGGATCGTTGTGATTGTGAAGCCTATCCTGGGAACACAGAGCAGGAATATACCCTGTAGGGAATGCCAGTCCATCACAGAGCATCGTGCACACATTCATTCACACAGTCATTTACACCTAGGGGCAATTTAGAGTAGCCAGTCCACCTACTACAACATTTTTAGAAGGTGAGAAGAAACCATGGAGCACACCCATGGAGAACAGGTGGAGGTAGCTGGATGCTTGAAGCACAAGATGAAGGCCTGTTCATTGTGCATGCACAATCAGCTCAGTGGGCCCTGATGACAGTGTTACAGTGAAACAAAACTTCAAGTCTGCTGTCAGACCCAAACCATGTCAGGGCTCAGGACCTTGTTGATATCAGACCCCAAGTTGTTGCTCTGAAGCAATAAGTTTGTTCTCACTATAAAGGAGAAAGCACAGTTCAAAGCAAGAGGTTCTATTTAACTTGCTTCCTTGTTCAGAAGGACAATGCCAGTTTGGACTGGTTCATGTTGGTGCAACTGTGTCATGCTTAACATCATGTCATCCTCCCTCCAGAACACAAATGCTTTTTATGGTTTGCATTTCAAGGGGAGGGATTCCAATTCAAAGTTCTGCTCATCAGAACATCACCTCTGTCTAGCACCATGGGTGTGTTCAAGTTGTCTCACCTGTATCCTGTGAGCTCCCATCAAGGAGCAAGCCAGTGGAGACATGTGCACCTTCTTTGCACATATTATGGTGCTAAATCTCAGGGTGAAGTCAGAAAAGGGACCCCTAATACTGAAGCAGGACACAATTAATTGGTATGAGCTTACTGAGAGTCAATGAGAATGCTAGCCACCCTGTCATTCCAACATGAGGCAGATATTATGCTTGCCAATCAGATTGTTTTACCAGCTTCTGTTCAGGATGCTAGGTCTGATGACATCCGCAGTAATTTTTTGCTGAAGACACAAGACTTTCTAATGAAAGGTGTCAGACTTGGAGCCGTGGCCTACGAGAGAGAGATCGTGTGAATACACTAGAAGGGCTGTGAATACAGCAAGTTTTTTAGTTTTTGGAGTCTTGGACAAGGGACAGGAGACCTTCTTAAAAACTCATCAACTAGCTGAAATTGAAGGCACTTCATCTAGCCAGTGTGTTGTTTTTAATGGCACTGACAGCATGCACTGAACCCATGACTGGCTTTCCCCATTTGTAATACACTTTCCAAACTCTAGAGGGAACCCATCCTTTTCCATCCCTTTATTGATTATAAATCAATACTCTTCAATACATTATATGCTATAAAGTCAAACAGTACTAAATGTATGTCTGTGGCTCATGTGGTAGAGTGGGTTGTCCACTAATCGTAGGGTTGGCGGTTCAATTCCCGGCCCACATGGCTCAACATACCAAAGTGTCCTTGGGCAAGACACTGAACCCCAAGTTGCTCCTAATGCTCCCGATGGCAAGTTAGTGCCTTGTATAGCAGCTCCGCTACCATTGGTGTGTGAGTGTGTGTGAGTGTGTGTGTGAATGGGTGAATGAGACAGTTTAAAGCGCTTTGGATAAATGTGCTATATAAGTGCAGACCATTTACCACTTAAATGTGCTGAAACGATGTTCAGTATGATGACCATAGTCTGTATAATTACAGCAACAGTTCTTAGGTACAAATATACTGTATCTATGCAAGAGTATCTACTGAAGAAAGGGCAAGAGAGGCCACAACAGTAAAAGTGAGTCGGATCAAGCATCCTCATCATATCAGGTATCAAGAGTGTGAGTACAGCTCGGTAGGATAAAGGGAATCTGTGATATACGGGATTGGAGCACCATCGACATCAAGCGGTGTCCTGATGGGTATGAATTTCCAACAAAGGACATTTTATTTATTGTTTTTTATTTATTTTAATCTCAAGGAAACAACTCAATATAATGGGTTCAAATCTAAGTATAATCACAAGCCTGAAAATAGTTATCATCTCAGACTGGAAATGACAAAATAACAGAGGTATGTCTAGAGTGTTTGGCTAGAGTTATTTCTTTTTTTTTTTTTTTTTTTGGTGAAGCATCAGTATGTATTGCAAATAATGATTGCTGGTTTTATTTCTTTTTAATAGCATCCAGTTTTCAGCAGAGCATTCATCGAATTCGTATGCAAAGCGTGTTAGAGATCTTGCATTAACATTCTGTTGCAGTTAAATGAGTTTAAAAGTACAAGTTGCCTGGGGATAAAGATGCCTGACTCCAGAGAGCTGAGTATATTTAGTCAGCTAATTAAGAACTCAGAAGTAGGCCTACATTTTAGACAAGTGAAAAGGATGGTATCAGAAAGGAGTGGGAATAAAAAAAAGTTTTCTGCCATAGGCCGCTCCCGCAGGACATGATATTTTTAGTTTCCATATAAAAAAGACAGAACTGTGACACTGTCTCTCACACACTTATAAGTCACAGACTTGATGTGGGGGAAGATGTGGAAATTATCATATAAGCTGCTTGTTAGTGTCAGACTAAACAAATACAGTACTGTACATAGGCAAAGAACTAAACAAGCTGCTTGTTACACAACCTAGCTGGCAGTACAACCAACCTGGCTGCTTGAGTACATACTCTTGAGTACATAATTAATTGGGGGGAGGTTGTGTGTGTGTGCGCGTGTGCGTGTGTGTGTTCTTGTTGAAGCTGTAATTACTGTCTCTAGAGCACTGCCCCCTCAGGTTATATGTTTTTGCCTACTAATTGTACCACTGTAAATGCGGGCATGTGAGATGGTGACACTGTAAAAGCAAGTGTGTGTCTGTGACTGTATCTTTGTATCTGTATCTTTTTAAAGGTAAAGGAGGAGATGCACTTCTGCTGCTGATGATAGCCCCGTAGATTTTATGAATAAGACTCACTTGTGCCTCAGTGGATAATCTCACCTGGATACTAAACACTTGTAATTAAGATCTGTTGCTGTAATCAAGACAGATGTCCTGTGCTCATCCCAGACCCACAATATCCTACATGTTTACAGTATCTATGTAAGATTACGCACTGGCGAAAGGCTGAGACTTAAACTGTTTTTGGGAAGTGAAAATGTTTAGGATATCCATGTGGGGGAAACAAAAAGCAGCAAAGAGTGAGTCCCAAGTGCAGAAGCTATAACCAGACACAACCAAGACACAATATTCTCATACTGAACATCCTTTCAACACACTCAGTCATGGCTGACTTTATAGTATACAACTGTAGAAGTATAATGATTTATAATCTGGTGTCAACCAGAAGAGAATGGGTTCTCTTTTGAGTCTGGTTCCTCTCAAGGGTTCCTCCTCATGTCATGACAACATTCCAGAAGAAATGGACACATTCTGCAAATGCTGGCAGTCAAAACACACACCATACTTAATAACCTAACTTTGCCACTACTTTACCTTATCAATACTCTATTTTCCATAGACAATTGATCATATAATAGGACAGGGTAACAAATAATACATTTGACATCTGTAAAAAAAAAATATATATATATATATATATATGTTGTTCAGTTGGGCAGTTTATTTTATTTTATTATTCCAATGTCTCATATAGGCTCATGCACACAACCTATGCTGACTGCTACTTAGGATAATGTTGTTACTGCCTCATTGTTTAACAAAATACAAGTCATCTTTTAACAGTCATTCTTTCTGCCTTTCAAACTGCAACATGGTGGATATTGACAGTTTGAAACATTGGATGTGGCAGCGAATTTAGAGGTAATGATTTACATCGTTACGTGGTCATTTCCCATGCTGTTCTCCTCCATTCAGCAGCACAGGAGTTTGCCAGAATTTAAAAGTGACTGAGCGTGTATAATTTGCTCATTTGGGCTTTGAGGAAGATGAATGCAATGTTATTTGCTTTAAGTTCTTGCGGCTTGTCGGTCTCAGTATGATTACGGATTAATAGTCAGAGAGGATACTGCAAGAGGATATCTCGATAAATTAAGGATGCTTATAATAGATCACATTGGAGCACTCCATAATCAAGGATTGCTGTCTGATCTGACAAGCCAAATTTAGATGTTGTAAATGAAGGTTCTGATCACAGAATTCCCCTGATGCAAAGTCCTGCCAATCATTTCAAATCAGTCAATATTTCCCTTAAATTTTACGTACCGTAATATATCCATCTCATCTTGACTGTTTTTTGTTTTGTTTTTTTGTACCCAAACATTTTCCACAGTCAAACCACTTTTGAAAAGGCATCCCAGTAATTGTGGTATGAAATCACCTTATCTTTACTATATGCTTTAATAGGTATACCTGCTTATTTATGTAATTATCCTATCAGGCACTCATGTAGCAGCAGCACAATGCATCGAATCCTATAGATACTGGTCAAGCGCTTCAGTTAATGTTCACATCAAACATCAGAATTGGGAGAAAATGTCATCTCATTGTCTTTCGCATGATTGTTTGCTGGCTAGATGGGCTGGTTTGAGTATTTCAGAAACTGCTGAAAGTAAATGAAGAGTAACTTTAAAACTTAAAAAACTGTAAAACAGAATAGAATTAGACTAAAGCAGAATTGCATTTAATGAATGAAATACGATTGCAAAACAAATCTAGCATGAATACAAGCAGAAGGCAAAACAAGTTTAGACTAATATGATATGCAAGTTATAAGGCACAGATTCAAATAAACATGTAATAGTTACCCAGCATATTACGAATATATTAAGGGTTAATTTATTTGTGATCTCTGGCAGCCTATTAAGTATCCCTTAATTTAACAGATGCTTATAATCAAGAAGTGTGCCTGACATGCTGAAAATGAGATTTCCTGTGAGCACAGACAGCACCAGACATGTAAAGCTTTGAGTGGGATGAAAAACACCACAAAATAGATATGCTCCAGTCTTATTGGTAAAATATTCTTCTTTAGTTTAATGCCACTCTTTCACTGACTTGTTTTCCTGTCATTGTTATTGTCTTCCTCTAATATCTGGGAGTGTAATTTCATGCCCTCTGATCTCCTGATGATAGGACACTTGATGATGAATACAATTCTGTTGCACCTCTCTGGAGCTGTGTTTTGTTAGACTGTTTTACGTTAGAGTACAAAATGTGTTGCTTATCTGTCTGATATTTTCATGCTATTTTGCATTTGCTGTGTTCACCATTTGGCAACAGCCTGGTGGGATTTGTCACAACTGCCTTTTTTCCCTAGTTACTGAGTCTGTACAGTGGCTAACTACCAAGCCTGTGTTTATGAGTTTCACAATAAACATGTTATCACAATGCTTCCTGATCAAGCTTCTTCTTTGCTGACACTAAAATATGTTATGTAAAGTTATATCACAATCTGCAGTGGCAATGCATTTGTTTGAGAGTTAACATTAACATTATCATTCTTCGCGCAGTTGTTGAATGAACGAGTCTCATTTTAAGCAAATTACAAATAGGACTAAAATATTTGGTGCAGTGGAAGCAGTCCAGGCTCTAGCCTTTTGGGAGTCCTGCCCATCAGAATGACTCATTTACCCTCAACTCCCTCCTCAGCTCAGGCTGAGATGAAGACAGAATGAAGGACTGCACCTGTCTGTGGAATTGCCACTACATAAACAAATTGAATCTAGTTTTCCGTGATCTTTTCATGAACCTGATTAATAAGACCTATTCTAACTTCTGCATGCGCTTGACACAAATCCCAAATGTCACAAATCCCAAATAACACAGGTGCAAATGTGCAAACTCTGAATAAATACTCCATTAACTATAGGTAATAGGATGCTGAGATGTATTCTCACTACTCATTGATTATTTGAAATATTTCATTATACAGTAATACTGATTACACAAAACAAATGCTTGCATGCAATACAAATGAGTGCAAATGTGTGCACCCCCTAGTGATCTCTGTGTGGAAAAAAACAAACATACACTCACTGAACACTTTATTAGGAACACCTGTACAGCTACACAATTATCTACTCAGCCAATCATGTGGCAGCAGTGCAATGCATAAAATCACACACAAACGGGCCGGCAGCTTCAGGTAATGTTCACATCAACCATCAGAATGAGGAAAAATGTGAACTCCGTGATTTTGACCGTGGCATAATTGCTGGTGCCAGATGGGCTGGTTTTAGTATTTCTATAACTGATGATCTATTGGGATTGTCACACACAACAGTTTACTCAGAATGGTGCAAAAATATATAAAACATCCAGCGTGCAGCAGTTCTACGGACGGAAATGCCTTGTTGATGAGAGAGGTCAACGGGGAATGGCCAATCTGGTTACAGAAAGGGTACAATAACTCAGATAACCCTTTTATACATTTGTGATGAGGAAAAAAAGAATCTCAGAATGCACAATACATCGAAACTTCAGGTCGGATGCGCTACAACAGCAGAAGACCATTGGACAGTTGAAGACTGGAAAAACGTAGCTAATGAATTTCGATTTCTGCTGAGGCACACAGATCAATTCAATTCAATTCAGCTTTATTTGTATAATGCTTTTAACAATGGAAATTGTCCCAAAGCTGCTTTACAGAAATATATCAATTCAGTATATAGATTTTAAATGTATGAATTTATCTCGTAGAGATGGTAGGGTCAGAATTTAGCCCCAACAGCAGGAATCCATGGACACAACCTGTCTTGTGTCAATAGTCAAGGATGGTGTGGGGAATTTTTTTCTTTGCACACTTTGAATCATTGCAAAAAATCATTGCTTGAATGCCACAGCCTATTTGAGAATTGTTGTTGACCATGTGCATCAATTCATGGCCACAATTTATCCATCTTCTAATGCCTAATACCAGCATAATAATGCACCATGACAAGCGAAAGTCGTCTCAAACTGATTTCATGAACATGGCAATGAGTTCAGTGTTCTTCAGTGGTCTTCCCAGTCACCGGGTCCGAATCCAATAGAACACGTTTGGGATGTGGTAGAACAGGAGAGTCGCATTATGAAAGTGCACCTGAAACATCTGCAGGAATAGCGTGATGCCATCATGTCATCATGGATCAGAATCTCAAAGGAATGTTTCCAAAATCTTGTGGAATTTAGGCTGTTTTGAGAGCAAATGAAGGCCCTACCCAATATTAGTATAGTGTTCCCAGTAAAGTGCTCAGTAAGTGTATTTCTCTTTAATGATTTATCTAAAAAAAATAGAATTAGAACAAAATAGAAATATTAAAAATATAACGTGGGAATATAACGTGTTCCTGCAACAAGAAACAATTCAAAAACATAAATCAAAAAATAATTCATCTCATTTTGTCCTATAGTATGCAAATTATTCTACTCAGTGATTTTAGCTACTCATCTAAGCAGCACCTTCAGCATCTGTAGCGCTTAATTATTTTAAAATATTCACGAGTTTAAAAGTTACATTCAGCAACGTAGTACAGCAAAAGTATTATGGGGAAAATGATGTACATTGGCAGCACTGCAGAAGAGGTTTGATCAGTATCAACACTTTATACCTTGTCTGGGGTGAGGAAATATGGAAACTATCTTAGGCTGTGAGCTAATGTCTCGCAATTCAGTTTCAAGTTTAAAAAATATCTTTAATATTTTGTTTCTCAAGGGTTATTTGAGGTTATTAGTTTGTTTATAGACATTGGAGAGGACCACCCAATTGTTATTTAATCCCTGATAACTAAAATCATTTAACAATTGGAGGGTGTACTTTCTTTTCCCCATGATTGTATGTGTTTTGTCTGTAGGAGTTATTCAGTAAGAGGTTATTAGCATAGTTAAAGTAGCACATGAAAGTCTCAGTCTCAGTCTTCGATCATACACAATCACCACAAAACCAGAAGTATTACAGTATTATATTGCTCCAATACTGGAATGTATGTGTGGATTGTCAACAGATGCTGGTGAAGTTTGTTGTGATGTGATGCTGGTGCCAGATCCTGACACATCCGTATTCTGCTGTGGCTCCTCACACACTCTTGCCTGTCTGATTCATCCTGATTCTCTACTTCTGCTTGGAGCTTTCTGCACTTGTGAGTCACCTCCTGTAGCTGTGGATGATCTCACATTGAAATCCTAAAGCCAAACAAAATCTCTCCCTTGCTTTAGTGGATAATCTCACTTACATATTGTAGATTTGTACCTTATAAGAACTGATGCTGTATTCATAAACTTATGATGTTCATACGGAATATCCAACACACTTACTATCTTACTATCTGGCATCAACCAGAACAGAAGACGATGCATTCCTCTCAGGTTTTCTTCCTTGTGTCCTCTCAAGGAGTTTTCCCCCTGCAACTGTTACCTATGCCTTGCATATTAGGGAATTCTATAGTAGGAAGCTCAATACAAATAAAATAGAGATGATAAATTGATACTAATGGTAATGCTACGATAGCATTAGGACTGCAATCGCCATGAACAGTTTTGCACTCAAGTCTCTATCAGTGAACAGTTGTTAATTTCAAGACAATGGACTTCCTGTTAAAACTAGAATGAATTTCCTAGTTACACAACTGCAATTTTTTACTATATAGTACACAGTTATAGAAGGGAATTCATTATAATCGCACTATCCGATGTCACCCAGATGAGGATGGGTTTCTCTTTTGAGTCTGGTTTCTCTTAAGGTTTCTTCATATTATGTCAGGGAGTTTTTCCTTGCCACTGTTGCAGCTGGCTTGCCCTTATTTACACCAATCGTCCTGTTCAAAAGTTTACACTCCCATGGCTCTTAATGTATCGTGTTGCCTTCTTGAGTATCAGTGAATGTTTGCACCTTTTGTAATACAATAGTTGTCTATGAATTCCTCGGTTGTATTCAGTGTGAAAAGATGGATCTCAACATCATATAGCCGCTGTTGGAAAGAGGATGCTGGATAAACAAAAAATATACAGGCCCTGAAGGATTTTTCTGAAGAACAGTGGGTAGTTAACTGCTCAGGACAAACAAGGGACTCATGAACAACTATCACACAATATAAAAACTATTCGTTGATCATCCAGGTAACAACACACAGTATTAAGAATCAAGCGTATGTAAACTTTTGAACTGTTTCATTTGTGTAAATTCAGTTATTATTGTGTCTTGTGGACATCTGTAAACATCTGTTATGTGAAATAGTTGATTCAGGGCAGCACTAAGTAAAAAACCAAATGCAATTTTATTGATCCCTCTTCTTTTTAATTATTGTTATTATTAACATGTTACAGATTCTGCAAGGGGTATATAAAGTATGAACTGTAAATTCGTAAAATGTCAAATTTAAATGCTGGATTTATATATTTCTGTAAAGCTGCCTTGTGATATTGTTCATAAATCGTAAAAAGTTCTGTACAAATAAAATTGAACAGAACTGAAATGAAGTGAATTTCTCAGTACAAGGAAACATGAAAAGTAAATATATATATATATATATATATATATATATATATATATATATATATATATATATATATATATATATATTGTACGTCATCTCTTTGTACTAAGACACTGCGCTATTACCATTACCATTAAATTCATTGAAATTTTAAGAATTCGTAGATGCTTAAAAAAAAAGTACTGTTTTCAGATAGTGTTGCAATATTTAGGCTAGTATTCACAGCAAGTATTCAGTGGATTCTTGACATTTCTCATCAATAACATGATATAGTGTCATATTACAATACCTAGGCTACATATAACAAAATCTAGTCTGGATATCTCTAAGCATCCAGTCTGATCCTGCATGCGCCGTGAACATTTAACTCAAATCTCTTCGTGAGATCTCGGTGTATAAACTCATAACTCTCTGATAAATCATATCTCTCCAAGGCTTTCTGTTTTATGAATGAGTCCCTTCGCATTAATCCGTTTTAGCACCTGGAAAGCACTGCGCCCTCCTCAGGTTAGAGTCAACACACACACGCACACACGCACGCGCACACACACACACGCACACACATACACGCGCACACACGCACGCACGCGTCCTCAGTGATGAATCGGTGACATCAAAAAGAGACGAAACTTCCGCTCAACTGTAGACGGTGTGACGGGGGCGCGAGCGCTTATATAAACCAAAGTTTACAGATGCGCATCGTTAATCCCGGCCTTGCAGGTCAGACGTGAAGCAGAGAAGATTAAAACAACGGGGTTTTTTTTTTTTGGCAAAAGGTCGCGATTGATAAACGGGTTTTTACGCATACGGTATCAGCTTCGTGCAAAACAGGTGAGGCAAAGAAAAGTTGCTGCATGAGAGCACGTGCTGCGGTTGTGTGTTCCTTTATTTGTTAATTTTTTTTTTTTTAAAGAAAAATTCGTTTTGCAGGAATGATCTTGGATTATATGACTTTTAATATGTTGAACTTTGTGGTGCATATCAAAATGTGTGTTGAATCGAGAAGGGCGTCATTGTTTAATAACAAAATTATAATATATACTACATATATTGTCTAAGAACATGTTATGCATCCTTGCTGTTTTGATGCACGTTATAACTTTTTTGATGCACCTTTTTTTCAGGGAATCCGAACTCGCAATGAGGGCAGTGTGTCTCCTCGTCCTCGTCTCATTAGCGGTGTTCAGCATTCAGTGCCAAAATGTCCCGAGTGACTCTGGTGGAGAAAATCTGACTTTGGACGAGGTGTTACAGCGCGCCGAGGGCCAGCTCCTCCGCTCCTTCCTCCAAAACCAGCAGGACAACGAGAGCGCAAACGGTGTGCATTATAGATTTTTAATCCGTGTGGGTTGTTGTTGTTGTTGTTGTTGTTGTTGTTGTTTTAACCACAGAGTGTTAAAATGGGCGACATGTGTAACTCAAAAGCATCAGCATTACGCACAACACATTACGCAAGTCACATTTACTTCAATGTGATTCTTTTTAATTATGAGATCTTATTACAGCACTTGCGGTATATAGGAGTAACTCCAAAGGTGGATTAGATTGAGGCTTGTTGCTTAACGCAATAACAAACAAACAAACAAAAAAGTTGCTTAACTTCTTTTTAAACACTTTTTACGCATCCATCTTACATCTTGGTGAGCAGGTGAGGTATCCGGTTAAAAAGATTTCATCTAAAGAATATCTCCTCCACTTTCTGTTTAAAAAGAAAACAGAATCAACTGTTTTGAACATTTAATGGACAAATAAACCGTGGGAGGGAAAAAGCTTCTACACTCTCAGGAATAAAGGTACCAGAGTGTCGTAGAGGTGGTACCCTCAAGGGGGCATCTTTTCTACTTTTAATATGTAATTTTTATTTATTTATTTCTTTTTAGATTAACGCTTTACATGTGCATTAGTGGTCCAGTTATGCAGCTTAAGTTTCTTTAAGGTATAATATGCATACTCACAAATTATGCACCGTTGATTGTACCACTTCAGTAAAAAGCAAAATTACAGTTTGGTACCTTTAGTTCTGAGAGTGTTTGCTGAGTTTCTGTTGAAACTCATATGAGGTGGAAAATAAGCTCTCTCCTGACATGAAACTTGCAGAAAAATACTGAAATGCACAACTTCTGCTGAAACCGTCTCACGATTTTTCCCCCATATACCCCATGTCCAGACCTGTTTCCGGTCCAGCCAGACTGGTTGGTAAAAAGGCAACACCCAGGCAAGCGGCAGCATCCCGGTAAGCGCGATGAGGACGATGATGATGAAGAGGAGGAATACGCGGAGCTTCAAAAGCGGCAGCATCCCGGAAAGCGCGAAGACGCGTCGGACTTGTTCGTCGCGCTCCAACGACGGCAACATCCAGGCAGGCGCTCAGAGCTGGAAGGTCAGACCTCGGTACAAAGCGACCTGCTGAGCGAGTTTTCCAAGAGGCAGCACCCGGGGAAGCGGTACGACGCGTACGACAAGCGCCAGCATCCCGGCAGGCGCGATGCAGAGGAGGGCGCAGCCAGCGCGGTGGACTTGTGGGAACTGGACAAACGGCAGCATCCTGGGAAAAGGTCCTGGGACCCTTCGGAAGTGTCCAGCGGAAGCCCGTGTGATGTGCCGGGCTGCAGTAAACCCAGTCTGCTGCTCCAGCTGCTCAATGAAGTGAAGCAAAGTCGCGCGAACGAGAAACGCCAGCACCCCGGCAAGCGGCTGAGCGCGCCGGAAGAGCTGGAGGAGATGCAATAGGCGACACGTGCACTGTGACGAGAAATGAAACAGTTACAAGAAAGAATAGTTCATTCATTTCGACACATGGGTACATTTTCCTTCCACCTTTGCCCTTAACCGCGCCACATGAGATATATGCCAAAATACCACATTTGGCATACAGCATCGTGATTTGGTTTAACTCTAAAACTTTTAATTAGTTAAATATGTCTGTCAATTGGGATCATTTACAGGTTGTTTTACACCTTAATTAAACAGTAAAACGCACTTACGCGGAGTAACGCTTTGCGTCCATATTACGCACAGCTAGTACTGTATATTGCCGCTCCTTCTTCTCCTAGAACTCGTTGATAGCGCATCTGAGACTTCTCTGCACTAGTTTAGCCAAAGAGCTGACGTCCTCTTTCCAGCTAAATCGGTCACATTCAGCAACAACATGTAACATCTCTTATATACTAATGTAAACTCGGGTAATATCTCATGTGGCCACGCACCGCTCAAACGGCACCACTTTCCGCTTGTCCCTCACCAGTCCTTGTGTTAGTAATGTATACCTTATATAAAATTCGAGTGAATATTCCTTTGCAAGACGGGGTCGTCGAATTATTTTTCTACACTATATGCCTGCATGAGTTGGAGAGCTTGTCAATCTGTAAATGATTATTATTTTTTGTTCAGTGGATATACAGAACACATGTAAATTGCAGTTATTGCTGTACAATAAAATGCTTTCGATGCGAACGACTGGAAGCGCGCTGAGAGCCAAAAACGAGCAGTGTGTGTGTGTGTGTGTGTGTGTGTGTGTGTGTGTGTGTGTGTGTGGTCAGGATTCTATTTCTTGGTGGGGATCAAATGTCCCCACAAGGACAGGAATATCTGACCGTTTTGACCTTGTGGGGACATCAGGCTGGTCCCTACAGAGAACACTACCTTTGAACAAAAAACAAACAAACAAAACACTGCAATGTTTATTTAACGAGCTAAAGTAACCTAAACGTTTTCATTTGGTTGGTGAGGTTAAGGTTGGGGTTAGATTTAAGTGTAGCATAGAATTAATTAGCCACAATAATAATAATCAGTGGAAGGTCCTCACAAGGATACTAAGAAAAACATTTGTGTGTCTTAATATTGTAATATTGATTTATAGCTGTAAGATGAATTCCTGAAATAACAGCCCAGAAATCAAATGTTTGATGTTTTCATCTGGCCCCCATTCGGTTGCCTAGTGTTAATGGTGATAAACGCAACCAAACCAACTATGAACATATCTCAGACATGATATGGACCAATATTTGGGCAAAATATTTTTATGGTTGGTCTTATATGGCCATTGTTGGACCAGATTCCAATCTTTAACATGGTTTTAAGAATTGGGACACTTTTGGCTCAATGTACCATTGCAATAACTACCTTTACTAACCCTCAAGCACCATTAAACTCAAACATATCTGGTCTGTCTGCAATCCAAAGAGGCACCAAGGAGAGCTTGTTCCTGTTATGATAATTAGTTCAAATCAATTCAAGTCAGTTGACAGATTTTGTGTTGCTTCCACATAATTACACCCAATCCCAGTAAATAGCCTGTTCAATCTTATGTTTTTGATGAACGATCACTCATGAGTCGGTCATTATCCAGGAGTGGCTTATGGTATTGAGGGGGGATGAATTAGTGAGTAGAGACATGCCCAGCCCAAGGGGGCCCTCGGTAACAAAAATCGTCCTGGATGAAATAAATGATCCAGTGTCGGAGGCACAGTGCATTAACCTATCAGGCATTAGTAATTTCTTCTACATTCACATTACTGTAGTAAGTTAAATGCACTGTTAAGGAAAACATTAGTGTTTACACCCAAATCTGTGCCAGCCGATTTTTCAGTATCCCCAATGATTCATCACAAGATCATTCAGATGCTTTTATTCCCTCGTATTTAGCATCACATTTCCACCCACTCCTTATAGCTCTTTATCTTTTCTGTTTTTCCATTCCTTTTAGTTTGGATTTAAGCAATTGAGGCTTTGAAACGAGCGAGCAGTAGCCATACAGTGTGACTAATGTGAGAGCTGTGCCAGCACGGCTGATGTGTAGGCGGTAACTAGCTGAACCTTTTTTTTTTTTTAACTTTTGTTCTTCCTAATTGACCAAAGATGTTTCATGTAGCCTAACGAGGGCTCCGTTTCACAAGAATCTAACCAGCATGGCTCACAAGTTTACCTAATCATTCTACACATCTGTCAGGATTAATACAGATTCCAGCTATTCCTGTGTTGCAGCTGTGGCACAGTGGGTTAACAAAGCTTTTATGTGTTAAACAAGAATCAAGTGCAGCATCAATTTTCAAACATATTATTTAAATCTAGCATAATAGTTAAGAAATGTGACTTTAGTTTGGGTGTGGACCAATTTTGTGTTTAATTAGTAGAGGAAAGTACATCAGTTTTTTATTATTATTATTAGTATTATTATTATTATTGTTGTTGTTATTATTATTATTATTATTATTATTATTATTATTACTAAGCTCAATTTTTAACAATGAAAACTTTGTTTTTAGCATTTGAAAATGCACTTATTTAAGGTAACAGAAAATAACTAAACTATAAAGAAAGTCAGTTTAAGGAGCTAAGTCATTCTCAGAACATCTCTCTACAAGCCGTTGGCTTATTTCATTCTTTAAAGACAGCCACACAAAATAAGAGTTAAGAATAGAAGATACAGCAATATTTCCAGCGGGGGAGCAGTTTAATAAACTCACTTCCAAAAAAGTTCCAATTAGAACCGAAAAGTGTTTTTTAGCCTGATGCCATAGGAGAACCCTTTTGACTTTTTAACTCTCACGTGCTTCAGAGAACCATCTATTTACTGGTGCTTTAAAGAACCCACAAATGGTTTTTCATAGCAGTGCCACATGGAACCATGTTATCATAAGTTATCTAAAAACCCTTAGTTAGTGCTTTAAGGAACCAAAGAAAGGTTCTTAACACTGATGCCAGGAGAACGTTTTCCAGTCCCACAAATAAGTTTGTAGGGTTCACGTTAACCTGTTAAGGGATGATACGATGAATAACCTACTCACTGCTCTGAAGAACTTATAATGAACCACAAAGAACTTCTTTAATCTCCAAAGTACCATATAGCTCAACTAAAGAACCCTAAGCAATGAAAAATGGTTCTTGACAAGAAGAAGGTTCTTTGCAGAAGCTATGATGCTTTAAAGAACCATTGAAGAACATTTATTTTTAAAAAGTGCATATTAAACATTCAACCTAATTTCATAGTTTTCTCTAAATTTGACCTGGTATGCTTCTTCTTTATGTTTTAAAAAGACACACCACACCTATAGTCTTAGAAAAACAGAACTTTTTTTTTTAGTATAGGCACAATTACTGTATTTCCTCTCTAACATGTCCGATAAGGAATATAGAACATTTATGAGTGTTAATTCTTTTGCTCTTTTTTTTTTTTTCTTTTTTTTTACTAAGTGAGTAGTGGTAAGGGAGAAGATGTGTGAAGTTGAAAGAACAAGGCTCTGGAGGAGTTCTCATCAGTCTGGCACCTTCTGATCTGCTCGTGCACAATGAGACAAAGTTATAGAATCAAGTTATAGAAGTTTCTCTTGGGAAGCAGAATGAATTGATTCATTCAATGAAGTTTACTGAAGGAGAGCTATGGTATATTCTAAAATATAACCTATACACAAAATAGATAGAGTTTTTTTTTTTTTTTTTTTAAAGATACACACACTTGGAGAAACTGTTCATGATGTAAGCAGGACATAAAATTTCTAGATCTTCATTTGGTAAAGAGGAATATCTATCCTGCAATATATCTTGCCTGTGGTCATGTTTGAGTAGAGGGTGTTAGGTAATGATCATCTGATGCGGTGAAAAAAAGGGCTGTCAGTTCCCTTGAAGAAGATAACTTATAAAAGGAAATAACCTATATATATAAAATGGGACAATAACCTATATATATAAAATGAGAAACCACAATATGTATGTGTGTGTAGATCCTTTTCATAATCATAATAGCAGGGTGATCATT
Organism: Ameiurus melas; assembly: GCA_012411365.1. NCBI lineage: Eukaryota > Metazoa > Chordata > Actinopteri > Siluriformes > Ictaluridae > Ameiurus > Ameiurus melas. Next base: position 8,736,724 of record CM022780.1, on the reverse strand, counting down.
TTCATAATCCTAAAAGCACAAGAGATATGATGAGATTTTTATAGTCTTCACAATTTTACGTTGAGGAACATTATTCTGAAATTGTTCCACAAATTGTGTACACAGTTTTTCGCAGATTGGTGAACCTTTGCGCATCTTTACTTCTGAAAGACTCTGCCTCTACAAGTTACTCTTTTTATACCCAATCATCTAACTGACCTGTTTCCAATTACCCTCCAGCCATTTCTTTTTAGTAACACTTACTTTTCCAGCCTTTTGTTACCCCGTCCCAACTTTTTCGAAACATGTTGTGGCCATCAAATTCAAAATTAGTTTTCTGTGTTCTATTGTGAATAACTTCTACGTTTATGAGATTTGCAAAATCTGTTTTTACTTACATTTCACACGGCGTCCCAACTCTTTTGGAATTGGGGTTGTAACATGGGACTAGTTAGTCAGTCCCTGTTAGCACTTAAGTTAGAAGTTATAAACAGTTGTCCTCTCACCAGCCTCTATTTTATGTTAATAAGAGCCAAAAACACACAGCTTGTCATGTTACCAAGAAACTGCAAAGCCCTCCTTCATGAAGACTTTCCCATGTCATGACTTTTACAAAGCACTGACATTGGAGACTCCTTCCAGAAATGCTACATTTACATTTACACAAGACACCTTTATCCAGAGCGACTTACATTTATCTCTTTTATACATCTGAGCAGTTTAGGGTTAAGGGCCTTGCTCAGAGATTTGAACTCATGACCTTCGGATCAAAAGTCCAATGTCTTGTCCTGACAGAAAACCTAACCATATTGACAATACCACACCTATTTACATGAATCATCTACCATACACAAACTTGTGTCCCTGTGTGTTACCATAGAAATATTAACACATCAAAACAAAGGCTTTAATATAAACTTTGCAGTCAGAATTAGTGCCTTAGGTACTATTATAGAAAACAATAACCATAAACTTTCAACTTTCATGATAGCAGAAATATGAGCCTGAGCAGGAATATGAAAGTAAGCCAAAAGTTAAAGGATGATAAATAGTAAATAGTAAATCAGTGTTTTTTTATTTGTATTTTATTGGGGGTGATTAGTTGCAGAGAGTATATTAACATTACTCACAGAATAAACTAAAGCCAAAGGACAAAGCTATTTTGAGTCAAAATCAGAGTCTTTTAATAATGTCTTTAAATGATTTTGTTGCTGTGGCTTGTAAACCAAGAAGGAAAGCAGGGAGAGATTGTTATTCTACATATCTAGACTCTATCTAAAATGTTAGTGGAAAGGAGCAAAACTGGCTGGCATACGCTACACCCTCTCACCTGTCAATCACAGTGACACTTTCCTCTGAGTGTGTTGTGCTGGACGGTGGGTGAGCAGGAGGCAAACGTCTCCGATTTTCTTCTATTAAAACATAGAAAAAGCTGAAAAATTGAACAACCAGTCAAAAACAATGGGCGTCTAAGAAAAGATGCTAGAATGAAAAAGAAATCAGATTCCGTGTAAACCTTTGCTTTGGGTCACCAGGTCTGAGATATGATTACTATCAGATTTAGTAACTGTATTCTTGAAATCCAAGCAGTAAATGAAATTTATATAATGAATTCTTCTGGAAGGATGAGATGAGGAAGGCATTGAAGAAAAGATAGTACTGTTAAGTAAATGAAGTGCTATCAGTAACTGCAGTTCTCTGCTTTGGGTCAGTGATTGATTTTATAAATCAGGGTTGTCAAATATCAATTAGAATATCATTGTTACCCCATGTATTAACTTGTCTATTGTATGTTTAGGTGAAAATGTTCATCTATGAGGTTAAAAATAAAATGATGTAGTAGAAGAAATGTAGACAAAGGCTTTATGCAAATAATAATCAATATATATTCATTAATATGATAATATGTGTTTAGTCAAATTCATAGCAGTCTTTTTCCAGCTCGGATGCACCAGAAACACACCAAGGATGATTTTTTACTTTTTTGGAGGAAAGTTTCATCCTAAACAACCAGACATGTTAGGTGGACATATGTGTGAGAACATCACACCTTCTCTCTCGTGTCCAGACGAGTAAAAATATCATCAGTGTGTGCTTGTGTACGCGCATGCTCAATATCAACACACCGTGCGAATGCCCTCAAGACAATCCACAAGCCTCTGAAGGAGTGACTTATGAAAGAATGTTTCAGTTCTCCAGCAGCAGGAAGCGACTTGCCTGCTGAGGCTACAGATTAAGCAATATAAATGATAATGTGAGTCACACCAGTGTTATAGCTGAGTGTCTGTCTGACACTGAGACCTCACACTAACATGCTTTATTGAGGATAATATCAGAGTACCACCAAAATGTGGTGGTACTATGTCCCTTAATGTTTCCATGTTTCTTAAAAATGACTAAATTGATTAACTTTATTTACTACAGAAACACACAGTATGGAATGACCTTTTATATTATTATGTATTCCTATTATGATGTATTCCTATTATTATTGTATAATGTCCTTTATTATTATTATTATTATTATTATTATTATTATTATTATTATTATTATTATTATTATTATTATTGTTGTTGTTGTTGTTGTTGTTGTGGAATGTCCTTTTGTATTTTGTATTATTAAAATATGACATTTATTTTCTTTACTATGTGAGTTTTTGTTTAAAAAAAACGAAAAAAAACAAAAAAGAGCTGTCACAGCAAGCTGATATATACAAAATGGTATTTAGTTATAGTATACAATAGAGATGTTAATTGTTTTTAATATGATTAATTTACTGTTGAACACAATTCATTCTCTCTCTCTCTCTCTCTCTCTCTCTCTCTCTCTCTCTATATATATATATATATATATATATATATATATATATATATATATATATATATATATATAAAGATATTATGTTCTAGGAAAAAAGAAAAGAAACATTTAAACGTTATAGTGTGTGTACTTCAAACAAAAACAGACGACCCACACCGCCGCGAACTGATTATTTGAGTATACAGTATACAGCGCCACCTCGTGGATTGACAGCTTTAGCATAGTTATATACATATATATAAATAAATATATATATATATGTGTGTGTGTGTGTGTGTGTGTCTGTGTGTGTTAGTGTGTGTATGTGTTTCAGATTCAGGCATTATTAATTATATAATAGCAAACTGTGAACTGCTGTAATAGTACAGTCTTTTCAATATAAAGTCTAACGTCCGAGACTTTTTGTCCCTTTTGTTCCGCCATAACTGATGTTGATCACATGACCCCCATGTGACAAGCATGGGCCGCTACCCTTTCCTCAGCACGATATTAATTTTTTTTTTTTTTTTTAGCTACCCGTCTTCATGAAAATCCCACCTCCTGCACAGGGATTCGCGCACCCTGGCGTGCCGATAACTGTTAACCAATCCAAAACAAAAACCGGGGCAGTATTAACCAATCACACACAGGAGGCGTGGTTTGCCTTAATACAGGTAGGGGGAAAAATAACTCTCAATCTGACCCAGTTGGAGTTACCTTGTTACGAGCTGTCAGATTATTTACGGCCGAAAGTAGCCCTTGAAGGACCTCGAGATTTATTTATTTTGGTAAAATATCCGTCATCACAGAGGACGCTCGTTTGTGTGAGGTGGGTTTTTACTTATTTATTTATTTATTTGCTTTGTTTACAGTTAGCAGCTGGCTCAGTATAGCGCTAGCTTTATTGTCGTGTTTAATTGTAACGGTATCAGGAGACAATGCCAGTTCCAGTCTGGTCAACTTATTCACTTGATATGAGTGTAATATAATATAATATAATAATGCGTTCAAGCGAAATTTCGAGTGAACAAGTGCCGTTTTCTCGAATTATACTGTAAGTGTGTTCATCTTCTCTAAGCTAGCCGACATTTAGCTAGCTAGTGATCCTGTACCGGTCTTTATAGGACCTGAAACAGGAGAGAGTGTGGAAATGAATATTCTGTTCTCTTCAGGTTGCTGAAATCCGGCAGAAGAGAATGAAAACACAATGTCTGGAAAGATTTCTTTTCAAATCTGGAGGGGAAAAAATCTTGAAAATGTCGACTGGAGCAGGGTTAAGACTTTATGTGATGTGTTTTAAAATAAATCCATCAATAAAAGCTTTCGTTTCTGGTCTCCACGTTAGTTTATGTGCTGTTCGATCATGTTATTTCCATTTTGTGTGAAATTTGGAGCAACAGTATCAGTGATGTTCGTAAGGGAAATGAACAGGATGGTATGAAGAAGCGAGGCTGGGGCTGATTTCTTTCACTCCCAGACTGTGGACTCATGCAGACTGTCGGTAGATGTGTTTCCAACCGAGTAGCGGATTTAACTGCTGTGAAAAATCAGAATAGCGCATAAAACATTTGCAAATAAAGCACCGTTTCCATTTCATGTGCTCAAGAGAAGAAAATTGCCACTGCCGTGGAAACTGGCTCATCTCCCACTGACATTTTTATTTTTCTGAGCCAGTCATCCAATCACGGGACTTGTTGAGGCAAAGGGGCGGGACTTGTTGAGGCAAAGGCGCGGGACTTGTTGAGGCAAAGGCGCGGGACTTGTTTGATGTGCGTCGAGGAATTTGTTCAGTAAATGTGTTCCCTTCGTAGTTTATGGGGAAAAAAGTCCTGCCTCAATTGAGCACATAAGGTTTTTATGCACATTTTGGAGATTTGATTCGTGTCTGGAGTTTCCATCCAGTATTTTGCGATAATGTGACAAAACTTGCATAAAAATATGTGGATGGAAGTAGCTAGTGACAGTTGTGTCAGGTGATTATACCGATTGAAACACCCTCAAGATTCCAGTACTCTCCGATGCAGAACCAGAAGTCCAGGGGGTGGAGTCGGACAGGATCAAGCTCCTTCTTTATGGGCGGAGTCGAGTCAGCTTTGCATGTTTCCGTCTGGAGAAACGCGATTGTTGTTCCACGTTGTACACCGGATGTCTCCTGGATTAGGGTTGAGTTGATGGGAGGAGTTGGAGCAGGTCCAGCTCTGGAGCAGTGATTTATATCCCTATATCTGACCTTCATTTGGGCTGATGCTTTTCAGCTAACACATCCAGAACACATCATCAGCGGTGATGGAGAAGGCACATGCGAAATACAGTCGCAGGTGTAATGAACGTGAACAAGGTGGACTACATACTCTGTCATAGTCTCATTCCCAAAATACCTTCTGGAGAAGAAACTAAAAGTATATAGACTAAGTTGACATTGTCCAAAGTACCAGTTATACAAAAGGACACATGACAGAACTAAAGACTTTAAATACTTATAATAACTAAAGATTTTTTAATTACATCCTTTGAAGAGGTTTTTTTTTTTTTGCTGTTTTGTTTTTTTGCTTCTGTGAACTCGATTATGGCAAAAATCATAATCGCGATTATTTTGGGTCAATACTGAGATCACGAATATTAAACACGATTACTCACTGACTTTGGAAACATCATGCATTTATTGAACTTTTTTTTACTTTATTTTTAACAGTGGACTTTCTTGAATATAATTGAACTGAAAAAAATATGGCAAACAAAATTAGATAAAATATATTAGAGCTGCAACAACTAATCGATAATAATCAATTCGTTGTCAACGAATCTCGTTAACGATTAGTCGGTCTGCACACGGCACGGGGGAGATTTACTCATTGCGTTACTTCTGTTCCAAAAGCACGCCTCAGAGAGTAAATACTAAAGTCGGGTCCTAAATGAAGTACTGTACACTTGCACTATGCACAGCGTACCGTCTAGTCTATGAATTTTAGAAAGGTAATATCGTCTCAAATGGAACACAAGCGGTTTTTACTAAAAGGAAGTATTAGCCGCTTTCTAGTAGATGGCACATGACGTCATATGCACGTAATGCGATGCCGCTAGCTTTAGCCTAATACCCAGAGTTACCGACAATTAATTTCTTCAGTTTACTTTCTGTCAGCGTTATATTTTATTCCAACATGACCTCAGTCTCCATCAGACGGAGGAGAAATCATCAAGTGACTAAGGAAGAAAGTCCTCAAAGGCAGGGAGCATTTTATATTAAACACAGCGGAAATTAAGTTATGTTTATATCCAAAATGCTCCACTGTGTGTAAGGGGCGTGTTACACTGGTGCGAGTTGCTTTAAAGGTTTAATTGAATTTCAGTTTATTGTCATTTATATGTTGTATTTGCGGCTTGCAGTGTAACTTGTTGTTTATTATAACGGAAGCGATGTGTTAGTAACGAGGCCGTGTTGCTGATCACGCGCAATGAAGACGTGCTGATACAGAGGGGGAGTGCGAGTAAGATCTGTAATGTCTAATTAATACACTACGATTGTTTTGTTTTTACAAAAGTAAAATATGTCTAAAGGCCGTGAGTAACAGAAGCCACAAGGTGCAGTGAAAGTGAGTTTTTATTATTCATTTAGGACTGTAGTTTAATTCTGTCCTTTTTGTGCATCCATAAAAAAAATAATGCATATACTTGTGTATATAGTATCAACTAAAGTAAATAATATACTGTGTGTTTTATTTATTTTATTAAATAATTACATTTATTTTATTTTTTTATTTTAGTATTTTAATTTGATATATGTTAAACTTTATTTATTTAGTTTAGTATATATTATGTATAAATATTTATGCATTGTATTTTATGGATGCACAAAAATCACTGAATTAAACTACAGTCCTAAATTAATAATATATATTGTGGTGTGTGTATTGGGTTCTTTTCAGTCTTATAATTGGACAAACAGTTGTGTAAAGTTTTAGTCTGAAGTTTAAATCTAACACTCAGTTTGTGGATTTTATTTTAAATAAGCAAAAAATGGTACTGAAAGTTTTTAAAAAAATAATGGTACTGAAGGTTACTGAAAGCCCTTTTATTTACATATATAAATACTTTAAATAATGGAAAAATAAATTATCACTGCGCCTCTACATGTACTCTTCTTACTTATTGGGGTTCTGGATAGCTAACTTGCATTAGTTCTTTTCATGATTTTGCATGAAATTTCTGCGTTTTCCTCCTCTCTTTTTGCTGTACTGATGTCTCTCTTGTAAGCTAGAGGAGCACGTCATGTGACTCATTTCAGTGAATCGCATTGACATAAGTGAACTTTACACTTCTGTCTCCTGGTTTACATCAGCGTGTAGTTTCACACTATTAGCTCTAGAAAGGAAACGAGTATATTTAGACCAGCTATCGTGACACTAGATATCGTGGCACTCTCTGTCATCTTGGCTCAAGCTGAACATAAAAATGCCACAGCTTGGCGGGGAACGAGGTTGGCCTTTTAGGAAGGGGCGAAAGTGGAGGCCATAATCTAAACCATCATAATCATTGGAGGCCATAATCTTAATTGAAATCAAAATTTTTATTAATCGCACAGCAATAGAACCAGTTCTGCAGAATAGAAAACTACAACCTGTAGAACATTACAACTTAAAAAAATAAATAAAAAAAGACAGATGATGTACAAAATTGTATTGATGGAATCTATATTTGTCTCCTCCCCATTTAGATTTCCTGTGCAAGTGTTTGTCACCCCCTGATCTTGCTCATACAACAATGGAGAAGCTCCGGGTTGTTCAGGTGTGGCACGATCTACTAATGCCGTCTTCTCCACTCTAACCCACCCGGCACGTCTGTTTTGACCTCCGCCGACCTCATGGCTTCCAGTTACGCTGCTCAGTTGGACGGCTCGGCCGAGGTGAAGGAGGGCTTCCTTTGCCCGCTGTGTCTGAAAGACCTGCAGTCCTTCTACCAGCTGCAGGATCACTATGAAGAAGCACACTCCGGAGACAACCGCCATGTCAGCGGGCAACTCAAGAGTGAGTGCTGACTAAATGGCAGTTATTTTAAGCATACAGTTGCAATCAATATCGTTCAACCCCCATTGCAAATCAGGTTTATTGTCAAAATTTACAGACTGTCACCTGTTTGCAATGAACAAATCACACAAAAGCAATTGAAATAGTTCAAGACAACGAATTCAAGTGGTTTCCCCAAATTCAATTTTATAATGACCTCTCCAGTGTCAAAATTATTATCTATACAATTTAGTCAGATTTGATCAGTGATTTTAAATTACAGCTCCATGATCCGTTTTGGTTTTCTGTCTTTGCTGTGTGAATATGAAAACCGCTTGCTCAGTGGTAAGATTTAGCTGTAAAGACTTGTCGTCCTTTTGGGGCTGACGTTTATTGCTACCTTTTTGAGATGAAGCCAGTGCCACTTCGGAAGACGATATAAGGGTTTCTCATCCAGGCCAAATAGCAATCCCATTCTGTTAAGCATGTGACTCCCATAAAAATGGGAGTCATTTAGAAATGCGTTTATGAAGGTACCCATCTCGGGGCTCACAGTCATGCATCGTATTTGTGTATATGGGTGAAGTATTCTGTTGAAATTGGAATTAAATGCTACTTTTCCATAAACATACCCCATGAACACTTAAGCTCAGTATAAGTAGAAGCAGTTTGAATCATGGTGTATTTAAAGCTAGTAAATGCTGAAGGAGCTTTGAAGATGCTTCATGTTCTTATATTGTTACTTAGGCCTGGTGCAGAAAGCAAAGAAAGCCAAAGACAAACTACTGAAACGGGATGGTGATGAGAGAACTGAGAGCAGTTATGAGTCCTTTTACTATGGAGGTGTGGATCCATACATGTGGGAGCCTCAAGAACTGGGTGAGTCGGCTTATCGTCATCCCATATGGACGTGTGTTTTGAGTTGGACAAAAAAACACGGGCACTGTGTACACACTTCAACAGAAAATCTGACTAGTGCAACAACTAATATTTCACTTTTGTCCTGAATTTGAACTGTGTGCGGAGAATTGTAATGAGTTTGTTGATTATGTTTGTTTTCCCCAGGAGCCACTCGGAGTCACCTGGAAATGTTTAAGAAACACAGAGCTGCTAGGATTGACCATTATGTCATTGAGGTCAACAAGCGCATCATCAGGTTGGAGAAGGTGTGTGTTCGGTCTTAGTGTTGTGTATGCACTACATTTTAGCTCTGTTAATATATAAACATAAGGAAACCCATATAAAATAGATTTTTGTATTATTAAACTGCTAATGATATTCAGCTCTACAGATTAAGCATTTACTAAAGCATATATAAATGGCCGTTTCTTATTCATTTATTTATTTATTTGTATCTTTTTCTAGCTTATTTCCTTTGATAGAACCAATATGGATGGTGGGAAGATAAGAGGTGGGTGAGGGACAAGAACTGAACCTCTACAATGTTACCGCCACCATGAGCTTTATACACTGATATAAACAGAGCATGTTTTGGTTGTTTGTGCAGCACTAGAGAAGTCAGTTGTGCCATGGGTGAGCGATCAGGACGTACCATTCTGCCCTGATTGTGGGGACAGGTTCAGCATCAGGAACCGGCGTCATCACTGCCGTCTCTGCGGTTCCATCATGTGCAGAAGGTGCATGGAATTTGTGCCTCTCCCTCTGGCGTGTAAGTTACTACATGCACAGACCTTTTCTGTCATTGTAATTCAGGTTTTATTGTAGTTATTATTTTTGGCTTACTTGTTACTTTAAATTATAGTCCACTTTTGTGTGTTTGCTTTCAGATAAGTTAACGAGTGGCACGCGAGAGGCCCTGTGTGTGCCTGGCAGTCCCAGGCAGGGTGCGTCCCCTGGTGGAGGAGGCCCCACTGTGCAGCAGACCTCGCGGCGCGGCTCCATCACCAGCCTCTCCTCAGTGAGCTCTGTGTTGGAGGAGAAAGACGAAGACCGAATTCGTTGCTGCCACCACTGCATGGACGCTCTGCTCCGTTACCAGCACAAACTGGAAGAGAAAGACCACGTGCCAGACATTGTCAAACTCTACGAGGTAAGCATACAGGTCTAACTATTTATTTATTTATTTATTTTTGGATATAGGTCTGGAGCCAGAGCTTACTCTTTATAGATGTTTGTACTCGGGGAAATAAGATCAAGTGTTTTCTGGATCCGTAAACCTGTTTGAATTAAAGGTGTATTTGGTAAGATTCAGTTTGACATTTGAATGTAGGGCTGCACAATTGATCGAATATTGATCTCGATTACGATTATTTTGACTGCCCACGATTACATGATCAACTGCTATGTTGACATTTTAAAGTTTGTCATCCGCTACTAGAAAACTTTGCTGCATATCAAATAAATCGCTTCCTAAACTTACAGCCAGTCACCATAGAGTGGCACATGGATGACATCATTTTGTAATGCTAAAACCCAGAAACGAGTTAGCATTTTAGCGCTCGCGCTTCGAGCCTCACTTCGGGTTTTAGAGCGTGCTGTGTGCTCCAGAGCTTTGTGTGAGGGGAAATCATGACACTAACAAGTTGCTAAATGGGACTACGGACGTTGTCGGGGACATTAAACGTCATCACGCCGAACAGGAAAAAACTTTGCAGATAAACTGGTTCAGGTGTGCTGTGCACAATTCCCCTAAAGATTCATCCACAAAGTAAATCCGTATTATGGAAAATGTTTTCAATCAGGTTTGGAAAAGTTGTGGGAAGCTCAGTGTTGGTGACGTTGAAGTCGAGCGACTGTGGTGTAGTTCGTTTATAAAATACAGTTAGCGGTTTATTTCTGCCGATTGTATTTGGACTTCAAGCTTCATAACAGTTGGGTTCATTTGTGAAAATTATCTTGATGGGCAAAATGTGTTAGTGTTGTAAACTTTTGTTGATCACAGAGCATATTTTTGCAATAATCCAAAAGCCTATGTAAAAATTCTATTGGGTTTTTGTCGAGGGAACCAGTGTGATGCTAACTTCCAAGTTCCGGTACAAAATGACGTCGTCCCTGCACCACTCTACTGGGTGATTTGGCTGCAGCTCTCCTCCTGTAAACAATGTTATTGCCTTTTCTGCATACGCCTGAATTGTTTTCATTTGGTTGCATATTGTTATATTTGATGCATATTTTCATTTGGTTGATGGCATTTTTATTTTTACTTATCCTATATTTTGGGTACAATTTTATTTATATGTTGCTTCTACGAGATGATGGACTTTAAGGACCAGTCTAATTTGATGCAAAGAATATAGCACAACTTGGAGGTGAAAGCAGCGGTCTGTTTATTTAAATGTGAACGTGCAATAAAAATGTCATCCCTAAAATCAATGAATAATCGTGATCTCAATATTGATCAAAATAATCGCGATTATCATTTTGGTCATAATCGTACAGCCCTATTTGAAGGAGTTTTTTTTTGTTTTTGTTTTTTTTTGTTTTTAAAGCACACTTACTCCTTGAGACCACCCCCCATTCCCATCCATGTTTGTGAAGCCCCGGCTCCAGGAGCTACAGTAGCCTGTAGAGTGGAGTGTCTATAAAACGCACATCCAATCACAACCAACCATTCCGGTCCAGAAATCAGTTATCCAATCAGTTTTTATGGAATATTTTCAGTACTAATAGTATGGTCTCATATTTCTCAACAAACAATAGCAGGTGAACAGTATCTTGTCTCTGCTGCATTGTACAAAAGTTGAAAGGTTTACTTTCTTTTAAAAATACTATATCTGTATATACATGTATAAAAAAAATATGTTTAAAAAACAGCCAGACGTGACACTAAACATATGAATATTTTTCAGTATATTACAGTCACCGTTCTCTTTATTTGGAAAGTGCTTTTAGTGTTTACATTTCATCAGAAATATTACATCGTTCACTCTGTGTGTCTGTATAGAGGTTGAGGATGTGCATGGAGAAAGTGGACGAGAGGGCGCCGGAGTACATCCGCATGGCCGAGTCGCTCAAGTAAGCCCTCAGATGTTTGGTGTAACAGGAATATTGTGCATTTTAAACTTACTGGCTCAATTTTCAGTCAAAAAGTTCTCCCGCCATAAGGAAACGCACCTTGTACCCAATGTAGAATGTGGAGGCGGATCATTGATTGATTCTTTGGGGCTGTTTTGTGTCCAGAGGTTCAAGGGCTTTTGTGTCAACTTTTTACTGTCAAAGAGTTGGCCTTAGTGCAAACCGTTTTTTTGGTCGGGGGGTGTTCATTTGAGGTCAGTTTGGTGTATCTCATTGAAATTGTCACCATAAATAGCAAGTCTTTCTTTTGCAGTGCTGGCGAGACTGCCTATAACCTAGAAACTGCTGCTGGTCTTCGGATGGAGGTGCAGAAATACTACGAGCACATTGATGCTCTAAGGTAGGCTACAGTTTTTATGTAGGTCAATATAATCTGTGAAGTTCTTTTTATATGTATTTCTGTACACAGTACTGTGCAAAAGTCTTAGTTAGGCACATGCAAAGAAATATTTGTATTAACATTAAAAACAATCAATAACCGAGACATAAACCGAAAGTTTCACAGACATTTGATGAACAGAAATGGAATAATGAGTCCCCGAACAAAAGGGGGAGTCGATAGCAAAAGTAACAGTCAGTATCAGCTGCGTTAAGTACTACAGTGCATCTCATCCTCATGGACTGCACCAGATTTGTCAGTTCTTGCTGAGAGATGATACTCCACTCTTCCATTGAGGCATTTGCAAGTTCTTCATCACATCAAGGGGGGGGGACATGGTTGCATGTCATTTTCCATTGCAAGGACAATCAGCTGTCCTTCCTGTCTCCCTGTAGCACTGTCTTAGGCGTCTTACATTACAGACAATGCAGTTTATTGCTCTGAACACATCAGCAGGGCTATGGCATGTTCACGCAGGTGAGCAGGAACCCTAGGCATCTTTCTTCTGGTGTTTTTCAGATCCAGGAAAAAGGTCTCTTTAGTGTCCATGTAGTTATTGTAACTGTGACCTTAATCACCTACCAGCTGTAACTGTTAGTGTCTTAAGAACTGTTCAATAGGTGCACGTGCAGTAATTGTTTATGGTTCATTGAACAAGCATGAAAAACGGTGTTTAAACCCTTTCCAATAAAGATCTGTAAAGATTATTTGAATTTTACAAAATTCTTTTTTAAATACAGTCTCCTGAAAAAGGGATGTTTCTTTGTTTTTTTTTTTACTGAGTATATATAGAATATGTGTGTGTCTGTCTGTCTTAGTAAGAAGATTTTGACACTTGGACTAAAAGATGAGGTCCCACCATATCCAAAAGCTGTCCAGCTGCAGAAGATGGTGCGCTACTCTGCGACGCTTTTTGTGCAGGTGACACTGAGACACACCCAGTCTGCATAATTTATCTAGCTCGTTTGTTCCAAGGAGATACACTATATTGCCAAAAGTATGTGTTGCCACCTGACCAATCACACCCATACTGTCGTGTGAAAAAATGACCTCATGGAAATATTTGGCTTCTTTGACATATTTGGACAAGCAAACATTTGATCATCTTTGGAACAGTGCCTGTTAGTGACCTTGATATACTTGAATGAAACCACAAGGAAAATTAGCTTTTTCAATCAGTTATTCAACAGAAATATCAATAAATGTGACTTTCCTCTGTGGAAAAAGTAAGTACACTCAGAGGCTTGTATTGCCCCCTTTAGCAGAAAAAAATGTCTTGTAGGTGTTTTGCATAATTGTCCACCAGGCTTGCTGGAATTTTTGATCACTCTTCCATGCAATATTTTTTCAGTTGCAAGATGTTTGAGGGTTTTCTTGCATGTACTGCTCGTTTTAAATCCGCCCACAACATTGCAATGGGATTCAAATCCCGGCTTTGACTAGGTTATTCCATAACCCTCCATTTCATCTGATTGAACCATTCCTTTGTGGATTTGCTAGTGTGCTTAGGATCGTTATCCTGTTGAAAGGTTTACTTTCAGTTCAACTTCAACATTATCTTCAAGCACTCTTTGATATGATGCAGAATTCGTAGTTGAATCAATGACTACGTTTACATGGACAGCAATAATCTAATTATTGACCTTAATCTAAGTAAGGTAATAATGTGATTAAGGTGTTTACATGGGTCTCTTTTAGAATACTCCTGTCATGTTCCCGTTTTACATGTTCTAGATCATAATTAGATTAAGAGCCCGCGTCATTACGTCACCGCACCACGCCATCGGACGTCACTCCAAAATTTCACATATCAACATACAGTTCGGTCGTTATGGTGTCGTATACAGTTTTGGGTGTTTTTGTATGCAGTTTGGGACGCAGCCGAACTCTCATGTTCGCCGTAAAACGTACAACTGCCGTGTGTGATCGTGTCCTGTCGCAAAATGCGGTGAAAACACTCACACGACGTTCATAATGTGATTAAGGTGTTTACATGTCTGTAATGCACGTCCATAATACGATTAAAACAGGAGTAATCCACCTGTCTTAATTCGATTAGAGCTTACTTAGATTATGACCTTAATTAGATTAAGTTTGGTGTTTACATGGTAGTTTCTTAATCAAAGTATGGTCTTAATAAGATTAAGAGTGGATTATTGTTGCCCATGTAAACGCAGTCAATGACTGCAAGCTGTTCAGTCCCTGAAGCAGCGAAGCAACCCCAAACCATAACATTCCTACCACTGTGCTTCACCGTTGGTATGAGGTGCATCTCCTGAAAAGCTGTCATTGGTCTGGACCAAACATGTCTGCTGTTACTGTGGCCAAACAACTGTATCTTTGATTCGTCTGTCCAGAGCACATTATTCCAAAAGGCCTGGTCTTTACCTACATGCTCATTGGCAAACTGTAGTCTTGCAAAGGCTTTTTCCTGGCACGCCTCCCATGCAGGTCAGTTTCAAGACTTACTAGCAGCTCCTGTGATGAAATTTTGGGGTTCGTGGAGACTTCTTTCTGCATTAGACGATCTGCTCATGGGCTGAATTTGCTGGGACAGCCAGTCCCGAAATCTTCACCATTTGTAGATGATTTTCCTTACAGTGGAATGATGTATTTCAAATAATTTGGGGATCTTTTTAAATCCCTTACCAGACTCCTAGGCATCCACAACATTTTTTTTTCTTTTTTTCTTTTTCTGAAGGCCTTACAGAGCTCTTTAGATCTTGGCATGATGACATCACACACCTCAGTAAAAAAGGGAACACCAGACACTAGATATGAGCGGGATATAAATAAGACAGGTTCCACCTGCCTTATTTAGGCTAGGCACCTGCACTCCCTAAGCAGGTCATGATCACTGGCACCCAATCCTGAACCCCTGATTCTAATTTTTATAAATTTCAAGGTGTGATGATTAATGGGGGGCTGTATTTACTTTTCCCACATGACTGATCTGTATTTGTTCATTTTACATTGTGAAAATTACTCTAAAATGTACATTTTATGTGTCCTTTGATAGTGTATCAACTTTCTTAATAGGCACTGTTTCAAAGAGGATCAAACATTTTGCTTGTCGAAATGTCAACAAATGCCAACAATTTCCATGGGGTGTACTTTTTTTTTCACATGACTGTATGTGCTTGTTTTACATCCCATTTATAGATTTAGTTCCTCTTCCCTGTTCTAATAACCTCAATTTTAGCCGAAGGCATTCCACTATATTGTGGAACGTCACTGTGGGGATTTGTCCATATTCAGCCACACAAGAGCGTTAGTGAGATCAGGCACTGATGTCGGATGAGGAGGCCTGGCATGTAGTCGGTGTTCCACTTCATCCCAAAGGTGTTCAGTGGGGTTGTGCTCAGGGCTGTGTGCAGATCACTCATGTTCTTACACTCCAACCTTGGCAAACCATGTCTTCATGGAGCTCGCTTTGTGCTCAGGGGCAATGTTGTGCTGAAACATGGTTCAGTGAAGGAAAGTTTGAATGCTCTAGCATACAAAGTCATTCTTTACCATTGTGTGTCGCTATCTTCGTTGCAACAGTTTAGGGAAGATCCACATGTAGGTGTAATGGTCAGGTGCCCACATACTTTTGGCCGTATAGTATGTTTACATGTGTTTTCCTTGCCATGTTTCCTGTTTGTACAGGAGAAGTTGTTGGGCCTGATGTCCCTTCCTACAAAAGAGAAATATGAGGAGCTGAAAGAGAAAAGAAAAGAGGAACAGGAAAAGAAGCTCCAGCAGGAGAGACAGGTGAGGAGCTGTATGATAAGACGAGGTTTTAAAATAGACATGCACTTCATATAATCACGGACCCTCCCCTACTTGATTCTTTTTTTTTTTATGGATTTGTTTCAGTTATGCATGTGATTTTAAAAACCTCATTAACCAACAAGATTATTCAAGTCCCTCCCCCTGCCCCCATGACAATATTGTAATGTTTATTTATTCTAATGTTTACTATTCAGGTATGATTAACTATCTTCACATTCTAATATGTCACAGGGAAAGCTTTTCAGAATGACGCGTACAGTACTTTTGATGTTAAGCGAATACTTTGGTAAAAAAAAAAAAAAAACAAAGAAAACAAATTTTCACTTACTGCAAGATGATTTGCTTGTTTAGTAGTTGTTGGGTTTTTTTTTCCCACTGAAGTGACGAGCCTAGTATAAGTAATAAGAAAAGTTGTCTGTAAATACTATATGCCTTGATCTGAATTCAGTTGGTCAGTAATGTCACATACATTATTGCTATTAATATTTAGGACCCTATAACACTGTAATACATAGAAGTAGTTAAGGGGCAACTGTCTTGTACAACTGAAATCAGGTGTTTTGTTTTTCTTTAGTCAATTCTGAATTACATAAATGTACCAAAAACATTAAAGATGATGATTTGTAAATATGACCTGTGCCATTCTACAAATGTATTTATTTACATATTAGGTTATGTAGCATAATAGCATCATTTGGAATGAAGATTTTTGAAGGCATTTGTTTCGTGAAAAATTTTGGGGCAATATAATAAACTTCTTGTTACCTACATTACCCTTGCGGCTCCAGTGCGAAACTGAACAAACAAATGTTACACACCGTAGTATATTAAAGTATTATTGTTATGGGTCCTGTGAAGTTCACGTTCAAGTGTCTCGTGTGTCTATTTAAAAAAAAATAATAATAAAAACCTCCTTGTTCTCCAGTGTTTGTTGTATGACTGCCTGTTACTGTTTCAGGTGGCCCTGGAATCACAGAAGCGTCGAATGGAAATGGAGAAGAACCGTGCAACCCACAGTGCCAACGGAGACGCCCCTCGGCCCGCACCAGGCCCTCGCGTGACGAAAGGCGGTGGCTGGTTGCCTTCTTCGACTTCTCACTCGGCCAACGAACTGGACGACCCTCTGCTGCAGCAGATAAACAACATCGAATCGTTTCTCCAGCAGGCACGAGCAGCAAATCGCACCGATGAGGCAGCCATGCTAGAGGAGAACCTGCGACAGCTTCAGGAGGAGTTCGACACTCAGCAGATGAGTCGAGCCATTAAGCTCTCCCAACGTCAAGCCCAGGAGGAGGACCTACAAAGGAGCCAGATCCTTCATCTCCAGCAGAGAGAGCTGGAGAGCAAAATATCCAGAATGGACTCTTCAGATTTGGGGGATTCAAAGAATGTTGAACACTGGGAAAAAGAAGGCGAGAGTGGGTGGGATTTGGAAACAAGTCCAGAACACAAGACTTTGTCGATAAACTCGTTTCCACGTTTGCCGGGCAGTTCGCCACCTTTACAGCGAGATGAATGCACTACAATTCCCCCTGACGGAGAGGCTTCACTAAATCCATTTGATGAAGAAGATGCCACTCCGGTTGAGGAAGACTCCACAAACCCTTTCATTGAAGAGATCCAGAGAGAGCAGCAGCAGAAAGCTGTTGGAAAACCCAAAGAATACAACCCATTCGAGGAAGGTAAGGATGAATGGCAGGAAGCAGATTCTGGGGGAAAAATGTTCTTCCAGAAACCCCTTTGAGGACTATATTGAGGATCGTGTAAAAGGTAACACCGAGACGCCATCCGCCTCAACCAATCCCTTTGAAGATGATGACGATGACAGTCCAGCACTGGACGACATGATCGAGGAAGAGCTGTTGCTTCAGCAGATCGATAACATCCGCGCGTACATATTTGATGCCAAGCACAGCGGACGCACAGATGAAGTCGAGCTGCTGTCCCAAAACCTGAGGGAGCTACAGTGCACTTTACAGGAGCAGAAGAGAAAAGCGCACTGACCACTGTGTCGATTTGTGTCCCTCTTACAAGTTCTGTTTTTTTTCTTCTGTTGGGATCAGGACACTGGAAGTAAAGATACATTTTAAGTGTTGTTTGTTTCGCCATTTGTTTCAGTCGCTAGTACTGGCTGATGGCATGCACCTATCACTGACCGACCTAAAGCTGAAGAAAGAAACAAAAAGACTTCGACGCTGACATTTATATACAGAATTTCTAAATGTTAGTCATACATGAACACACCATTTTGTCATTATCTTGGTTATATTAGGTCATAAAGATGTTTATTTTAGGTCTCAGGTTTATCGGGCCTCATTTATCACTCTTTAAGTGAAGTGTGTAAATGTATTCGTAGACCAAGCCGAACTAAAAATGCCTTCTAAGATTGACAAGTATTGATAACGCTATTTTATTTTACTTTTTTTTTTCTCATATTACCGCGCATATGTTGATAAATGCGTTCACAGCTGAGACGATTTACACTTCGTGACACCCCAAGATTAAACGTAAAGCTCACAGTGTGCTGAAAAACGACAAAATGACGACTAAAGAGCAAGCGCACCTACGAGTAATGCAGCTCAGCCACTGCAGTGCACACACTAAGGCCTGTTACATACTGTACTCCACGCAAGCCAGCACATGCAACAACAAAATGGGGCTAAAGGAGTGTTGCTGGGCTAAGCACGTAGAATTTGTGTGTAGTCAAAATCTGTACCACGACGCATTGTTCCACACGATGGCAATAGCGCTGCTCTATGAACAGAAGAACGCATTTCCGTAAATAGTAGCCATTCCAAATCTCCGTTCTGCTACTACCTTTACTCTGATGCCCTTTTACGGATCAGGGCTCCAGATCGTGCGTGCTCTTGCGGTCTCGTTTGCGTTAACTCTTCGAATAGCTAGTCTTATTTGTCTTCGTTTATGGATTCGTTTTAGATTGATGTCTTTTCAAGTCATTAACGTGAAATGACAGTTTGACACAATCGTCATTAAATTAGTGTGTAATCGAAAATTTATAACAACGTAATTCTTATAGAAAATTTCAGCAACCAATCACAATTATGCAATAAAAAGCCTCACATGAATGAGTCCCCTTATATATAAACCTACACAAACATAGGAGCTTTTCTTGAAGATCAACCTGTTGTTGTTGTTTTTTTTTCACCCATTTCTTGTGTAAATGCTCCTGCAAATACTTCGTAGGCCGTTTGATAAATGAGGCCCATTGTTTGGTAACGTGGAGGAAACTTATGCTTATACGTAACACGCGTGAGCCAAACCAACAAATCTATTTTCGAACATAAACGGACATAAAGAACACTCAAAGGTCACCAGGAGGAAAGTGAAGGCTGACCTCAGGTTTTCCTCATGATGTATATTATACAGGTGATTTATATTTAAAGGTTAGTCAACGACTTTCCAATATTGTCATCATAACACTATTATCAGCACATCAGAAACGGTGCTTTCTCCAAGCGGTGCACAACATGACCAGAATACGGTCATGATTATATTGCTCCGTGTAAGTTTGCTGATTCATCTTGATCGCAAAAACACTCGCGTAGAACACGTGACGGGTCAGGATTGACCGATTTGCTCGAGGGCTCATTTGTATGACCGTGCATTGCTGTTACACGAGAAGAAAAATCTCATCAGCAGCTCATTATTATAAGAAAGCATCTTGTTTTTACGGAAAACCATCTCGTTATTATGAGAAAAATATCTTGGGTATGGGAAAGCATCTTATTACAAGAACACGTTGTTGTTATGTCAACTGTGCAATTTGTCAGAACCTATCCGTAGGGAAATATGCAGGCTATATTGTAAAAAGGATGTTTATGTTGATTTTAGAAAAATATTTCTCTCATAGTAATGTTTACTTGTAATAAGATATTTTATCTCAATAATGAGATGTAGGGCTGGGCGATATATCGCTATAACATCGAGGTAAGTGATGCACGTTTCTGAGATATCGTTGGTATGGTGATGTGTTTAAAAATGTTTTTAATAATTGCAAATTAAATGGTACCGTTGATCGCCCAGTCCTAATGAGATGCTTACTTGTAATACCGAGATGTTTGAACTAGATTAATTTTAAGTAATAATTATAATTCTTGCTCTCCTCGTGATAAGGAGACGCAGACGGTGATTTGGTCCTTGCGTGGCAGCAAAAAATCTGTGATATTTGTTGGAAAGGTGTGCATGCCATGATTAACAAATGTTATAATGATGCTCTGGGTAGCCATTGAGTTCTGACAAGGAAATCCATACCAGGTGGATATTCAATAGTCATTGTATAAGATTTGGAATATTACAAATGTTATGACCGTTTTATTTCGAGATCTATGTGCCTGCTTTGTTTCCTTGACGAATGGAAAATGTCATTCGAATGCAAAGAGCCCCTTCGTGTCTGGTATAACTGCTTGCAGATATTGCGTACAACAGTCATGGGAACATGCTCCACTGGTTTAACACTTTGTATGAATGGTCTCAAGTCATTTGCTGAAACGAACCGATTTAAGGCATTTCCCCAGCTCGTCAGCCGGACGAGAGTCGGTGACCCTTTCCGTCGTTTATGATCGATTTCCCACATGAACTGTTAATGCGACTTACTGTTGTTGAATCTGTTTGAATAGCTTTTTGACGTCGTACGCTGCACCTTCTGCAATCTCTTCTTAACTCAATGCTGATGTTGGATGTCTACTTAAATATTTTTATCTCCATTTTAGTTACAAAATGAACAAGTTGTCTAACACTAAACCAGTTGTGCACTGACCGCGCCATCCTATACATTATAGGAGAGAATCACAATACATATACAAAGTTCCTTTAACAGCAGTCACGAGATTTATTTATCATGAATAGGCAGTATTTCAATTTAACCGATTACGGAGTATCACTAAAAACACGTCTGCACAGGGCTAAATGTGGAACGGGGTTGTTGTTTTGGTGATATTTCTTTAATAAGTAAGTATAAATGATGTGTTTGTGGCTAATGTCAGTGGAAAGTCTGGTAGCATTTGATGCCTGTTCACGTTCAGAATGCAAACTCAGCACTAATAAAACTGATCGAGTAAGAATATTGCGGTCAAATGAATCTTTACTGTGGTGTCATTCATTTATCATCAAGCCTTAGTGAAGACCAAGTAGTAATCAAACAACAGTCCATTTTATATTTTACAAAAAAACGACAAAAAAAAACACACATGGCTGCTTGTTATTTCCACAGTATGAGGAAAGCCTGAAAGCATTTTCAGACATACTGACTGCAGTCCATTTGAGCAGAAGAACTGATTAAAGGATGAAATGTTACAATCCTGTCCTGTCCTTTTTCCAGGTTTAGTCCTCAGAGCTAGCAGCCATTTTGGTCCTGTATTTGCCAGTCATCTCCTTTGGCAAAGGCACGCGACCTGGATGAGGAACCTGACCTTCCACTTCGCTTATACACTCGCGCAGGAAGTATTTTTTGGGCCCGAAGTTCGCAGGGTTTGAGGACTCCATCTTGGCTAACGCCTCCGCTTGCAGAACTTTACTGTGAGGGGGAAAAACACACAGGGAGCAGCGTGTTAGTCTTGCGCATGCACACAATGTATTTGTATCTTGGGCCTAAATGAAAAACAGCAAAACCCAGGAGTTATCAGTGTATATTTGCAGATATACAAAAAAATAAGTGCAAGCAACATGCAGAAATATGTGCTGAAAATAAATCCAAGATTTTGTATCTTTAGGTCTTGTTGTGAGCTAGAAGCATTTTTAGTCGTGTTAATAATTTTGTCATGTTTTAGTATTAACTCTGGAAACAATGATTAAGTGTTTGATGCAGTCGGGACGAAGAAACGTTGCGTTTATACAAAGATTTCCGTTACTGTCCATTTAAATGGACAGCTCAGAAGTTCGTCTCTGATTACAACTACGAATCTAGACAGCGAGCACATTTCAGTATGGCATGACCTGATGAAAAGTGATGAAAGTGAAATGATGAAAAAAAGTGAAACTGATGAAAGTGAAATGCAACGTTACAGGGAATTCCATTCACTTTGGACACGAGCCGTCGCCATTTCATCCTTAAAAAGCAAACTGCTGATTGTTTTGGGGTTTTTTTGTTTTGTTTTCTTTTACCAAAGAGCTCAGGCAATGCAGTGAAGGTTTCGCTTTTCAGTTTAGCATGTTTTCCATGTCACTAATGAAAATCAGTAATATTTGTGTGTGGCATTTCCCATTTTTGTCCACAAACGTTACTGCTTTTGACTCGGGCACGGAACCGTCTTCAAAAAATACACTGGGACTGGTACTGAAAACTAAGATAAACGTAAAACGTGTTCGATTTAATGTCCTCTGTGCTCAAATGCTTGACTGCAATTTATTTTAAATATACATGTAAATCAAACAATTTTCAAACTTCAGGTTTATT
This sequence comes from Ameiurus melas, assembly GCA_012411365.1. Lineage (NCBI taxonomy): Eukaryota > Metazoa > Chordata > Actinopteri > Siluriformes > Ictaluridae > Ameiurus > Ameiurus melas. The sequence continues at coordinate 8,714,342 of CM022780.1, read as the reverse complement.
TTGAGGTTTTTAAACAAATATTCATAAGACATTCATGAATTCCAGCCAGGTACAGCTTTATGTAAGGGGTTCTCTTCTCCTTTTCAAGAAATGAGAAGAAACTTTATTCTAAACATACATCAGCAGACACTGGTTGTGTGTTTGAAGCCCTTTTGGAGGTGCAAGGTTTTGGCAAAGGAAGAAGTACAAAACAATTTGTAGCCTAAACAATCTACAGTGGATTAAAAAGGAGGGCTAACAAAGCTCCTCAAGTGCGAGTGGTGAAACATCTACATTATTTTAACTGTCTTGATTTAGCAGACATAGATGACTGATCAAGGACATGCTTCAACAATACAATAGTGTTTCATGAACTGAAAGCATTGTGGCATTTCTGAGCCATTAAAGACATTAAATACTGTCATAATAATAATAATAATAATAATAGGAAGAAACAGCACTTACTCTGACTTGCCCAGGATCTTCTTGACATGCTGGGTTATTTCTTTATAGTCCTTTCCTTCTACGTCCACCAATACCTGCTCGCCATCACCTACCAAAACAGAAATATCTTGTGACAAGTCTTTCCAATGGACCTAATATATATTCATTCTTCATTCGCTCTGTTTACATGCGAATTTATTGTTGTCCTGTTACGAGTACACTGAAGCCAGTTCCTAAGAACTACGTTGGTGGGCAGTTTCGTGGTAGTCAGCACGACCACTAGGTAAACCGTAGCACTTTAAAGCGCACATATGTTTTTGAAACCTGCCTAATTTTGTTTTAAAGGTCTCATACAATAGATTTACATGCATCCAAGGTCAAAAAACACTTTAATGTGCTCATAATTTAAACCGCAGCATTACATTTGTTCCCCCCTTCAGTGTCAAAAATGACTTGTTCAATGATCTGTTCTAAAGGATTCAGTGTAAACCCCTCCTTTCAGAGAGCATACTCTGCTCTGATTGGTCAGATGTCCCAGTCTGCTGTGATTCGTCTACTGCTGTCAGTGTTTCAAAAAGGAAACGCCCACTACCATAACTAACTTTAGCTCCATCTGTTTGCGAACAGCCAAGGAAGACCAGAGGCGTTTTTTTTTTTTTGTTACAAACCTACGTAGGTTAGTACAGGAAGTAAGTCTGGAATCACTAACGACTCGTTTCAGAATCGGTTCCTTCTTTTGGGAGTCAATTACTCTGTCTGTCGTGCGCTTTGATTTAAAAAAAAAAAAAAAAAACAACTTTGCAAACTTTTTACATTCCCAAACAGCTCTATAACACACTACATAAAAGGTAATATTTAGGGGGGGCATAATAGGTGTACTTTAAGTAATAAACTAGACTAATAAAACAACAACAACAACAACAACATGTATTTACCCAGGTAGAATCGGAGAAAAGGTGATGGGGTCATATTTTTGAACATCATTATTTGAACCCAGGGATTTTTGTACTGGATTTGTGGCACAGAGAAGAACACAAATTTCCTGCAAATGACACCAAAAGAAATTATAAAATTATAAAAATTAGGAAATACATGTATGCAAATAAACCGCATCATGAATAAAAAGTGTTAGTCTGCTTCTGAATTAAACGCAGTTTAAATCTATCGCTATGAACATGGACTGTAATGTCAGCTCAGCATCTTTTAGCTACATTGTCAGAGAACTAGCCAGCTGAGAACGTTTCTATTTAGGGATATTTACAGAAACATTTCACACCAATTAATTCGTACTCTTTACACAGTTTATACGCGGAGAAGAGGTGCAGGCATGTCGTTTAAACGTTTGGGAAAGGATTTTAGCTGAGCCACACGGACCAGCAGCACTGAGGTGGTGCAGGTTAGCTAGCAGGCTAAAAAGGGTCTGACCTTGCGCCTTCGCTCAGTTCTCCACACGTGTTGTAGTTCACAGTCATAATCTTCACCGAGTTTTTGAAGACCACTTCTCCTTTCTGCAGATATTCTAACGTCCTCCGTATGGGGAACCTTCCTTTCATCGGCATGATTAAATGCGTTTTAATTCACACGCGGTGTGGAGAATACGACTCTCAGTACCACCACCTCATTACTGATGTGTCGTTCATGAACGATTCGTTCGTTTTGAACGAGTCCTTAATATGACTCGGGAACGAGTTGTCTCAGAGAGTGATTCGTTCATTTTATTTTTATTTTTTTGACCGCGCATGCGCAGAGACATCCCCATAGGTTCTGTACATGAGACGGAAATGATTAGTTCACGTCCCGAGTCTTCGGGTTTGAGTCGTCTGTTCTTCCGGTGGCCGCACCATAGGCAATGCCCCATGCAGTACCGGAAACGAGATGAACGAACGACGCGAACCCGTAGACTCCAGACGTGAACTAATCAAAGATCGACTCGGATCGGGAGGTGGGGTGAACTAACAGATAGCCTGAAGACTATCGGCCATAATTCCGCATTTGTCTATAGTTTATTTGATAGTTTATTAAGTACTAGATGTGTTGGGGAATTTAACATGTAAAATTTTAATTATATTCTGCTGAAATTAACGAAATGACTCGGAAAAAGATTCGTTCATTTTGCTGAACGAGATTCAAAGATCCGAGTCAGTAAAATAATCCGAACTCATGTTCTTCTTGTTCTGCTCTGTTTACTGTGTGGAGGAAACCAAACTCACTGCCACCTAGCGACTCGGAGGGACTTTCATTACACACTACAGTGAAATAAGATTCAAGATTTTTTTTTATATCTCTCTCTCACACACACACACACACACACACCATTATACACAGTATACAACTTTGAAGTGAAATGAAAAACTGGCCTATTACTCTAGACTGCGCATTAAATACTTCATTACAATTAAAAAAAAAAGATCCGAATGAATAAAAATAATCCTAAAAAAGATAAGAAATATGAAATATATGTAGAGGAACATGCAAAACGCCCTAAAGGTCAAAAAGGTGAACAAAATACGCAGGAAATGTGAAAAAATGTAAGGATAAAACATGCAGTATGTTATTTGTAGTAACGATGCAAAGTGCAGCGTATAGCATGTTAGGGGAGTGCAGAGTGATCGTACTGTAGAGTCTTGATGGCCTGAGGGAAGAAGCTCCTCCTGAGCAACTCAGTTTTAGCTGTCTGTTTTTAGGAAGCAGACAGTTCCTAGTGGGTGTGTGCAGGCTGGGATTAGGAATTCTGAGGCCCCTGAGTACAATGTCTTGTGGCCCAACCAGACATTGCCTTCTGTTTTCGGCAATGTAAAAAGAAAAGATAATCCAGATGAGATAATCCATTAGATAATCCAGACCATGTTGGGTGGAATCCATAACTATTTTAGCAACTCTTGAACTGCATCACCTGGTGTAGTGCAAAGAGGGGAGAGCAGACCCGGAGATGCGCTCATCAAAGCACACCACTCTCTCCAGGTCTTTGCGTTACTGGATAGAGCAGTTTAGCAGTATAGCAGTTTCCGAGTCAGTCAACTTTCTACAGCCCAGTACAGAAAGTTTTCAGTATCGCTCGGGAGACCCAAGCAGTCTCAGGTGGTACAACCGTTGTCTGGCTTTGATCACCTCAGGGGGATACCCTGTATGGGGTGCCTGTGCCCCCCTCCAATGAAGAGTACATTTCATCCATACATGTTCTGTACCACTTATCCTTCACAGGATTGCAGGAGAGCCTGGAGCCTCTCTTTCATCACAGGGGACTCAGGGCATAAAGCAGGGGACACACCGTCACAGACACACTCACACCCCCATTCATACACTACGGACAATTTAGAGATGCCAATCAGCCTACAGTGCATGTCTTTGAACTGAGGGAGGAAACCAGAGTACCTAGAGGAAGCCCCCAATGCACAGGGAGAGCATACAAACTCCACGCACACAGAGCGGAGGCAAGAATCGAACCCCCAACCCGGAGACAAACGTGCTAACCACTAAGCCACAGTGCCCACCAATAAAGAGTACATTTCTTTTTTTAATTAATAAAAAAATGATTCACTGGTGAATTTACTGTCAGTTCCACCAAAGTTTTGGAAAAAAAATTTGTGTCGATGAATGCGTACATGCATACAGATGCATACATGGCACAGCTGATTTGCATTTGGTGATGCCCACAAAAATTCCATAAAAGGCAAAGCTCACAGTGCTAAAATGACAATTACACAGCATTCGCAGAAGAAAGAAGAAGAAGTTATTTGTGACTCGCGTCTAAACCAATTAAAATTCCTATTATTGAACAGCATAAGCAAAATTCAAAGTGTCTCAGACACCAAAGCGAACTCCCCAATGCCATTTTGGAAAAGCAGGAGGGTATGAATCTAGGGAATAGAATATCCAGGAATAGGAGTATATGGCACACTGCAGCTTGAGACGTACCAGTCACAGGTCACTTACTTAGTGCTGGCTCGAATGAAGTGTTGCACAGCATTAAAAGATGTTGTGGCAAATTGAACCAATTTACACACCGAGTCATTGTAGCCTGTCCTCTTTTTATGCAGCAGCATTATTAAAGCGCACCTATTATGGTATTTAAACATGCCCAATTTTGTTTTAAAGGTCTCATACAATAGATTTACACGCATCCAATGTCAGAATACAATTTAATGTGCTCATAATTTAAACCGCAGCATTACCTTTTTTCCCCCCCAGAGTCACAAACGACTCGTTAAATGATTCGTTATAAAGGATTAATTCTAAACTCCTCCTTTCAGCAAGCATACTCTGCTCTGATTGGTCAGATGTCCGAGTCTGCTTGGTTGGTTGGCTGTCTGATTGGTCTATCACTGTCAGCATGTTTCAAAAAGGAAACGCCCACTACCATAACGAGTTTAAGCTCCTTCTGTTTGCGAACAGCCAATGAAGACCAGAGGCGTTTTTTTTTTGTTGTTGTTACAAACCTACGTAGGTTTGAACAGGAAGTAAGTCTGGAATCACTAACGACTCGTTTCAGTTGTTCAGAATCGCTTCCTTCTTTTGGGAGTCAATAACTCCGTTTGTCGTGCGCTTTGATTTGAACTTTGCAAACTTTTTGCATTCACAAACAGCTCTATAACACACTACAATGAAGGTAATATTTGAAAAACCATAATAGGTGCACTTAAATTGAATTACTGGTTTTATTTTTGTCTTCATTTATGGATTTATGTTGGCTTGTTTTCTTTAACTTTTAATTTATCTTTAGTTAACAGCATCAATATGAAATGATGGAATTAAAAAAAAAAACATACACAAGCAATCTAAACTTGACAGCATAAATCCATATACAAAAGTGCAGTAACTCATCATAAATACCTGTCAGTTACTTTACGTTAGTTAGTCTTTTTAGAATTACAAAAGGACACATCCAAGACAACTTGTTTATACATGTATATTTTTAAAAAAGGCTTTTGTTGACAAGACACTGAGGTCATTAGTTTCTCTGCAATGTACATAAATGAGTTAACTTCAAAAAAAGAAAAAAAAAAAGAAAGAAAGAAAAAAGATTACTTGTTTACTTTTAGTCTCTGGCAGATAAATATGTATTTCTACGCCACAACATTTATACGCCATCTTGATACAGCATTTAATAAAATGCATTAACTATTCCATGCATTATATACAAAAACAAAGTTTAACATCTCATTGCCAGAGAAAATAAAACGGTTTAAAATAGACATGCATTCATTTTAATGAAATTACATGTAGTATAAATCTCATTGAACATAATATCACAACAGAGATTGAAAACAGTCTGGATGGGTTTTAAACCCAAATATTTAGGTAGGCTTTTATACAGTACATATACATTTTTCCGGTATGTAGATATTCATCTTATATTTTGAAGTTCACCCTAAAAATGGTAAATAGGTGTATTTCACACTTTCATATAATATTCATAAGTGCATGATTGTACTTTGAGTACGTTTCACAGAAGACAGCTGTCATGATTTCATATTGTAGAAAACACTGAGCCACGACGGCTTGTTTATAATGAATAAGTTAAAACATAATGATAATGGAATACTAACTGTGTGAAAACTGCTGGTACAACGGAGCTCACTACTTTATTTACTGCAGTCACCTATCAGAATTCCTAGGAGTGATCTTAGATCGTGCTATAAACATGAGACTAAAATGAAATATTCCGAATTAATGGAAAAGAGCGGAACCGACATATATATATATATATATATATAAATGAGGAATTGTTCAAATAAATACAAAAAGGTAGAAGGATGGAGGAAATATTATAATTGGAATAACTGATGAAAATGTGATATCCAGGATGAGTGCATCATCCTTTTATATGCTGATTGTCTGAACAGCAGAGGTGTTGTTTTGTAAATCAATACCAAGGTCATAGCAGTTAGAACATGGATTCAGAGGTCACATATAATCAGGTATTTGTATGACCTACAGTGGATCAAAAAAAAAAAAAGTCTACACACCCCTGTTAAAATAGCAGGTTTTTGTGATGTTCAAAAATAAATAAATAAATGAAACCGACCTTTATTGTGAAATTGTAACCTATAAATGAAAGTAAAAAACAATGAGAATCATTTTAGGGTGGGGAAAAAAAAGGTACATTAACCTGGTTGCATAAGTATGCACACCCCTAAACTAACACTTAGTTGAAGCACCCTTAGATTTTATCATGGCTTTCAATGCTTTTGGGTAAAGAGTCAGACAGTTTGGCACATCTTGACTTGGCAATGTTTTTGCTATGCTTCCTTATAAAAGCATTCTAACTCTGTCAGATTATCAGCGTTAGATCTGGACTTCCAAAACCTTGATCTTGTTTTGGTGAAGCCATTCCTTTGTTCTTCTTAAGTGTTTTAGCAGAAGCCTTAAGTTTTATAATAACTATTCATTATTATAAGTCCACTGATTAAAATTCCCAGTTCCAGCTGGAGAAAAACAGCCCCAAAGTATGATGTTCACCGTGGGGATGAGGTCCTTTTCATAATGTACCATGTTTTTGTTTTTTTGTGCTAAACATATCTTTTGGTATTATAGAAAAAAAGTCCAACTTTGGTCTCATCAGACCATAACATATAATTCCACATGGTTTAAAGAGATTTCTTTCTACTGTAGCCAGGCTTGGATGTTTTATTCATTTGTTAAAAATAAGGCTGTCATGCCACCCTTCTCCATAGCGCAGACATATGAAGAATTTGGGAGATTGTCACATGTAAGGAGCAACCAGTACTTTCCAGAAATTGCTGCAATTCTTTTAATGTTGCTGTAGGCCTCAGCAGCCTCGCTGACCAGTTTTCTCCTGATCTTCTCATCAAATTTTGAGGGACATCCTGTTCTTAGTAATGTCAATGTTGAGCCATATTGTCTCCACTTGTGGATCATTGTCTTTACAGTGTTCCATCGTATATCCAATGACTTGGATTTTTTTTTGTAACCCTCTCCTGATTGCTATTTTTCAAGAACGAGATCCTGTAGCTGCTTTGTAAGCTCTTTGAGGCCCGTGGCTTTTTGAGTGAGGAAAATCCTGTTGTGACAGCTCTATTTTATTTGAGGGTAATCCATCACTTTAACTGATGGCAGGTGTACACTAATTAGTATTTAACAGGAGTTTGAAAGTGATTGGTTGATTCTGAACACTACCACTTTCCCAATTATAAAAGGGTGTGCACACTTATACACACTGGGTATCGGAAGTTTTTTTTTTTCTCTTAAACACTGGGTGTTTGTCACTTGATTTTTATATGTTGCAATTCACAATAAAGGTGAATAAAGGTTCTGTAATGATTTCATATCTTTACACCACAAAAACCTGCCATTCTAACAGGGTTGTGTTAACTTTTTATAGCCAATGTACATTAAGCCTAAACTCTGGCTTAAACTTAAAAATAATGGATCACCCATAACATTGCAATTTAGTGCAGCGCTAGGCTTAATGCATGTCCGGGAAATTGATCCTAGAAGTAATAGTGCCTGTTTATCAGGGATTTATGCAAGAGGCTATATATCATTATTCATTTATTTTTATATTATATATATATATATATATATATATATATATATATATATATATATATATATATATATATATATATATATATATATATATATATATATATATATGAATATATGAATATTCAATACACTACGGAAGGCAAAAAAGGTCCTAGATTAGACCCGGGGCCACAGAGAGACCCATGCAACTCTTGCATAAGAATAAGAATGAGGTTATTTTCAGGATCATAGGTGAACACATTACATTAACGTTACACTTCTACTACAGTTGCATGAGGAGGAGTCAAATCCTTAATACAATAATCTTAAATAATACAAAAAGCATGTGTATGATACGTTTTCCCCTTAGCCAGCACATTTCTGACCTGGAAAACAAGTGCTTAAAAATAGCTCGTTGAATAATATATTTTTTTCTTTTTCAGAAAAAGAAAACAATATTAAGTTTTAAAACTCAAAGTCCCATGGTGCATGACTCTTAGAGAACTAAAATGCAAACCATATTAAGTAACATTCAGTCAGACGGTATCACTGTTATGGCTCTTTGAAATGCTCCACGCAAGGGGGGAAAAAAGAAAACGATGGTCCTAACTTTTGCATTGCTTTGCAATGAAGGCAAGTGATGACGGGAGATTGTAGGATTTCAGTCTGCACCTGTAGCTCAAAACAGGCCACCCTGGAGTCATGCGGTAGGACAACTGATTTGGCTGTTGTAGTCGGCGGTCTCCATTTTGAGGATGTATGGGATGATGCTGTCAATGGGCACGTTTCCGATCAGCCCAGTGAAGAAAAGTTCTTCCGTTATGCTGGAGCTCATCAGACGGAGTGCTGGCAGACGCATCAGGGTTCGCGCCAGTCTGCCAATCCAATCAGAGGAAGCAATTAATGAAGAAAAGAGTAAGAGCAGAGAGGTGAGCAAAGTGAAGATCAAAGTACGGACCTGTAAGTGTCATCTGGATAAGTCTTCTGTACATAATCCTGCAGCTCCATCTGCGCTTTCTCCTGGAACTTCTCGATCTGGCTGCTGCTGTTCAGGCCTGGGTGGTCTTGTAGAAAGAAGATTTTGTTTGCTCTTATTAACTTCCAAAATAGCAGTGAGCGAATGACTATTTATCCTTAACTTGTTTTGCAGACATTCCATGCCACTAAATGTAGATATAAATGAATACAAAGTTAAATATTTGCCTGTGTATAAGAGGAATAAAACACTTCAGGACGGAATGTCTCCTTACATAATAATTGAGCAGTTTAAATTAGGAAGAGACATTTCTATGTGGGATAAACTTTAGAAAACTATGAAATATTTATAATATTAAATTGTTTTTTTTTAATTCAATTTCATGGCTTTGGAATAGGTATTGCTATACGTGTTTCCTACACAATTTTATTCTTTTATTCAACAATAAGGTCAAGTATATATTTCAAATGAGATTAACATAAATACAGCCCACTGAAATGTCATTCAGTCAGCAGCTAATTATATAAAATCGCATGTTTCTGTAAAGTAAAAAAAAAAAATTCCAAGATAAAATCATATCAGAACTTTTTCCACTCTCAATGTGAAATTACAACATATAAACATTAAGTGAAAAACAATCAGAAACATTTTAGGGAAAAATAAAAGAGTTAAAATAACCTGGTTGCATAAATGTGCACACCCTTTTAAAAATTGGGGATGAGGCTGTGTTCAGAATGAACCAATCGTATTCAATCTCATGTTCAAAAGTATTCATCAAACAGATCATTGAAATTATTCTGATTAATCCTAAAAAAAAGACCAGCTGTTTCTGTATGAATTACTCACAAAAAACATCCAAGCTCAACTAAATCACCCCCAAACCATGTGGCAAATGTATTATGGTGTGATGAGAACAATTCCAAAAGGTATAATAATTCCAAAAGGTATGTTTGGCAAAAAAAAAGCACATCACCAAAAGAATACCATATGCATAGTGAAGCATGGTGGTGGCAGCACCATGCTGTAGGGCTGCTTTTCTTCAGCCAGAACTGGGGCTTTGATCAAGGTGGTGGGAATCGTGAATAGCTACAAATACTATTTCATTTTAGTGTAAAACCTTCAGGTGTCTTCTTGTAAGCTGAAGTTGAAAAGGAATGACCACACCAATGACCCAAAAGCATACATCCAAATCAACTAAGGAATGGCTTCACCAAAAGAAGATCGATGTTTTGAATGACCTAGCCAGAGCCTAGGGCTACACAATTAATCAAATATCGATTGCAATCAACATTTTAACTGGACACAATTAAATGAACATGATCTACTGCGATATTAGCGTTTAAAGTTCATCCTCCGCTAATAGAAAACTGTTCTGCAGATCAAATCAAGCATTTCCTACACTTACAGCCAATCACCATAGAGCGGCGCAGGGATGATATCATTTTGTAGTGCCAAAACCCCAAAAAGGAGTTAGCATTTTAGCCCGCGAGCTGCCAGTGCTTTGAGCTCCAATGACAATAACATGATGCTAAAGAGTTTCTCGGGGACATTAAACGTCATTACACCGAACGGGAAAAAACTTCACAGATCAACTCAGGGCTCTACAGTGCGACCATTTCACTCGCATTTATGACTGAAAAGTATTTTGTGCGAGTGACCGGTTTGGAGTTGTATAATACAATCGGGATAAAAACTTCAACTTCAAAATGCATCTACACCGAGCAACAGTTACTTTCACACTGCTTTTCATCACCTCGGTCAACCGAACATGTGTGAAATACTGCAGAGATGCCATTTTTATGACAAGTAACTCTGTACATCATCTGCTTCAACTTCCCGATCTCACAAACCGCCATCTTTTATTGATCCCGCAAAATGGCCTGAACTTTCACCTGCTCGTGTAGACACAGCGGCTTCGTGCGGAGTAAATTAATAATAATGCCAACATTACAAGGTGGGTTTAATTCAAACATCTTTATTAAATAATTCCTCACCAATCATAATCAAGGGTAGCAACTGTTCGGTCTGTAACCATACAGTACACTCTCCTTCACTAGCTCTAATTCACTTAATTTAAACTGACGGTTGCCAGATATCACTAGAAAAGTTTGAATGTTTTGATTTAATCACCCAAAACACAACATTATCAGCAGACATGGACATTGTACTGGGGGAACCAATCTAAAACCGATAAACAAAAATAAAACCACTAAAATGTAAAGACAGAAAATGTGCTTAGTTATAAATAAATCATTCAATATATTAAAAAATAGATATTATAATAACTTCATTAAATATAAATGAGAAATGAAATGTTTAATTATTATGTGTTGCATTCATATAAATTTGACATTAATCTTAGTTCACTATTTCTTTAGAAAGCTATTAGCCTTTTTCCTAATAAGGATAATTTTTTGTTAGTCTACTTTTAATTAGGACTCTCTATTGTCTTTTAAGATATTTAAAAATAAATATTTTATGCTTGTTTATTTATCAATTAACCAACAGTATCTCATTGCTATTATTTTAACTCGATTAACAGTGACCATGATTAGAGAGCTTACATTTAACTGTTTATGGTTCCTAATTAAAGTGTAAAAAAAAAAAAAAAAAAAAAAAAAAAGATTGGTATCTTGATCGGTTTCGGTCATAAAAATCCTGATTGGAGCATTATTAACACCATTAAACTAAAGCGTTTTGCATCTGACGGGTAAATGAACTCACCCAATCACATCCTATATGAGATTATTCAGATATATACACAATATACACAGAGCGATTTGAGAACTGACTCCAGCCCTGAACCATGACAATGTAAAATTTAAAATAGTGTAGCTTTAAATATATTTAAAGGAGCAGATTTCAAAGACTGAACATTGATGTTTATTGTATTTGTTTACAAGGTGAAACAAGTTAACGGTTGTTGTTGTTTTTTTTTTACATACAGTATGTAAAATTAACTGAAAATATAAAATTTAGTTTATCAGAAGGTAAATTAATGTGTCATGGCTCACACTATGTTCCTAAATTATGTCATAATTGACCAGCTCAAGTTTTCTCAAGCCTACTTGTGTGTTATATTGTGGCATGAGAAAAAACAATAAACGTGAAAGTGCAATAAAAATATGTTGTCACTAAAATCAATAATTGTGATAAATAATCGAGATCTCAGTATTGATCAAAATAATTGGGATTATCATATTGGCCATAATCATGCAACCCTACCAGAGCCCAGGCCTGAATCCAACTAAAAATCTTTGGAGTGACACTGAAGCGGACTGTGCACAGGAGACGCCCTTACACTTACAGTCTGATGGATCTAGAATGTTTTTGCAAGAAAGAGTGGGAAAATATTGCCAAGAGTGTTGTAGTAAATTCAAATGTTTCTTCAACAAAGTATTAGTTTAGTGGTGTGCACACTTACGCAACTAGGTTATTAAAGATTAAAATAAAATAAAATAAAAATTGTCTGAAATGTGTCAGTTTGGTTTTCAATGGCATTGTCCAGGTTGTAAGTTTTATGGTTATTAAAGGTTATTAAAACTTTTTCTGATATGATTTAATCTTTGTTGAATTTTTTACATCACAAAAACCTGCTTTTTTAACAGGGGTGTGTAGACTTATTATATGGAGTGTATATAAAGCTATCTAACATAAACAGACAATAAAAATGCGGGAAATAAGCATGATCTAAAAATGCCAGTTGTAAGTCTTTGGCCTGTGTAGGAAGAGTGTCAGGAAACATGTGTTTACCTGGACTGAAGAGGACGATGGCTTTCAGGTAGGCATACTCATAGCCGTCTGTCTCCAGCTTGGCCATGCTGTTACAGAACTCCTGCAGCTTCCAGATGTGCTCCATCACCAACTTCACTCGTTCGCCAGACAGCTTGTCTTTAAGAAATAAAGGAGTGATTAGTTACTGGAACATTAAGGACTGTCACATTTCTCCATTAAAAAATGACTAATCTGTAACAACCAATTTTTCCTTTTAAACCACAAGCTCCTTCTCCACTTGGGGCATTATAGAGCTGACATACCCTCATGTATGCTGCTCTGCAGATGGTTGACGATGGCAGCCAGGATGGTGGAGAGGCTCATGACCTGAGCACACTGCGCCAGACCGAGAGTGAACAACTCATTCCAGCATGCCCGTACCAGAGATGTGTTACACTCCTGCCTACAACACACAAATGCAGATACATATATAGAGACACATGCTCAAGGGTGAAATGCATGGGCCCATCAAGAGAGCACAAGTAAACACAATGACTGATGTTTACACTGGCTTGTTTGTTGTAAAGGTGGTATGATGGGTGATATCACAAAAATAGACCATGATACATTGAGACATTTCTACAGTAAACAACTAGAAAAAATATATTCAATAACACTGAAAAGGGAAACGATTAATACTTATGATAAATTCTACGATTAGATAAAACTAAATTTACAATTAAAATTTCTTAACATTTTTAGCATCGAATCAAAGTGGGTAATTGTTTAAAACAAAAATGAGCTAGAAAACAGTTAGAAAATAATTGAATAAAAATAAGTCAGAAAACAGTTCAAAAAATGTATCACAATACCTGTGATATCTCCGAAAAGTGAATTGTGACATAATCGATCACAATATCAATATTATATTTATTAAACTGGCCCTTGTCTCAGTTACGTTTGGTTTGACTGTCTCCCACCTCTTCACTGAAGCAAGACGTGCTGGTGCTTCATTGTCCGAGTAGTTGTTAGTGATTGACAGGGCTAAAAATGAGGTCATCTCAGTACAGAGAGTACAAACAGCTCTATAACAGACTGTGAGATAATATGTCTTCATCGCATCAGATTCTACAACAAAGATCGTCTAACAAAAGCCCTGAATTAAAGAAAATTACTACAGTGCTATGAAAAAGTGTTTTTTTCCATTCTGATTTCTTCTGTTTTTAGTATATCTCATACTAAAATAGTTTTAGATTTTCAAATGAAATACAACATAAAACAAAGGCAACCTAAGTAAACAAACAATACCAGTTTTTTTTTTTAATTGAAGCAAAAGAAAATAAAAAATTATCCAACACATATTACCCATGGGAAAATCTAACGTCTCCTTAAACTTAAAAGCTGGTTGTTCCACTTTTAGACGCAATAACTTCAACCAGATGCTTCTGATAACTGGCGATCAGTCTTTCACGGCACTGTGGTGGAATTCTGGCACACTCGTTTATGCAGAACTGTTTTAGTTCAGCCATATTGGAGAGTTTTTGACCATTGCCTGTTTAAGATCCTGCCACATCATATCCAATAGTTCAAGTCAAGAGTTTGACTAGTCCACTACAAAACTTTAACTGAGCTTTTTTGAGTCATTCAGAGGTGGATTTATTCCTATGATTTGGATCATTGTCTTGCTGCATAATCCAGTTGCGCATAAGTTTCAACTTACGGACTGAACTTATTTTCTGGTTGAGAGCAGAATTCATATTTCCCTCAATTACTGCAAGTTGCCCAGGAACTGAAGGAGCAAAGCATCCCCACACCATCACACTCCACCACCATGCTTGACCGTAGGTATTATATTCTTTTTGTGGAATTCGGTGTTTAGTTTATGCCAGATGTAACAGTACCCCCGTCTTCCAAACAGTTCCACTTTCAACTCCTGAATCAATAGAGTATTCTCCCAAAAGGTTTGAGGTGTGTTTTGGCAAAATTCTGGGTTACTGGGTGCTTTTAACCAAGTTCATGCTGTTGAAAAAGTTATATTTTAGTGGTGATTTGATTGAACATGATTTGCAGTAATCAGGCCTGGTTGCATCTAGTCCAGCTGAACCCCATTATAAATGCAGTTTCATAGATTTGGGGAATCAGTAACTATGGGGCAAATACATTTTCACACAGGCCCAGTTGGTACTGGATAACGTTTTTGCTTCAAAAAAATAACATTACCATTTGAAAACTCTTTTGTGTTTACTCAGGTTGCCTTTGTTTTATCTTAGAATTTGTTTTAATTTCTGAAATGATTTAGTATGCGATATGCACAAAAACAGAAGAAATACTTTTTCACAGCACTGTACATTCTGCTTACATCATAAATCCGTGTGATCTGGGCTCATACAGAAAACAAGACTGCATAAACAGAAACATTCCTTAACATCAGCATGAGGTAATAAGGTTGTTTTTTTATGTCGAATAACATCTTTCCTTTATGTTTCACCATCACCACTACATTATTTGTAGCTGTCCCATGACTGTGACGGCATCCTATTCCGTACTGCTATTGTTGGCTTTTAGATCATAGCAGCGTTTACACTTTAGAGATTTTAGCCAAAAATTTCTCTCACTGCCAGAACTTTGTCATCAGCTCCCTTTGAGCACTACATCGACCAATGATGAACATGGCACTTTGTGTTCTTTTATAGTGTGCAATGTTTTTTTTTTTTTTAATAATGTGAGACGTACTATCTGCTGTCCACTTGTAATCTGATCACTCAATATGGATGTTAATTCCATTTCTGAAAGGAGCCAAAAACATACAGTGACTCTCACCCAAGAGCTAGGAAGGCTGGGATGGAGCGTGCCCAGTGCATGGAGAGAAACAGCAGACGGGAGGCAGACTCGCAAATATAATGGACATTCAGATACTCAGGCATCGGACTGGGCATTGTCAGCTAGAGAGGGAAGGACACAGAGACAGAGATTCGTACACTCTTCCTTTCGGAACTGTTTGGTTCAGGCTGGTTTACACTTGTACGTTTAAGCGCATTTGCATCTTGGTGTATAGAGTAAATGCGGGGTTATTGTGATATGTGTTAATCACTCGGTGTCTGGTTGCTTATGTGGTATCATTGTGACTAGACAATCATTGTGACCCTACTTTCCCTACTGGTAGCAAACATGGCATCAGACCAATGCAGCACTATAATAAGCGTGAAGAAGCCAGGAAGTGCTGATGTATAGCAAGATAAATAAAGACAGTGAAAGAGTGAGAGACAGTGAGGTGTCAAGCTGCAGCTCTGCTCATCAGTGTGGGCATGAAATGTTCATACATAGCTATATTTATACGATATATATTAAAATAAATTGTACATGTTTAGCGTTATTAAATTATATTTAACAAGCTAAAAATAGTGTTTAGGTTTACGTTAGTGAGTTAAAGTGTTGGGGTAGATAAGGTAAAAGTTTGTTAGTAAAATATGTAGAAGAACTGTGTCAGTAATGGTATGCAGGAGGGGCTCATTATACTGTATATTTTCTTTTATTATGCAATATCCACACTCGTATTTGACTCTTCTTTTTCTGTGGAACAAAAAAATTACAAACTATTACAAACTGTTCTCTACCTGCGTGCTTCTAATAAATAACAGCATGGCATATTACTTCACCTCTTCTGCATTCATTCTCCAGTCATTCTCAGCTTTTCATGTTCAGATTACATGAAATTATGGGGAAAAATCTGACGTGTTCACAAATACGCACACGCAAAAGTATAAACCAGTCATAGAACCAGTAATCAGTCATGCAACCAGTAAAATTTTAGGGCAAAATTTCTATCACAGCTAAATTGGTTTAATGGGTACAGTGCTGTGAAAAAGTATTTGTCCCCTCCTGATTTTTGTGTTTTTGTGTATATCTCATACTAAATAGTTTTAGATCTTCAAACAAAATACAACATAGGACAAAGGCAACCTGAGTAAACACACAATACAGTTTAATTTTTTTAGAATTTTATTGAAAATATATATATATATATATATATATATATATATATATATATATCCATCCAACACCTCTCACCCATGTGAAAAACTAATTGCCCCCTTAAACGTAAAATATTTACGTTAAAAACCCAACCTTTAGCAGCAATAACTGCAACCAAACACTTCGGATAACTGAAGCTCAGTCTTTCAGAACACAATGGGGGAATTCTGGCTCACTCTTCTTTGTAGAACTGCTTTAGTTTAGAAGCACTGGAGGGTTTTCCAGCATGAAATGCCCATTTAAGGTCCTGCCACAACATCTCAATTGGTCAGGACTTTGACTAGTCCACTCCCAATAATTTCTGGAATTTCTTTCAACTTTGGCATAATGTGTTATTGGGTAAGACCTTTAAACCAATTTCACACTGTTGAAAAAATTCTATTTAAGTGTTGATTTGATTGAACAGGGTTTGCAGTAATTAGGCCTGGCTGTGCCTAGTCCAGCTGAACCCCATTATGAATGCAGTTTGATAGATCTGGGGAATTAATAACTACGTGGGCAAATACATTTTCACACAGGCCCAGCTGGTATTGGATAACTTTCTTCGCTTCAATAAATAACATTATCAGTTAAAAAATGTATTTTGTGTTTACTCAGATTGCCTTTGTTGTATCTTAGATTTTGTCTTAATTTCTGCAACATTTTGGTATATGAGATACACAAAAACAGAAATCAGAATGGGGCAAAAAAAATTCACATCACTGTATATAGTTACACATTTGCAAACATATTATTGTCTTTTTATTTTATACCTTACTTTAAACGGTTACAACCCAGAAACCCCCCCCCCTAAACCATTAAACTTTTTTTTTCTTTTCTCCTTTTTCTTGAACACTCTTCCTTTTTTTTTGTTCTTCTGCACTGTATGGATGGTGTTGCTTGGACACCATTTGGTCCATGTTTATATAAGACTAGCTCTCTATGTGGATGATAATAATGCAAGAAATAATAATGTTAAAATGCTCTAATAATCTCAGGTTTGGTTCATGAGAAGCCATTGTTGTTCATTTATTAGGCCTTTTAACAAACATAGTTCTGTAATTAACAGTTTATAAACACAACACATGGCAGCAATATTTTACTTGTGTTTAGAGACGCACCTTAAAGTTGACGTGTGTGTCCGTGAGCAGAGGGCCCTCCACTTCTATAAGAGGCGTGACCTGATCTCTGCTGATGACCTGTATAGTTGCTCCGCCCACACACTCCGCCTCCGACAGGCTCTGCCCCTCCCCCTCCTCATTAGGGTTTAATGCTTTGGCCAGAGTGTCAAAGGCACTGTGTGCACACATATAAAGTCATTTCAACACAAACATTAATACATGCTGTCAGTATATGCCTTAACAGTACAAACACAATCTCTCTCTCACTCACTCTCTCTCTCCCACTCACACACACACACCGTGTCAATCAGTACCGTGTGATTTCACTGACAGACTCCTCCTGCTGGCTGGCTGAAATGTCCCCGTCCCCGTTATTGAGTGATTCGCTAAGACTGGCTAATGAGGTCACCACATTGGCCAGTGTGCCTAAATCCCCGTGACCGGTCTCTGTCTAAAAGTCAAATCAAATCATCATCATTAATTCATACAAATTATACAACTTAACCCAAGCTAAGACCAGACCTAATAAGATCTGACCAATTAGCACATTGGTATCCATGACTACAGGTACATAAAAATACCCATCTATAAAAAGATTGTATTGAAAAAGATGTTACCTTGGTGTCTGTTGCTAAGAGCAACGTGCCGTCGGCTTGGATAACAGGCTGTTGGATGTTCACCAGCATCCCAGGGTCCAATAAACCAGAGCTAACAAAATAATGTACCATTTATACAATCAGGGTATCAGAAATTCCTAAGAACAATACTAAGATAAGACACAAAATCGTTGCTATTATGCTTCCATCATGGAGCTCTACAATTGAAATAAAGAGCTTAAAGATATGAAAATATTTATCGGTCAATTTGACTTTGAAACAGCAGAGATGACAGTTACTAAATTTACACCATGCATTAGAAACCTTTTATTACAAAAAAAAAGATGTAGGAGAGTTACTGTTATTGTTGAAATGATAGCTAAATTACAAAACAACCATCTTGGAATTGCAAGAAAATGACATAAGAGCTAATGCTAACTTTCTTTAAGCAACTCCACACTCGGAAAAGGCGGGTATAAGAAATAAAAACATGTACAGTGAGGGAAAAAAGTATTTGATCCCCTGCTGATTTTGTACGTTTGCCCACTGACAAAGAAATGATCAGTCTATAATTTTAATGGTAGGTTTATTTGAACAGTGAGAGACAGAATAACAACAAAAAAAATCCAGAAAAACGCATGTCAAAAATGTTATGATGCGGTGAAGTTGTCCTGTCCCCTTAGCAGAAAAACACCCCCAAAGCATAATGTTTCCACCTCCATGTTTGACGGTGGGGATGGTGTTCTTGGGGTCATAGGCAGAATTCCTCCTCCTCCAAACACGGCGAGTTGAGTTGATACCAAAGAGCTCCATTTTGGTCTCATCTGACCACAACACTTTCACCCAGTTGTCCTCTGAATCATTCAGATGTTCATTAGCAAACTTCAGACGGGCATGTATATGTGCTTTCTTGAGCAGGGGGACCTTGCGGGCACTGCAGGATTTCAGTCCTTCACGGCATAGTGTGTTACCAATTGTTTTCTCAGTGACTATGGTCTTGTGATCATTGACAAGATCCTCCCGTGTAGTTCTGGGCTGATTCCTCACTGTTCTCATGATCATTCCAACTCCACGAGGTGAGATCTTGCATGGAGCCCCAGGCCGAGGGAGATTGTGTTTTGTGTTTCTTCCATTTGCGAATAATCGCACCAACTGTTGTCACCTTCTCACCAAGCTGCTTGGCAATGGTCTTGTAGCCCATTCCAGACTTGTGTAGATCTACAATCTTGTCCCTGACATCCTTGGAGAGCTCTTTGGTCTTGGCCATGGTGGAGAGTTTGGAATCTGATTGATTGATTGCTTCTGTGGACAGGTGTCTTTTATACAGGTAACAAGCTAAGATTAGGAGCACTCCCTTTAAGAGTGTGCTCCTAATCTCAGCTCATTACCTGTATAAAAGACACCTGGGAGCCAGAAATCTTTCTGATTGAGAGGGGGTCAAATACTTATTTCCCTCGTTAAAATGCAAATAAATTTATTACATTTTTGACATGCGTTTTTCTGGATTTTTTTTGTTGTTATTCTGTCTCTCACTGTTTAAATAAACCTACCATTAAAATTATAGACTGATAATTTTTTTTTGTCAGTGGGCAAACGTACAAAATCAGCAGGGGATCAAATACTTCTTTCCCTCACTGTATCTAGTATGTAGAATATTGGTTTTGTACTTTGTGCTATGCGTAGATTCTGAAGTTTGTGACTTTTTGGGTGGTGGTACTGTGGTACCGGTGTTGGTATGAAATGGACCAGGTGTGTCTTTGTGTTTCATACAAGTTTAGAAGTCAGTGTGTGTTACCGTGTGCCATCTTTGTCTGTGATGAAAGTCGGCGTTGCTATTAGGGGACTTCGCAAATCTTTTCGAATGTAGATCTTCTCAGTTGAGGCAGCACAGTTAACAGGTTTTTCTCTGGGCAGGTCTAATGGCTTTCTCTCACTCTGCACAGCTGCAGTATCACACACAAGTACACAGAAGCAGGTCAACTACTTCAACAGAACACACACACACACACACACACACACACACTCAACAGACACTTTATTAGGAACACCTGTACACGTACTCATTCATACAATTATCTAAGCAGCCAATTGTGTAGCAGCAGTGCAATGCATAAAATCACACACATGGGCCAGCAGCTTCAGGTAATGTTTACATCAACCATCAGAATTTGCAAAAATGTGAGCTCTATGATTTTGACCGTGGCATAATTGCTGGTGCCAGACAGGCTGGTTTGAGTATTTCTATAACTGCTGATCTCTTGGGATTTTCACGTACAATCTCTAGCGTTTACTCAGAATGGTGCAACAAAGAAAAAACATCCAGTGAGTGGCAGTTCTGCGGATGGAAACGCCTTGTTGATGAGAATGGCGAAGCTGTTTTCAGCTAAAAGAAAGGTGACAATAACTCAGATAAGCACTCAGACACCAACACTTGAGCCATATAGGCTACAACAAAAGATCATGTAGGGTTCAGCCAAGAACAGAAAGCTGAGGCTACCGTAGGCACAGGCTCGCCAAAACTGGGCAGTTGAAGACTGGAAAAACGTTGTCTGGTCTGATGAATCTTGATTTCTTCTGAGGCACACAGATGGTAAGGTCAGATTTTGGCACCAAGATGAATCCATGGACCCAACCTGCCTTGTGTCAACAGTCCAGGCAGGTGGAGGTGGTGTAATGGTATGGGGAATGTTTTCTTCGTACACTTTGGGCCCGTTAATACCAATCAATATTTGAGTATTGTTGCTGACCATATGCATCCCTTCATGGCCACAATTTATCCATCTTCTAATGGCTATTTCAAGCATGATAACGTACCATATCACAAAGCAAATGTCATCTCAAACTGGTTTATGAACATGGCAACGAGTTCATCAGTGTTCTTCAGTGGTCTTCCCAGTCACTGGATCCGAATCCAATAGAACACCTTGGGATGTGGTAGAACAGGGGATTCGCAGAATGAAAGAGCACGTGAAAAATGAAATCAAGTCAACATGGTCCAGAATATCTTGAACATCTTGTGGAATCCATGCCATGAAGAACTGAGACTCATTTCTGAGCAAAAGGAGGCCCTATACAGTATTAGTATAGTGTTTCCTATAAAGTGCTCAGTGATGTTGTTGTAATAAGTGAGTCTGAGCCAGTGTTGTTCTAAGTAATCATAGTAATCATTCATACACACTACACACACACACACACATTAGCAGATCACTTCAAACTATCAAAAGTTGGGACTTTTCATACATGTGT
The DNA here is from genome assembly GCA_012411365.1 of Ameiurus melas. Lineage (NCBI taxonomy): Eukaryota > Metazoa > Chordata > Actinopteri > Siluriformes > Ictaluridae > Ameiurus > Ameiurus melas. The sequence continues at coordinate 8,692,767 of CM022780.1, read as the reverse complement.
AGCTTTAAGTCAGTATGTTTCAGGTGGAATCAAATCTAAAGAAAGAGCAAGTATGTGTAAAGAAAAAAAAACACCCACACTCCATCTTCATGCCCATCTCAAGGCACTTCCTGAGGCGGCAGAACTGGCAGCGGTTGCGATGGTGCTTGTTGACCACACAGTCTTGGTTGCTGCGGCAACTGTAGGTCAGACTCTTCCTGACACTTCGCTTGAAGAAGCCCTTGCAACCCTCACAGCTAACAGCTCCATAGTGCCTCCCTAACCACACACACACACAAACGTATTAAATGTATTCTACAGACGTGAGTAAACTTGCAAAAGAATGCAAGTTGTTCATGTAAATTTGTATTTGTTTTTACCCGAAGCTTTGTCGCCACACACGACGCAGTACTCGACAGGCTGCGGTCGGCCCACCTCCCCTCCTTTACCCAGAATCCTCTCTACTGAGACTGCATCTGTGACAAACTGCACCACCACACAAGGGGAAATATCACTGTCTTTGTTCAACACATCACCACACTTAACACCTATACTGAGTACACAGATTATTAGTTACAGACAGGAACGGTTGATATACATTAATTATTATAAAAGGGACCACTACTGAACAGATATTGTGACTATATACAGTGACTACTGACATGCGACTGACATGGCAGTGTGTGTGTGTGTGGTGCTGGTACGATTGTACCAGGGGCAGCAGTAACACTGAGATGTTTAAAAACCCCAGAGATACTGTAGTCCCAATACACTTGTACCAGAACATTACCATGCCTCCATCATGTCAGTGTCACTGCTGTGTTACAAATAATACACTACCCAAACAATATCTTGTTGGTAGTACTGGGTTGGTCATTTTCCATTGATTCTGACAAACAGGTATGTACTACACACGGTGTTACTGTGTGTACCTGTATTCGACCAGGTACCAGGCTGTCGGCTGTGGTGAAGATGAGCTGTTTAGTGCTGGGGTTGTTGGGGGACGCCAGGATGACTTTGCCTGTTGGTGTTCCATCATGAGCAGCCAGGATAAACTGCTGCTTGGGCACGCTGACCGGATCCACAGCCGTCACAATCTGGATCTTCTGTCCCGTCTGCTGATCCGTCACAATCTGAGAAGGAGGATCAGATGCATGCTATTAGTATGATCAGATTCATTCTTCCATGCAACGCCGATTAGTGCTATTATGTGCATAGAACAAAGTTCTCATACATTTTAGGAATTACTTTGAGACATTTTCCAAGACATACAGCGCTGTGAAAAAGTATTTCTTTAGTTTTTGTGTGTCTCTCATACTAAATAGTTTTAGATCTTCAAATGAAATACAAACATAAAACAAACGCAACCTGAGTAAACACACATTATGTTATTTATTTATTTATTGTACTGAAGCAAAAAACATTATCCAACACCTATCACCCATGTGAAAAAATAATGCCCCATAAACTTAAAATCTGGTTGTGCCACCTTCAGCATCAATAACTGCAACCAGACACTTCCAATAACTGGAGATCGTTCTCTCACTTACTGCTAGGACTAGGAATTAACTCCTATGCTTTGGATCATTGTCTTGCTGCATAATCCATTTGCGCTTGAGTTTTAACTTACAGATTGAAGACCGGACATTTTCCTTTAGGATTTTCTAAGCAGAATTCATATTTCTCTCAATGGATGCAAGTTGCCCAGGCCCTGAAGCAGCAAAGCATCAACACACCATCACACAGCTACCATCATGCTTGACTGTATTTATGATGTTCTTTTTGTGGAATTTGACTCATCAATCCACAGAACATTCACCCAATGTTTACCAAGGTTTGAGGATCATCAAGGTGTGTTTTGGCAAAATTCAGATGAGCCTTAATGTTCTTCTGGGTTAGCAGTGGTTTTCACCTTGCCACTCTTCCATGGATGCCATTTTTGCTCAGTGTCTTTCTAATAGTCGAGTCATGAACAATGACCTTTATTAATGCAAGAGAGGCCTGTAGTTCCTTTTATGTTGTCCTTGGTTCTTTTGTGACCTCCTGGATGAGTAGTGCAAGATGAATTTTGGAAGGTCGGCCACTTTTGAGTTTTTTCCATTTGGAGATAATGGTGCTCACTATGGAGTCCCAGAGTCTTTGAAATAGCTTTTTGTAACCATTCCCAGACTGATGTTATTTCAATCACCTTTTTCATCATCATTTCTGGAATTTCTTTCAACTTTGGCATAATGTGTTACTGGGTAAGACCTTTTAACCAACTTCATGCTGTTGAAAAAGTTCTATTTAAGTGTTGATTTGATTGAACAGGGTTTGCAGTAATCAGGCCTGGTTGCCTCTAGTCCAGCTCAACCCCATTATGAATTCAGTTTCATAGATATGGGGAATCAGTAACTACGGGGCAAATACATTTTCATACAGGCCCAGTTGGTATTGGATATCTTTGTTGCCTTAGATGATCATTTTTTAAAAATTTACATTGTGTTTACTCAGGTTGCCTTTGTTTTATTTTTAATTTCTGAAACAATTTAATATGAGATATACACAAAAACAGAAGAATCAGGATGGGGGCAAATACTTTACATACAATAAAGCACCATACAGTATGTGTGGCAGCCTGGGAAAACCCTTCACATGGTGAAATTTTGACATTTTCAAACATATATCACTTTGAAAACTACAGACTATAGTACACCTGAACTGGAGTATGTCTTCCTGCTGTATCTCAACTAGAAGTTGATTTTCTGAGAAACACCAACACACTTGTCCAAAATCGCTGCTGTTTACTGATTTAATCTGAATTTAATTTAACACATAATAGCATATAAATCATTTAGAAATCAACATGACCCAGCAGTCATTCCATCCATTCATTGATTTTCTATACCACTCATGGTCACGGGGGAGACTGGAGCCTATCCCAAGGAACTAGAGGCACAAGGCAGGGGACCCATCCCCTCCAACCCATCGCAGGGCACAATTGCACACACATTCACACGCTACAGACAATTTGGTAATGCCAATCAGCCTACAACGCATGTCTTTGGAAACCGGAGTACCTGGAGGAAACCCCCGAAGCATGGGGAGAACATGCGAACTCTTAAAATCAATAATACAGCCCGTAATTACTCCTTACTGACTAACTTGAATCACACATACAGACGCTTATAGAAACCTCACATCAACCAATTATCATTTGATCTCACGTTTGAATAAATTATTACACTCTTACTCACTGTAACACACCAGTGTGCTGGTTAAGCTTTCATTAGTTTCATTAAATCCCACACCAAAATAAGCAAACAGACTAACCAAATCTTCGATTGAGGTCAAATTTCCAATTCTGCAGTCTCTTAATTAGCTCTCCTTTCTGAAAGAGGTTCTACCGTGGTGGGATTCTCCTGGTAAGATGAAGGTAAAACAAATACATTTAGCTAAAACTAACTCTATGGTGAAAGGGTATTCAACTAACATTTGTGAAGGCCCAGCAACGTAAAATGCTTTGCTTACAAAAGGTCTCATAAGCGACTAACAATCCCCATCCCTTTTTTTTTTGCTTAACCACAAGTAATTCGTTCATGACTATAAATAAGACCATTTGAATTTGTTATATTTTGTTTCCTAGTGGCACTTCATGTTACCTCTTCAAACATACCTTGCAGCATACCTTGCAGTGGATTGTAGTTGATTCTATTTCCAAAAATAAAAAGAAATGCATTTTAAACAGTCATTTAACCCTTTGTGGACGTGATCAGGGTAAAGCATTTACCAAAGATGAACTGAATGAATGCAGGAAATGTGTCGCATTGAAACGCCACACATTCCCCTGGATGTTCCCTTGTTACTGAACGTGACCTTTCTTTGCGCCACAAGCTTCATATCTGAGGCACGTTTCGGTGACGATTTCTGTCCCGATGCACACCTCTACTCAGAACAGAGGGATCACGGCTGTTCAGAACGTGAAGCGGGGAATAAACGCATGCTGTTATGCAATACGGTTTGCATCGCATTGCTTTTTTTGAGCAAGTCATGTCGTCACTTCATTAATCAGACCAGAAAGAGTAAATGAAATAAAAGCCCTCTCTGGTTCTCTCTGGTCTGATTAGCTCCTTCCAGGTAAATAATTTAAATGAATGCATGTGATTGGCCACAGCAGAGGAAAACTCAAGTCACTGAAATACGGACAGTTTCTTTCGGCTCTACTAAAGGACGTCCGGTGACTTCCTCCAACCTCACAAAAAATATACGATGGAAATATACTAAACCGTGTCACTTCATTTGACCTAAAAGCTCATTTTTACACTTCTACTTGTCCAGCACTTTACTAATATTTCCCTGACATTTTAACCATTTCCACCCATGTTCCTCCCATAAGCTCAATACAAGTCTACACATTTCCAGATTTTCCAGGACACATTAAACTCGTTTTATTTATAATAATTACAAAATGTTACACATGTATGTTTGTGTCATCTAAATAAAAGTCATGTACCTGTATTCTCTGTGGCGTGGTGATGGAGGAGTCAGTGGAGAAGATCTGAATGCGCTGTGGAGAAGCACTCATCACCGGACTGTCTGTAGGAGATGCCTGCGTCTGCAAAGCACACAAACACACTTAGACATTTAAATCACAACGTGCATATCACACACACAGAGCAAATTAGAGAATGGGGGCAAGATGTCCTCTCGTTAAACTCGTCCTTTGCGGGTCAAGTGCCGTGTTTCCATGGAGACCAGTCGTGCAATACAAAGAGTCACAAAGAGCCGTGTAAACACACCCTGGTGACTTTCACACAAGATAGAAGAATACGTATTTTCCCAAAGAATTTTTTTTTCCCTTCAAATTTAAAATGAATAATATTTTAAATGTCACGTCAAACGTTAAATAGTCAAATACCAGTCATGGTTTCGTTGGCTTCTGGCGTCTGGATTCTCGGAGCACCGTTTCCTTGATAAGTTGGAAACCACTTTTATAACTTATACCCAGGAACAAGCATGATTTCTCAGAGACAGTTTAAAGAGGAAATATTGCAACAAAGCAGATCATGTGTCTGGTTGATCCGATAGGCCCATCTGTCCTTAAACACTAACGTCTCTCCTACTATTACAAATATACTCTGCAAAATCTATTACAAATGCACCTGTAGATAGAGTTGTAATAGAGTAGTGCACTGGGACTGAAATCCCACAGGATCCAACAAAAGAAGTCACAAGAGTACTCTCATGTGGATGGGAACAGGCTGTGAGATATGAAGCTCACAGGATAAAGAAAGGGGGGCTGGGTTCGTTGTGTGAGAGGGACTGGTCAAACTTTTTTGGCTGGAGGTAGTGGGATTCATCAAATTTTCTGCTGGAAAGAACAAGATTGGTCTGATTTCTGCCGGCTGATCAATAGTTCTGCAGGACTGATCAAACTTTCTGCTGGAGCAAAAGGAATTCTAACTTCCGTCTATAATAAATGTGATTGGTCAGACGTTCCGCTGGAGGGAGCAGGATTAGTCAACCTTACTGCTAGAACAAACGGAATCGGTCAAACTTTCTGCTGGAGTGAGAGGGATTGATCAAAACCTTTTGGCCGGGGGTGGGATTGGTCAAAATTTCTGATGGAGGCGACAGGATTAATCAGATTTTTTTTTTGCACATTCTAATATTGTTAGAGGGTAATGATTTTGTAGTCTCCTATATTTTAAACATTTCTAGGTATTAGTAGTTGCACAAATTTGGAAACACCGGTGACTTCTTTTTCAAATCTTCTATTTCAAGAAGTTATAAGATGGGGCAATACTGATTAAGACACACTTTAAACAGAGGCTCGTGTCTCACGCAGTTTTGCTCTCGGATTTACACAAAGGTTGCTCACCTCGGCTACCTGCTCAGTGGTCACTATCTGCTGAGCCAGCATCTCCAGGTTGGTTGTCATGCTGATTAAAGGTCATTAGTCTTACTGGAGCATGGCCACTGCTGCATCTGTTATAAAAAGCTGGACCTGCGCACCACATGAACAACACATCAGACCATGATGTGACAAAAATTACACTGCACTCATACAGCTATGTACACAGAAACACTAACTGGAACATCTGACATTGGTTAGCATGCTCACAGTACACCATTTAAAGGTTTCGTCAGCATATTAAAGCTTTCTTCAGCACCAGTATTTTTTAGACAATAGTTGGGTAAGTATAAACAATACATTTTGCATATAACTAGTTATAAGTAAGGAAAAGATGATCATTAAGACTAATAAGCTACCAAGACCAATAGCAATATTGCAAATTATAGTTTTCTAAGATATCTTTGAAATTACATACAGTCATGTGAAAAAATAAGTACACCCCATGGAAACTGTTGGCATTGTTGACATATTTGGACAAGGAAACATTTGATCCTCTTCGAAACAGTGTCTATTAATAGAAGGCGATACACTCTATCAAACGACACATAATAATAACATTTGGTAGTAATTGTCACAATTTACATTAACAAAAAATCCTACAGTTCATTCACATGGAAAAAGTAAGTACATCCCTATATTAATCATCACACCTTGAAATTAGAATCAGGCTTTCAGGATTGGGTGCCAGTCATTAGAACCTGCTTAAGGAGTGCAGGTGGAACTTGTCTTACTTATTCCCCGCTCATATCTAGTGTCTGGTGTTCCCTTTGTTATTGAGGTATGTGGTGTCATAATGCCAAGATCTAAAGAGCTCTGTAAGGCCTTCAGAAAAAAGTTGTGGATGCCTAGGAGTCTGGCAAGCAGTTTAAAAAGATCCCCAAATTATTTGAAATACATCATTCCACTGTAAGGAAAATCATCTACTAATGGCGCAGATTTTAAACGACTGCCAATTTGTCCAGGACTGGTTGAACCAACAAAAGAGCAGACCGTTTGATGCAAAAAGAAGTCTCCAAGAACCCCAAAATCTTATCACTGGAGCTGCTTGTGCAATCTAAGTCAACTGTTGGTGTTAAAGTGCATGCTTCTACAATCAGAATGAGATTGCACAAATTTGACCTGCATGGGAAGCATGCCAGGAAAAAGCCTTTGCAAGACTACAGTTTGCCAATGAGCATGTAGATAAAGACCAGGCCTTTTGGAATAATGTGCTCTGGACAGACAAATCAAAAGATAGAGCTGCTTGTCCACAGTAACAACAGACATGTTTGGTCCAGACCAAAGACAGCTTTTCAGGGGAAGCACCCCATACCAATTGTGAAGCATGGTGGTGGAAATGTTATGATTTGGGGTTGCTTCGCTGCTTCAGGAACTGGACAGCTTGCATTCATTGATTCAACTACGAATTCTGCATCATATCACAGTGTACTTGAGGATAATGTGAGGCCATTTGTTCAAACGTTGAAGTTGAACCAAAAGTGGACCTTTCAACAGGATAATGATCCTAAGCACACCTGCAAATCCACCAAGGAATGGATCATAAAGAAGAAATGGAGGGTTATGGAATGACATAGTCAAAGCACGTATTTGAATCCCATTTAAATGTTGTGGGGGGATTTGAAAAGGGCAGCACATGCAAAAAAAAACCTCAAACATTTTGCAACTGAAAGAATATTGCATGGATGCCTGGTTAATAATTTCCAGCAAGCCTGGTGGACAATTATACAAAACACCTACAAGAAGTTATTTCTGTTAAAGGGGGCAATAGCAACTTCTGAGGCCAAGGGTATACTTACTTTTTCCACAGAAGAATATCACATCCATTGATGTTTCTGTAGAATAAATGATTGAAAAAGCTCATTTTCCTTGTGGTTTTATTCAAGTATACCAACGTCACTAATTGGCATCGTTTCAAACACGATCAAATGTTTGCTTGTCCAAATATGTCTAAAAATGCCAACAATTTCCATGGGGTGGACTTATTTTTTCACATGACTGAGATTATTTTGGATCTAGAAACACAAAAATGGCAAATCGTACCTTTAAGCCTGGCACACTATACCAGAGTGTGAGGACCCTCAGGGGTCCATGAAGCACAGATTTATTAATGTTCTTTTCTTTCTCACCATTACCAAAGTTATTATATTTAGAGGTCCAAGCATCCAAGTCAGCTCAGACCTAATGTGTCCATGAAAAGCCCTATGTAAAATGATTGTACTTGCTGTACAGCACTTTCCCTATAACATTATGAAACGACTTTAAATTAAATGTAGCAAATAACAAATGTCAACAAAATGATATTTTTTAACCATTCAAGGAAGAACAATCGAATTAATGGTGAAATTATGTGCACTTCACTGAGGGTGGGTATGGGAAAAAGCACAGTTCACCGTCATCGCCGTTTAGTAAATTTGTAGTGCTTTTAATGTTTGATTTTGAATACAAATTGAAGGGGAAAAAATGTATTGCCACCAATGATCTGACCTCCAGGGTCAGACTGATTCATTACACATCAATATTCAATCACTTTATGGATACAGGACATTCTTTTGAAGGCACAGGGCATTTTAAAGGTACAGTGTATCATATTAAGGGTACAGAATATTATTAAGGGTACATGACATCATTTTAAGGGTACAGTTAATCATTTTAAAAGTCCAGTACGTGCTGATGCCCTTGTATACAACAGCAAGCTGGCATTTTAAAAGGCGACAACTTATATTTGAACCCACACAAGTAATCAGTCCTAATGACTTGATGTTCCTGCGGCTCTTGAACACTGCATCCTTCACTCAGCTTCTGAACTTAAAATGACGTCGCAGAGCATCTACGGAGTCTCAAATGCGGTTTTAAAGCCAAACTTGCCCTTGAGTCTATTTTGAAAAAGTTCATTAGGTGTCGTTTTCTTTAAAACCGCCGACTCAATCTGCACTATGACAGCAAACAAGCTGCAGAAATGCTCAAACTCCTCTCAAAATGGAGAATCTGGCGGAAAGCCAAAACAAGGACAATCGAGGATTACATGCGGTTTCTTCCAATCAATTTCAAATATTTGTTGTTGTTGTTGTTGTTTATCGTCAGGGATTAATTCATGCAACGTCTATTAGATTATAAACTGATTCGTGTGTCCTACATGTTCAGACCGGGAGGGGAAAAAAACACCCACTGTCCCGAGATGGCAAAGGTAAAAGGGTCGCTTCATTCCCCCACCCATATTGCGACAAATCCCACCCCGTGTGACATGATTGGTCAGTGTTTTGCATACTCCTGCACTTTGATTGGCTACATGACTGTCCAATCGGCGGATAGCTTGTAATAGCCAATCATATCGCAGAATTCTGGGTGTGTCGAAATACGGGTAGAAAATGAACGATAAGAAGAGTCGGGTTCAGCAACACACCAGTACAGTTAGCCTAGTAGCTAGCAGGCTAATTCTCGGTCCTCTTTGTCGCGCGCATTTTCCGTATCAACCCCAGCTACAATCTGCATGAGTGTTTGTTTGCAAATTGACAGCTGCTGAGAAATGTGTGTGGAAATGGCTTAAAGTGACCGACACGCGCTTTTTTTTCTTGCAGTCGGTGGATAATTTAAATGTGCGGTCTGACAGCACGGCACGGCCTGCCGTTAAGCCTCGGAGCCGGGCTCCTTCCCCGAGCAGCTAAACGAGGGAAAAACGCTTTTTATCTTGCCTATTTTAAGCACCGTTCATGGTCGCGGGAAACACATAAAAAAAAATATTCGGCTTACCTGCGAAGTTAGTGAACGTAGTTTTACAGTCGTTACGGTTAAAACAAATGATTTGTTATTGTTTTTCTCCTGTGAAAGGTCATAGTTCGTGACCCCGTTTCGGCCTGCTGGGAGTTTTTTCCTCTTCCTCCCTGTCGCGCGCTCGCTCTGCCCCCCTTTTCCTCTCCGCTCGCGCGCACCAGCCACGACGACCAGACGGCGCTGACGTCATCCCGTCTGCCTCCTCAGACGCGGGCTGATTGGTGGATCTCCTCATGCAGTTTAATTCCGCTGTGTGTGTAATAAACAATCGTGTAGGAGTAGTGCTCTACCCGTGGCCCCGTGTAATAACCTCCGGTGCTCTCATTTGTTATCGTTGTTATCAGTTGACTTCGGAACAGTGATGTAATGCCTGTAACAAATGTCGGTACATGAAACAAACCACCAAATACAACTACAAAAAAGCATTCCCTGCTGAAAGATCCAGCTGCCTAAACCCAGACCATCAGACTGGTAGACCATCTTTAGCAGCTGGTAGAAAGGAAACGACCAAATTCTGAATGACTACTAATGCAATATCGTAGTCAGTATTTATAAGAACACAATACAGTAGTAAAGCAATTAGATGAAATCTCAAACATTTCTTGCCCAGTTTTGAGAAGTACTATGGAAGTTGGGAAATACTCTTACCATCTGACAAAGTTTTCCAGACATAATAAACATATAATAAACACACATTCTCTCTCTCTCTCTCTCTCTCTCTCTCTCTCTCTCTCTCTCTCTCTCTCTCTCTATCTCTCTCTCTCTCTCTCTCTCGCTCTGTTTATGTAGTAGGTAATTAAAAACGCTTATCAGATAATGTAGTGTAGGGGTAAAGCAATCGATCTGTGTGTGTGTGTGTGTAGTAGTAGTAGTAGTAGTAGTAGTAGGAAGTAATAAAATATTCTAGGCCATATCTTTTCCCAAATCAATCAAGTCCTGATAATTGATAAGAAGTTTTTGAGACTGGAAAACCAAAATAGTCACATAGACTTTACATAAATTACATAAAAACGCATTACATTAAAAAAAAACCCAGTGATAATAAAACTATCTTGTATATAATTTGCACACTGTTACACATCAAGTGACCATAAAAGTGCAATCACGCGTAATAACATGCCATAAAAGGCACCAGCGGCCTTTTTTTTTTTGTGGGGTATTTTCAGCACAGCGATGCAAGACCTCGCCGCTAGATGGCGCACGAACACCTAAACAAAATGCAGGATACTCGGTTTACCACAACAAATTCTGCTTGAGTAAACCATCTGCACATCATCGCCATGCTGTCACTGGAGGATTATATACGTGTCTCGTCTTTCTTACGAGATAAAATCACCGATGCATCTGAGAAGGAGATGGGGGAATACATTCTTAGTCCTTGACACTGAGATTCCCATACATATTGGAGGCCGTGTTATTTAATAGGCGGTTTTAGTGGAAATGCACACGGGAGACGAGGAGATAAGCAGACTCATTCCGGAGAACTTGGGCGAATGAATGTGTGAGTCGGATGTTTCACTCAGATAAGGTGCGTCTCATTGATCCGATCTCATCAGAAATCCTAGAGACGTTGATAGTTGTTGCTGTTTGCTTAACAGTCGACCTAAATGATGAGCTAACATCAAAGATAAAGACCAAGCGTGTGTTTTTGTTTATGCGACGTGTTCGGTGTTTATTTAGCTGGTATAATTACAACACCCGGTAATAAAATAAATAAATAAATAAAAATGTTATATTGTTGTGGTTAATGAATTTGACCAAAAGACATTTCCGGTGACATTAGCTCACGCGGTTCAACTGCAGGATTTCCTCTAAATAACGGTTCCGCTCCAAGTCATCTACAGTTTTCGATTTACAAATACACTTTTGAGTATAGCTGAGAAATATGTCTTAACTGAAGTAGGGTTTTTCTCTCTAGTTAATGTCTATCAGTATTTGGACTAGAAATGCTGGTGTAGATGATGATGATGATGATGATGATGATGATGTTTGCACCTGATGTCTTCAATCTGATCATGCCTTACGGGGTTAATGTTCACCAAATTGTGGTTTCGTTGTTTTTGTGTACAGACAGACTGCGAAGACGTGTGGAGTCTCCGATTTGGCTATGCAAATGCTTTTCGGCTCTTTCGGGTGTAACCTTCGACGCCTAGGACTTCTTCTCGACGTTGGGAAACGGACGTGAGACTGCGTAACAAGACGCAAAGTATAAAGAGACGCGTTTCGGATGGTTTGCGGCTGAAGTTGCGTCTGCAGGAATGGTGATCCGTGGATTGTGGGTTTGTAAAATCCGTGTGGTGAAGAACTTTGGGCTGGCCCAAGTCCTGTGCCTATTTGTCTTTGCCTGCCTGTTTGTAGGCCTCTTCTTCGACTACGTTGAGTCATGGGTCACGTGTCTAAGAATGAATGGACTCGGAGGTGCTCATGGAGGGATTCTTCTTCAGAGCGTGCCTCCGACACGTCCAGAAGAATACCCCCTTATGCCAAGTTCGCTTGTTTGCCAGCGTGCTAAGCCCTACCTCATCACCTTGGTGACCTCGACCCCTGCTAATGAGAGAGCTCGTCAGGCAATCCGTGACACCTGGGGTGGTGAAGTGCAAGTCCGAGGTTATCGGGTCATGACTTTGTTCATGGTGGGGCAGGTATCGGATCCCGTTCTGACCAAACGACTGACAGATGAAGCACGGGAACACGGAGACCTAGTCCAAGGTCGCTTTCTGGACTCCTATGCTAATCTGACCTTGAAGACCTTGTCCATGTTAGCTTGGGCCCGGCGCTTCTGCCCTGAAGCTCGCTTCCTAGCCAAAGTGGATGACGATGTGATGTTCAACCCCAGTGCATTGCTACAGTACCTCAACTGGAGGGCACCAGAGAGGGAGCTCGAAGAACTCTACCTTGGTCGGGTTCACTTAAGGGTGGCACCGGACCATAATCCAGTCAGCAAGCACTATTTTCCTAAAGATGTTTTCCCGGGGACAGTCTTCCCTGATTACTGCAGCGGGACTGCGTATGTGCTTTCCCGTCCTGCTGTCCTAAAGCTTTCTCTGGCAGCTGCTGCCACACCGTTGCCCAAGCCCCTGCCTCCTGAAGATGTGTTTGTAGGCTTGTGTGCCCACACAGCTGGCATCACTCCCACCCACTGCCCGCTCTTCTCCGGAGGACCACCCGTGCCGTATGCACGCTGCTGCTACCAGGCCATGGTGTCTGTCCATCATACTACACCTGAGGAAATGCTCCACTACTGGGCAGACATGCATTCCAACGCTCCCTGCTCCTGGGTAGGAGTCCGGACTTCACTTGGCATCTGTAAATTGAAAGCGTATGTAGGACACTTGTTATGGCCTAGATTATAAACGCAAACATATGGAGAGCCAAGGTGATTATGCAGTATTTCTCACGTGCTTGTTGAGCCTGAAGATGTGCAAATGGTACTACATGACAAACTACGTTGTATAGTTGTTTTATTGCTTTATCTTAATAACGTGCCAGTTGTCAAATACTTGAATGTCTGTGCTGTTTATTACACTTCCTCAACGTACCAGCACTTGGTAGTCCAACGTGTTTAGTGTTTTGAACACACTTCATAAACTCCATACACTGTTTATGCTTCGCTATAACGTAGTTTGAATTCTTTGCAAAATATTTTTCACGACTACGGTTTTACAAGTCGGGTGTAACAAAATTTTCTTGATGCAGCTGAAGTGAACTCACTGGACATGATCGCTCTCTTTCATCTTTCATATTTGTGAGGTGAAATGATAAAAATGACAGTAACGAAGATTAATTAGGCAGAAAGATCATGTTTGCGAGAGTGCCGTTTAAAAAATGGGAGCGTAGAACTTGTATGACCTTGCTCTCAAACACATATATGGCCTTATGCAACAGAGGATACTGAACAATGAGAGTGATTTTGAATATTTTTAAGTGGAACTTTTGCATAGTTCGATTGCTAATGTTTATATAACTGAATGCAGTGTGTTTTTATGACATTTTTTTTATGGCACAGGCTGAGGCACATGGTCAAAATGTGACCCAACATGCCTGGTAGTTCGATGCTTATCGATAAGGCTGTAAAGCAAAGCCGAATGTAGTTTATTGTAGTTTTGCCTACTATTTATACTCCTACACAGTGTCACATCCCATAAACCTAAAACATAGCTGGGCTCTATGACGTCAGGATATAGAGTTCTATTCAGTGACATTTAATCTGTTTACCCACCAAACAAAAGGCACTGAGATAACGCTCATGTTTGCGGGGCAAGAAAAGCAAACATTAGCAACATAATTTACATGAAGCAGAGAAATTTGAAATTATGCAACCTCTGAATAAGAAATTCTGAATACATGTGTAGAGACATGCAAATTCATGAAGTGGGGAGAAAGTGGAATGGGCTCAGACTCCTAAAGCTATACTTTTAAATGCTAACATTATACATTTCAGTACTGGCCCAATTGACTTTATGAAATTGACGCCCATACATTTTACAACCCTTATTAACTAAGACTAATATGTGTGTTTGTGTGTGCGTGCGTGCGCATGATGCTTGGGGATGGTCTAGCATCCCAACCAGGGTGTATTCCTACCTCCATATCCACCATGACCCTGACTTTAGTTGAATGAATTAATAACATGGTTGGCACCTGGTTCAAGCTCCCCACAACCCTACATAACCTTAACCCTAACCCTAAGTAGTACAGAAAATGGATGTTGTGTTTTCCTAATCCATTTACGATTTAACACAATAGCTAAATGAAACAGAGCAGCTATGATCTCTTGGACTGCAAAGCTGTATTTGTTGCCAAACGTATACTCCTTCCATTTGACAAGTAACTCTACGTCCAAAGACCATCACTGTTTGTAGTCTGAGCACAATTTTGTGCGAGTGAATGTTTCTGCATTAGTGATCCTTTATCAAGTGATACATTTTCATGTGATTTCATTTACATATGATTCATTTTCATGTGATTCATTTACTAATTTGCTTCTCTTTAAATCCAGTTTTAGACTGTGATATTAGAAAGGTCTTTCCAGATTATTACTTGCTACACTGTATGAGATAACTCTAGCAAAATTGCCTGAATTCTATAATATAATTTGTTCACCATGTTAGGTTTAAATGCTCTAAAAACAGAATCGCAGTTAAATAACATTACATCCTTCAAAGCATTGGCATGTTCTGCTTACTCTCACAATCCACCAAACACCCACACACCCAAAGTCTCCATAAAACAAATGACACAGCAGTGTATCCTACAATAACCGAACGTTGTCCACAATGTGAAAACAACTCGGAGAGTAAGCTGGACTAACCAACAAAATTACCAAGACTGATAAATGGTAGCCTCGGTAGCGACTTTATCACTAGCCAGCGGTGTTTTCACGGCCTGCAGGTCAAGCTGGATAGTAGACAGCGCTTCCCAGAGAGGCTCCTGGGGCTCCTTTTAAAAAATATCGGTAATGTCGTTCCTCAGTAAAGACAGCAGCTCGAGCCTGAGTGCGGTGAAGTCGGGGTCACCACTCGGCGACGCGGATTCAGGGGGAGAAGGAGACTCGCTCACGGCGTGCACACCAGGCCTCAGTCGTGTCTGAATGCTACCACGGGGTTTTCATGTTCTTTCCACACATTTTAACGTGCCACAAAGTTTAAAAGTACAAACAAGGAAACGGGGTAGAATAAGCCAAAATATATTGTATGACCGAAAAGCGCAAATTAATTCAAATTTTTATCGAAATCAGCAGGAGCCTCCAACTTCGCGTCCTACTCCTTCGAATTCTGAAGTCAATTCAGTGATCCTTAATCATGGTTTTTCTATATAGAATAGAATAGAAACAAAACTACAGGGAACATGTTCACAATGAACATGTTATTTAAGATTTGAGTAATATTTATATGTAAACCCCATAATTGAGACACTGACAGCCAAATAAATGGTTTGGGGTTTTTTTGCAGTCAAATTCATATGTTTGTAGATCTAGTTTGTAGATCTTTTGTTTCATCACCATGTAACTGAACACATGGAATCCAAAATGCTTGCGCTTTCACGTTAGCCACACCGTTTTACGCACACCATTAACAGAAGCATATGAAACTGGATGTGCAAAATATAGCTTGTAACCCTATGATATGCCAATTAAATGGTGTAGTGTGTCCTCTTGTCCTCTTGGTTAGTACTGCTTGCTTTGTCTTATCTAAAGACCGCCAGTGACTTTGTGTTATCAGCTCAATACAATGTGATTTCATGTAACAGATTTCAAATAAAACTCTATTACAGTGAGCTTATGTATTATTTGTGCAGTTCATCTGAGCGGGGAAATGTGAAGACAAGAATTTCACTGTACACTGTACACACATATTTATGGGACAGTACACTGTGTCTGTATCTTAGTCTATTTTTTACTCTATTTATGCTTTGAAATTTGTTGCTGTTAAATGAGGTTTAAAAGAAGACTGCTACAGTCTCCTCCAAAAGTATTAGAACAGCAAGGCCAATTCTTTTGTTTTTGATGTACACCAGAGACATTTGAGTTTGAGATCAAAAGATGAATGTGTGTCGAGAGATTTTCATTTCTTGATATTTACATTTGCATGAGTTAAACAAATTAGAACATGGCACCTTTGGTGGCAGACCACCCAATTTTTAGATGAGCAAAATTATAGTAACGATAGTTTTAAAGTAAATAACACTTGATATCTGGTTGCATATAACTTGCTTCTCCTCTCGATCTCCTCTTCATGAGGTGAAATGTATGTTCAATTGGGTTAAGATCTGGTGATTGACTTGGCCAGTCTAAAACTTTATAGTTGTGTTGACGGTGTGTTTTGGGTCATTCCTTCTCAAGTGGTCCAATGCAGGTTGCTTGACCATTTGTTAATTTTCCCCTCAAAATTTTAATATGACCTCTATGTAATAATCGATTATGAAAATCGTTGTCGACAAATCTCATTATCGATTAGTCGGTCTGTGCGTGACACATTGTACATTTACTCATTACGTTACTTATCTTTCGAAAACATGCATTGGAGAGTAAATATTAAAGTTGTGTCCTAAATGATGTACGATACACTATGCACTGTGTACTCTACCCTCTAGTGTATGAATTTCCATCCATCCATCTTCAACCGCTTATTCCTGCTTCAGGGTCGCGGGGAACCTGGAGCCTATCCCAGGAAGCATCGGGCACAATCACAAACACACTCACACACCCATTCATACACTACGGACAATTTACCAAGCTGCCAATCAACCTACCATGCATGTCTTTGGACTGGGGGAGGAAACCGGAGTACCCGGAGGAAACCCCCGCAACACGGGGAGAACATGCAAACTCCGCACACACATGGCCCCGGCGGGAATCGAACCCCGGACCCTGGAGGTGTGAGGCGAACGTGCTAACCGTGCGCCCTAAGTGTATGAATTTTTGAAAGGTAATATCCTCTCAAATGGAACACTAGTGTTTTTTTTTTTACTAACCAGAATCATAGGCCACTTACTAGTCAAGTCAGTTGCGCATGATGTGATGCGCACGTAATGCGACGCCACTATCCAGAATACCCAGAATCACCGACAATGACTTTCTTCAGTTTACTGTTTGTCAACGTTACCTTTTATTCCAACATGACCTCAGTCATGTGACTGCGGAAGAAAGTATGCGACCTCCTCTAAGGCAGGGGTGCATTTTATATTAAACACCATGGAGAAGATCAAACTTTATAAAGCAGGCTTTGTGTAACACGAGCACGACAGTGATGCTGTCACGAGTTGCTTAAAAGGTTTAGTTTCATTTAAGTTTATTGTCATTATATGCTGTATCCGTGTAAATTCTATAGTTTATTATAATGGAAGTGATGTGTTACTAACGAGGCCGTTTTGCTCCTCATGTGCAGTGTAGACGCGGTGACACACACTGGGAGCACGAGTAAGATCTGTAATGTCTAATTACAACACTACGATCAAAAGTAAAGTAATATGTCTAAAGGCAGTGAGTAACAGAAACGACAAGGTGCAGTGAATCTGAGTTAATTCCGTGCTTTTTGTGTATCCATTGGGTTCTTTTCAGTCTTATATACTTGGACAAACAGTTGTGTAAAGTTTATATTTGTAACAGTTTGTGGATTTTATTTTAAATAAATGAAAAAAATGGTACTGAAAGTTGCCCCCCACCCCACCGAATATTCGAAGAAATAATAATGATAATCGATTATGAAAATAATCGTTAGTTGCAGCCCTAATGTATTGACATCACAAAACCAGCAGATTATTGTTTGTTTGTTTGTTTGTTTGTTTACTTGGTTTAAATATGACGGCCATCCTTTTGTCATGGCACACAACAAATTTTGGTTATATAGCTGTTTACAGAAATCTCAATATCTTGTCTCAGGATGGGTCCAAGCTCCTCGGCACAAAAATTGATCCATGACACAAAGATGGCCTTTGTATTTAACCAAGTAAAATATAAAAAAATTCAATTTCAAATGGTTAGAGGTAATCACTCAAACAAATAAGAAAATGTCAAAACCGCCAAGCAACCAACTTTACAATTATTGGACCACCTGATATGCTGCATAATGAAGTTCCTCCAAATTAGATTGGATGAATTTCTCTGTAAACTGGCAGACGGAATGTTTCTGTAGACTTCTAGATGAATTCTGCTGCTATTATCCTGAGTTATATCATCAATAAAGATTAGTGAGCCCGTTCCTGAAACCGCCATGCAAGCCCAAGCCATGACACTATCATAATCATGCTTGACCAGTCATGAGCAGATCCTTTCTTCATCAACACTTTGGTCTTTCCATGACTTTGGTAGAGGTTAATTTTGGTTCCATAACTTTTGGGGTTGGTCTCTGTATTTCTTTGCAAATTCCAATCTGCCTTTCTTGTCACCAGCTGCTGTTGTTTTCCTTGGCTGACCTGCTCGGCGTCTGGTTGTCGGTGGTTTCTTTCTTTTTCAGAACATTCCAAATTATTGGATAGCCAAAATATTGTCTATGCACAATGCTTGTGCAATGGATCTGATCCATTTTCCCTGCTTCAAAATGACTTGCTTTTCTCCCATAGACATATCTCTGGTCTTTGTGTTGGTTTATCCTTTTTAACAGGTATTCACAGGTGAAACCCAGGGCTCAAAACAAGAGAAGACATTCAGATCAATCAACTGTGTAAACAGTCAGTCTAAGAGGCCACATCAGGGAAACAAGAAAGACTTGTCAGTTAAATGGTCCAATATATCTGATCACTTGAAAAATGGGTGGTTTCAAATGGTGCCATGTACTACATTAATACATCTAGATGTAAATATCAGGAAATGAAAGATGGAATTCTAATCTCATATTCATCTTTTGATTAGATTAACAAATTTCTTCAACATACAGCAGAAACAATTGGCCTCTCTGTTCCAATACTTTCAGGGGGAGAATGTATATTAAATATAAAGAAACTTCTGTGTGAAGCTTGTGTCCATGTAGGTTTTCTCAGACACTCCCAAACACATGCTGGTCAGTGGATTGGCTCTATTAATTTGCCTCCAAATGGTGTATCTACCATATTTCCAACTGGCTTTGCACTTGTTGCATACTGATAATTGGAAATATATTTTCTATTTCTAGGTGTTATACAGAAATAATTTGTGGAGTTTTTGTGAAGGAGTCATCATGGGTTTCCCCACAGGTTCTCCAGTTTCCTCCCACCTCAGAAACATGCAGATTAGTGAATTTGCTATGGTAAATTGCCTACATATGAATGAGTGTGTGAACATGTGCGTGTGTGTGTGTGTGCGTGTGTGTGTGAAGCCCTGCAATGGACTGTATTGAGAAATCAGGATGACCACTATGAAGAGAGATTACTGATGATAAATGAACTTACATACTGTATACCAAAAGGTGTAACCCCCCCCCCCCAAATACACGTGTACATTTTACGGGAAAAAATAGTCAATATAATTATATTAAATTACAGCATATCAGTTTTATTAGACATTCCTCAGTACAGAGATATTTGGTACAAAAATGTTTTCCCCCCCTCATGATACTAAGAAAATCTAATACAAAAGATGGAAAGTAGTCCAGGTGTTAGAGGACACTTGGGTTACAGGGTTCTACGACACAGTGTACGTGTCTGAATAGGTCCTTTATTTCTGTAAAATCGTCAGCACAAAGCTTCTTCCTACTTCTTGAATCGGTCCAGTGCAGTCTTCCTCCCCTGCTCAGCTAGCTGCTTGGAATGCTCCTTCCTCTCCTTTTCTTTCTCCATTCTCTCCTCCACTGTTTTCCGAATCACGTCCTACAGTAAGACAACGTTACAGATGAGAAAAAGGAGCTGCGCTAAATTCTGCCTACTATAAACGCCTCAAGCAAAAGAAAAGGTTGTTTGTGTGTAATTAAATACCCTCTGATCCTCGTGGCCCACTTTCTTCTTCCTCTTCTCCACAGCACCAGCTGTACTTTTGCCTCTCTTTTTAAATCTTGGCTTAAACTTTGCATTTGCTAGTGGATCGTAGCCCTGCAAAAATAAGTAAATAAATAAATATACAAAAGACAACTTGTAAAATAAGAAAGTGGGAAATAATTTAATGCTTTTGGGCTTCACAATGCAGATTGCCTGGCTGAGTCAAAGCCGGCAAAAGACAATCATCCAACAAAGCAGGTGCAAGCTCAGTGTGAGGTTTCTCACTCACTCTCACACACACACACACACACCCCTTCCTCTTATACAACGAATGATGGCTTTAATATCGACCCAGCAGAGCATCACGAAGAATGACAGGAAGCATCTGTGCATGTATCACAGACTGCATGGTGCCATCACATGCAAGCAAGCAGACTGGTATGAAATACCATACGATGTTCCGATGAGAACCTGAAAGGCTGTGATTTCAAATTGTAAGTGCTAGATCCGTTGTTCTCGAGCCATTTTGCCCCAAGATCGTAGTATGATTGGTGAAAAGGTATTTTCGAGCCATGGAGCGGTGCAAAGAAGCGATCGCTGGGGGTCACTTCTACTAAACCGTGGTACAGATTACATCCGGAACTTGTCATGTTGCTTTCTGTTTCAAGTTTCGTTATGGCGGAGAAAGCGTTGTTATGGTCAGCAGACGAGACAGAACGCTTTACTGATTATAAAGAACCAGAACTTCACAGGACTGGAACACTATAATTGGCTCGCCTTCTGGCTAAAATCTTCTTATATGAGAACAGCTCCTCATACAAGCATTGTTTTCCAGCATGAAGATATTCCGTGCATTCAAAAGGTGTTGTTCTTCACCGCTTGAGTGTTGGTACCAAATGAGCCCAGAATTGGTTCTGGGTACTTATTTGGAGCCAAATGTTGGGGAAAATGCCCATAGACAAGAAGCCTAAGATTTTTTTTTAACACAATACTTTTCACAGTGTTTTGTTTGATTGTCAGAGCATTTATACACGGTGTCCCAAAAGTCTCCATACACTGGGGAAATTAACACTTTTTAGCAAAACGTCTTCCCAAATATTTCATACTTAGTTTATATATATATACACACACA
The DNA here is from genome assembly GCA_012411365.1 of Ameiurus melas. Taxonomy (NCBI): domain Eukaryota; kingdom Metazoa; phylum Chordata; class Actinopteri; order Siluriformes; family Ictaluridae; genus Ameiurus; species Ameiurus melas. Next base: position 8,671,606 of record CM022780.1, on the reverse strand, counting down.
CACACACACACACACACACACACACACACAGTTGTGCTCATAAATTTACATACCCCTTGCAAAATCTGCAATATGTTACTTGAAAAAATAAAAGAGGAATCATAAAAATTGGATCTTGTTTTTTATTTAGTACTGCCCTGAATATAATCTATTTCACAGAACAGATCATTACATATAGTTTGTGTAAATATTATTTTGTCTTCTGGGAAACATGTAAATATCTTATGTAGCTTCTGAAGGGCAGTACTAAATGCAAAAAAAATAATATCTTTAAACAAAATCATTTACACTGATCATCCTGTTAAAAAGTTTACACCCTCTGCACTCTTAATGTATCGTATTGCCTTCTTGTCAGTGAATGTTTGCACCTTTAATTGTGTACGAATCCCTGAGTTGTCCTCAGTGTGAAAAAATGGATCTCAAAATTATACAGCCACCGTTAGAAAGGGATCAAATATGCAGAAGATGCTGGAAAAGCAAAGAATGTGTAGGACCTGGAGGATTTTTCTGAAGAACAGTGGGCAGGTTAACTGCTCAGGACAAACAAGGGACTCATGAACAACTCTCACAAAACAACAAAAAAATAAAACAGATCATTCAAAACAGAAAACTGGATCATCCAGGTAGCAACACACAGTATTAAGAATCAAAAATATGTAAACTTTTGAATTGGTTCATGTGTGTAAATCCAGTTATTATTGTGTCTTGTGGACCAGATGTAAACATCTATTATGTTAAATAGCTCATTCAGGGCAGCACTAAATTAAAAAATGCGATTTTAATTATCCCATTTATACTATTTCAATTATTAACATTTTGCAGATTCTGCAAGGGGTATGTACATTTGAGCTCATCCACTGATAAAGGCTTGACCAATGTGGTGCTGGCATACATAATCCACTATGTATGGAGACTTTTGGGACACCCTGTTTGATAAACCTAGACCAATTGACAATTTTCATGTTGTTCTGTTTATGGAAAGTTTATACAGCTCTATGGCTGTAATAAACACACGGATGGATGAACACTTGCTACACAGATGTGATGTCAATTCTAAGTATCTGTTACTAAAATAGCAACACATTTGGGGTGTGTGTGATATATATATATATATAAAATACACACGGTGAACTCACCAATGCCTCCACTCGTTCTTTATGCTTTTGCTCAAATGTGGCCTGGTCCACTTTACCCAGCAGCCCTGGGTCCAGACCAATCAGTTCGGGCTGCACTTTCTCCAGGAGAGCCTTGACCTCCCATTCCTGTCTCTGCTTTCTGCTGCGGTATGGATTCACATCCAGAGCATCAAAGTTTGGTTCACCCGCACCTAACAAAAAATGTTAACAAAACACTTCACTTTTCAGTTACTCACAGCTTAATTATTAATACTATGCTAATCTGAAACTTAAGTGAACATGGAGTAGGACAAAGTCACAGGATAGCATTTTATATCCAAAGCCTTTCCTGTGCTGTAAATGCCATTTGAATCAATCTTTTGCTTCCTAATCGGATTCTGGACCCAAATCTCTTTCAATATAGTTACAATAAAGATAGACATTTTATATTTTATAATAGAGTACAAACTAAGTGAATTCTGTGATTATGTTTTGATCATTTTTTTTCCCCCATGCACAACCTAATAATGACTCAGGAATCAGCTTGGTATTGTGCAATGTCAATTACAGGTTACGTGAAAGCAAGAACTTCTGACAAAACACTCGAACACATTTTATCCTGTATGTACACATTAGGCCCAGGTTGCCATGTGTGTATTCGTGTATGTGGATCACAAATCAAAAATGGATGTTATATTACTGACACTGGAATTAACACAGCTTATATCTATGCATTAAGAACATCCTTATGTTTCTGCTTGCATTCCATTTAGATAGTAATGAACCAAATGTACCGGCACTTTGTCTGCTGTACTAACCTGGCACAATCATACTTGTGAACCCTTCCCCATGTCCAATACCAAGGACGTCCTCGAAGGGGCAAAACCCAAGGCCCCATACTGAACCTCTCACACGATGTGCCATGTAGGGCTTGGATACCGGCCCGCCTCCCCAAACATCCCGGTACACCTGAGGGCGATTGTGTACACACACAAATTACTTTAAGCAAAACTCAAGAAATCTTCCTGTATCTGTACTATGAGCTGTGTGTGCGCATGTGTGTGTGTGTGTACCTGTACTACATCTCCAGTGGCAGCACTGAGCAGTCCTTTCTGACTGAGGGAGAGGCAGGAGGCTCCAGCAGGCAAGAAGTACTTATGAAGTGGCTTAAATGCTCGAATGTCATAAACTTTCAGCCTCCTGTCCAGTCCTGACGTCACCATGTACCTGTCACACACACACACCCACCTTGGACTGTTACATTTGGCCATAGTTACTCAACATATTAGCAAATTTCTGTAAAAAAAAAACCAAACAAACTTCAAATTCAATAAGATGAAACCATTTTCATCTATATACTCTAAGCCAGCTATGAAAATCTTTATATTCACTGTGACATTGCCACAAAATGAGCAATACGTACATGCCAGTTTTGTCCACAGTGAGTGAGCGGACTGCGCCCCTGTGGCACAGCATTTTAACTAATGGTTCTTTCTGATTGGGAGACCACAGGCTGACAGTGCCATTGGCATGACCCAGGTGGATGATGGCATTGTGGGGATTCTGTGCCATCACGTCAAGCCTGCCCAACCTTGTGCAGATCGCTGCCACCTCCTTTCCCACGGACACATCCAGGTACTGCAGGAAACTTGTGGCGCTCTGGGAGGAGTTGGACACACATGAGAACACGCATACTAGAAACACCACAACCTTAACACGACTTTTTTCTATGAGGAAGATTGGGGAATACCAACAAGGCATGCACCGGCACATTTGTACTGACGTACCGCTGTGGCAAGCAGGAAGTGGTAGGGGAGGAACTGCATGCGTAGGACATCGTTGAATTTTTTGATGCAATGCAGCTCTGTGCCTTTGGAATCATAGATGTAAAGCCACTTCTTCTGAGCCACAGCGAACATGGACTCTGTGTGGAGCCACCTAGTGGACGGCAGCGAAAGAGCAAATGAGGAAAGCAAAATTGCATTTGTTTTCAAAAGACAAAAGCACATAATTGTGCACTTTTATCATTACAGTCATGTGAGCATGAGGGACGTAATACATTATTTGGAATAAACAGATAATACGCACTAAACTGATACAAATGGGAGGCACACTCTTCAGGTCCACATGAAGCTAGATATATAGGGTTTGCTTCAAGGGAGCTTAGATGCCAAAAGTTTTATGCGTGAATGCAATCTACTCCTGGGGCTTAGTGTTGAATAATACAATGGGTTCAGTAAGAGATAATCCACAGCTAGGTCTGCCTTACAAGATTTTAATCCATGGCATGGACGCAAAGAAACACCAGACATGAAGCAGAGTGCATTAAAATCATTTATACCACAGTGCTGTTGAATTCTTGATTCTGATTAATTGACAGACGTTCTGCGGTGTGCAATTATTTTTTGAGTAAACGCACAGCTAAAATAGCTCCAGTCAGGTCTTGACTGCATTACAGTTCCGCATCACTTCACCAAGGTAACTGAAATAATGGAAAAGTTAGCATACTGTCCACCACAACACACAGAGCTAACAACAAACAAAATGACAATTTCGATTTTCCAGAAATAAGTAAGGAATAATTGACTCTGGTCCATTGAATTATTGGAAAATATTTTCTAATAATTTAACGGCCCGTCATCAATTATTCCTTACAGAACGGACGCCTAGCCGTGGATTATCTAGCTTATACCGTGGTCACTTGCCAGCACTGACTAGTTAAAGCTGTCGATGATATTTGTAGTGCAAAATTTGACTGAAAGGATAAAATATATATATTATATACACACAGGTCGTTAGATCTAGAATTCTGCCCGCTCTAAATCATACACCAAGATAAAGTAGTGAGAGAAGATAACATTTATTTGACCTGTAACTGTAGGGTACTATGGTTACAATTGTTTATAGGCAGCACAATAATTTACAACGGTGATTAATCTGACTGGAAATACTTGTGCATTACATTGTTTGAACGCACACCTTCCAGCCAATCAGAATAGGGTATTCAGACAGATGGTGGTATAAGCTTTAATATGCTCACTTCCATAATGCACATGTTTATGGGGGAAAAATAATAATCATGTACAATGGAAGTACAAAAGGAAGTTCATAATACAACATAGTACAAAAGGAATTCAGGGTGAAAATAAAACGGATTATATCTCTCTCTGTCAAACCAGTTCAGGGTCGATATGGACTTCATTAGTGCTTAGCAATGCAAACCTGATCAACTTAGTCATTGTGTCATCATTTATTTGAAGTAGCGGCTTCCATTAACAGTTTTCCAGCCCAGTCATGTGTAAAAATTTATTGCAGTCTTCAGGGTTTTTTTTTTTGGGGTGTGTGTGTGTGTGTGTGTGTGTGTCTGCACTCACTTGATATCTTGAACCGTTTCCATGACATTCATCTCGCACATAAGGTGTTTGGTCTGCCAATCTATGCAACTCACATGACCTCTCCTTCCACCTAGTAACAGATGCCTGAAAGCAACCATTTCAACACACTTACGACATTTCGAAACTGCACAAACAATATCAGCATCAGAAATACAGTCAAACTGTTATGGTACTGACCGGCCCGTTCTGCTGTAGTCTAGTCTGTATGGTCCAAACTGGGTCAGATGCAAGTTAAAGTACTGTAGAGAGAGAAGGAGAAAGAGAGCGAGACCATGCTTTACAGACAGAAAGCACAAGAAGACAACAAAAAGCCTGGGCAATTCACTGGACATTTAAAAAAAACAATACCGTTCTTACAAAAGTGGTTACAGTAAGCTTTGCAGTAAAAAACAAAAAAAACAAAAAAAACAATATACAAGTGTTACCTTTGCACCAGATGTAATATCAACAGCCTCTGCTATGTCATCCTGTGATACAGTGCACGTGTCCTCACCCTCATCTCCCTCCAGGAACCTGGTGGCACAATGAATGTGTGTTAGGAGGTGCATAAATGATAGAGCCATATCTCCCTGCAGTTCTTGCATGGTTTCCCATTGAAGCTAAGCAAGCTTGAGCCTGGCCAGGACCTGGATGGGAGACCTCCTAGAGAAAACTAATGTTGCTGCAGGAAGTGGTACTAGGAAGGCCAGCAGGGGGTGCTGTTGTCCTGACACTATACTGTAAAAACAGCACTGATTTTCGGATGAGACATTAAACCAAGGTCCTTGACACGCTGTGGTCATTAAAAATCCCAGGACACTTCTAGTAAAGAGTAGGGTTATACCCCAGGTGTCCTGGTGAAATTGGCCATTCTCTATCATGGCCTCTGTTCTGGCATCATCCAGGTGGATGGTACACACTAGCGGTTGTTGAGGAGACACCCCCCCCTGATACTATGTAAAGTTATATAGTTGTAACTAAATGAACAAGTGACAATCGTCAGTGTCAAAACAATTTAAATGAGCAGTGCTCAGAATCAGGTGCATTACCCAGCATCCTCTGGGAGCAAGAGATCATATCGTGCAGCCTCTTTCTGTGCTAGCTCAGAAGCCGCCTCGCACTTGGTGATGATCTCTTTCGCCTTCATTCTGGCATTGTTCAGCTAATGAGAAAACAGGGACACAGCAACAAACAATTTATGACTTGGGGATTCTGTTAGGCTCGTATACCGATGGAATTTTATCATTCGACATGCAGTAAAACTTTTTTTTTTTAAATCAGTGAAAGACAACATTGTGGGAAATATACACAGAGAATAATGTTCTCTCAATATATAGCTATTGGACTTTTGCAACATACCTTTTGAAATTTTTTGCCTCGCTCGAATTTCTTCAACTGCCATTCTGGGATAGTGGCCTCGCCAGGGAAAGGGTCCTTTTTCTGAGGAAATGACATCAAATCAATTGGCTCAGTTGCATCCGGGTTTTGCGTAATACACAACTCTGCAGATTAATCTCATGACCCACAGTCATACCCCAAACCTCACTATGTGTACGAAGTAATCATTACACCAAGTAATTATACCAGTGGCTTATGGACATACTATTTAGTATGGTAGTAACTGCACAAATTCAAATATTGGGCAATAAATACAAATTCCACAATAAGGACAAATCAGTTGCCGTTCACTAGTGTCCCACCGAATCAAATTAGGGAACAAATAAATGTTGAACAAATTCGGCAAGAAAAATGATAAAATGCAGCCAGTCCCAAAACCTTTCATTATACTGTTGTAGTTGTATACCGGACCCTCACTCATACTCTCCTGATTGGCTGCTGGCTCTCATATAGTCAGACTACTTTCCAGTCTAAATGTGGGGTGCAACGCTGTTTAACGTATCTGTGATTGCGTATAAACTTCCTGTCTATTCCTAGATTACTTTTAAAAGATTGACTCGACATTTTCAGAGCATCATATTATAGAATATTGGTTTTCTCCCCAATGATGTTTTAACAAACTCTTACACACCGTAGCGTTAATAGAGTAAAAATTTGTTCTGATTCAAATGAATTACTTCATATGATCTATAACTGGATGTATGTGAATATGCTGTTTATCATCAGATGGAAATGGAAATCAAAGCAAAACCACCGTTTTGTGACTGTTCGAATCACAATCGAATCAAATATCAATTCAATTCCCACAGATCTCACTTTCCATCCAGAAAGTATTAAATATACGCACCCCTGACATGAACGTTCCCTCAACTCTCCTTTTCCTCTTGTTTCGTCGCTCGTCATGTTTTTTTTCTGTCACTTCGTGCGGTGCTTCACCTTCACTGTTTTTGCCTTTATCTGGAGTCTTGTCATCTTCAGGTTTTGTTTCTTCCCAGTAACGCTTAGGGGGCTGAGGTAAACAAATACAGACACGAGAAAAATTTGACAAAGTACAAATCTCACATCAGATATCCCATTGACTTCACTAAGAATGATTGTACAGTTACACGCACAGTATGCACACAAAAGAGTGTTAAATTCACAATCAGTGTTGCGTGTGCTTAACCAATCACAGCTCCATCCGTCATTAACTCCGAAAATAACATGCATTTATTGTATAAAAGTGCTCTCTTTCTAATTTTATTTATATATATAATATATATATTTGTATAAAAGTGCTCTCTTTCCAATTTTATCTATATTATATATATATATATATATATATATATATATATATATATATATATATATATATATATATATAAAATTAGAAAGAGAACACTACCTACAATAAATGCATGTTATTTTCTGAGTATAGTTTATTTATATATATATATATATATATAAAATAAATCTACACTGTGAGAGATATATACATACAACGCACACACACACACACACATATATATATATATATATATATATATATATATATATATATATATGTGTGTGTGTGTGTGTGTGTGTGTGTGTGCGTGTGTATGTATATATCTCTCACAGTGTAGATTTATTTTTATATATATTCATATATGAGTATGTGTGCTATAGCAGCTAGCCTGTGTATCGTTAGGGGTCCTCGTCTTCCGCAGTTCTTAAGCAAACATCTTTTCCAGTCGTTGATAAGCAAACCCGTCACTCTAACAATTACAAACAATCACTTAAATGTAAACTGAAATACGCTCGCACCTTTTTCTTTTTCTCCACGTGTGTGCTGGCCAACGCTTGCTGCACGGGCGCCGCCATCTTTGTTATAGTTTTTATATTTCCGCCGCGTTAACGGGATCTTTTCCGGCTGAATCCCAAATGACTCTATGTAGTACACCCTATGTAGTGCACCTACAAACAGGAAGAGGAAGCCGTTTGGGCTGCGTCCAGGCTCAGCCTCGGTGACGTCAAACGCACTGCAAAAGTTTGGTGTATGATATAATATAATAATAATAATAATAATAATAATAATAATAATAATAATAATAATAATAATAATAATAATAATAATAATAATGTTTTCATTTCATTTAAAAAAATAGCCTACATGTTAACATGTTACAAGTTTTGTGTAAGTGCTCATTATTGCTCTCTTAAAGAACAGCACAGTTCCATCTCTGCTTCTTCAAATAAAAATAGGGAAGGGAAGGGGTGGGGTGGGATGGGGGGGTTATTTATGGTAATAGAATTAATACAGTACAGTCTGAATTATTCATCAAAAATAATTAATTTATGTTAATAATGTCAACACATTCATTTGTGTTACTAAGCCCGTCGATTTGGATATAATTGATGCATGAAAAGATGCACAGGACACCACAACACAAAAATGGTTCAAGTGATGTCATGTGTTTATTGCATTTAAAAACATTTGTCCAGGAGGAGACCCTGTCAACGTGCTCAAAAACTGTGTGCTTGGTTTAATTTACTAGACTTTCGATTTAAAAATATACACTACCAGTCAAAAGTTTAGACACACTCATGCTTCATTTTTATTTTTATTTATTTCCCCCACATTTTAGAAAAATAATAAAGTCTTCCAAAGTTTGGAATAACACTTATGGAATTATGCCAATTATGTAAAAAAAAAATCCTAAATAAATCAAAATAATTGAGTATTTTAGCATTTTCAAAGTAGACACCCTTTTTGCCCAGAATTTCCAGAATTTCCAGAAGAATTCTTGGCATTTTCTCAACCAATTTGTCCTCCTGGACAAATGTAAAATATGTGTGTTTGTGTGTGTGTTTGTGGTCCGGAAAGACTGGAATAAAGGAGGGGTCCGGAAAGACTGGAATAAAGTTGGTTTGATGTTGGACGGTCGATATTCGCAGAAATGAATATCGCCCCCATGGTTTCCCATGTACACTTAACTAGAATAATATTACAATAATCGGAGGTCATGGCTCACTCTATTTAGATTGGTCAATCAACACTATGTTGTTCCGAACATAAATTTCTTTTAGCCTTTACAATCTGTACAGTAAGTACACTTAACTAAAGCCAAGTTAGTAGCCTGGACTCTAAAATCTCGGTTGGCATGCCCCAATGCTCCATCTAAACCTGGATTTTAGCCTGGACTACACTGGTCGCAGATTTTTGATAACATGGATTTAACATAATCTACAAGAGCTAATCATTTCAGAGTAGGTCAGAATGAAAAATATGTAACAATATATTAACAAATGTATTATCCTTAATCAAATTCAAAAGATAACAAGCAGTGATCAATAATATAAAAGCATCACATAAAAAAAAAAAAAAAAAAAAAAAAAACAAAAAAAAAAAAAAAAACCCCTCCCTTTCCCCCTTTTTCCCCCCCCCCCTTTAAAAAAAAAAAAAAAAAAAAAAAACACCAACTTTTTTTTTTTAAAATTTGGTCCCACTATTCAGGGGTTGAGTTAGCATTTGTGATTGAATGATACTTTAATAGTATATACCTTATTTTACATGGAGGAGGTGTTTTGAAAAAAAAACAAAGAAGAGGTTATTTTTTAAAAAATTTTATTTTTTTTTTTATTTTTTTTTGGGATTTGAACTGCTGCTGGGGAGTTAGACCTTTATTAGTACTTTTGAGACCACCCCTTTGAATTATATTAAACATGCATAGTCAAATTCTCATTCACATTAAGCATATTATCTAATGCAGTGGTTTTCAAAGTGGGGGCCTCAACAATTTGGTGTGAAAAATAAATAAATACATTATTCTCACTCTCAGACAACCACACACACACAATCAATTCCTAATGTAATGTAATGTAATGTAAAGTTGAAAGAGGTAACTATTCATTTAAAAAAAAGGGGGGGATATACTCAGAAGTCTGTATTTTTAACGCGTTTTAAGGACATCTTGCAAAAGGGGGGCCTCGGTCAAATGTTAATGTCATTTGGGGGGCCTTGCCCTGGAGAAGTTTGGGAACCTGTGATCTAATGCATATAGACCTTGGGTGAGTTCAAGGTGATCTCAAAGCAGAGAGAGAGAGAGAGAAGGGTGGGGGGGGAAGGGTGGGGGGAGGAGATGGGAGCAATGCAGAAGAAAAATAGTGCGGTGTAATCTTCCAGTCTTCACCCAGTGTGGTGTGTTATCTCAGATGAAGATGCTAATTCTGTGGGTGAGAGTTCAAATGTTAATTTTTGTAATCCTTTGTTTTCTCAGAGAGCTGTTCTCTCCAGATTCAGACATCTTGGCACCAGCCTTACAGAATCTTCCATCTTCTACCTGTGCAGTGCCACACTAACCCAAAGCATAACAGAGCTACCTCCACACTTAACAGGTTTTCTTGGTCTTCCAGCTCATGCCTTGTCCTTTTATAGCATTCCTATATGCAATAAAGAGATTAAGAGCAGACACAGAAAAGTGGAGAAAGAGTTCATGGTCAGTGTTACCTGATCACAATTACAAAGTCTATGTTTAAATTGTGTTGGCTAAGGTAGGGATTGGATGAAAATATATACCAGTATTATCCACACTTCAATAAATTATTTATTTATTTTGACTATTAACTGAATTTTTATGTTAATTGACAAGTGTGACAGTCTAAAAATTGCACAAAAACAGTCAATTCTTATTCTGCAGCTTTACTGCCCGCCCCAGAATCTAAGGTTATAAAGTTCACTGGAGAGATTGGTCATTAACAGAATGCAGACTTTATGTGCCCTGTGTGTTTATACAAATTTCTGGTAGGAGTGAGATGAGATCTGCATTGATAAGTGAAAGCGTAGAGTGAGAAAATCAGTACCACTTATATCATAATGGAGGGAGTTAATGTTTCTTCGGTAAGTCAAGAACAAATATTTTCTTAAGCTGGTTAAATGTATCTTGCATACTACAATTCTGTCAAAAAGCAACTATTTTTGATAAGAATATTAATAATACCTCAGCCAGTAATTTTTAAAATCTTTTTTACTTTACAAGTGTGCATATTCAGAATTACACATGAAGTGCATAGTATATTTTCCATTGCTTTTGTTTTGTGAAAATGTTGAAAAAGTGAAGTAAAAGGCTAACTGAGTTTGCATAGATCGAGATACTTATAGCTTCCCTTGTAGAAGGATATCTTAGCAGCAGTCACATTAGATCAAATTATCAATAGATAAGAAGTATTGATTTGTGAGTTCCTCCACTTTATCTCAATTTCTCCAAATGATAGACTCTTCCAGTCTACAAGATAGAGGGCAGAGGAGAGTGGTGGGTGAAGTGAAGATAAAGTATTTGGCGGCTGATTGTTGTTGTGAAGAAAATGAGTTGTAGAGAAGAAAAGGAATCAGGTTGTGGTAGGGTTGTTAGTATGTTGGAAGCTAGAGAGGAAGGCATGCTATGACGTTTCCTAGGCCTGGTTGGACTGTAGATTTAAAAAAAAAAAAAAAAGAAGAAGAAGAAGATTAATGCTAGACGTAATAGTAAGAGCATGAAATTCAAGCATGAGATGTTAAGATGAGACCACGCAAGAGGTGTGAAGCACCATTCCTGGGCTAGAAGAAAGCCTGTGTCACCACTTCTGCCAGCTTCTCATGGAGCAGATTAGGAAACATGGATAGCTGGTTACCTTGAATTCTCTGGAGCGATCCAGGTCTAAAAACAACAACCACTAGAGGTGATCACTAGAGCCAAAAGAAGAGTAGAGGTGATGCTTAGCTAGTAGGAAGTCCTGTGTGGAGTGAATCAAGGATAATTAAGTAGGGTTAGGACAGAAAGTGTAACTGAGGATTGACTAACAAACTGGTGCACCCTCAATACAGCAAACAGCAAACATTGTCCACAAGTCACACCTTAGGGAGCCAGAAGCCACACTTAAGTACACAACTGAGACAACTATACATAATCAGTTATTAACCATCAGACACTAAGGTGGTTTTCACACTAGTTATGTTTGCAGTGCATTTGTGTTCATCTTACATCATCACAAACACAGATTAAATTAAACAAGTTGTGGAACCTAATGATGTCGTCATCAGCTAAAACACCTGCGTTACTTGACTTCCTGAACAAGTGCGAACCCGAGTACGAGTTGCTTTCACATTCACAGGAATCGTGGCTCAGTTCCAGTGCAACCAAACTCAGACCACCTCCTATAGGTTGTCTTGGGCTCGGTACCGCTGTGCACTTCCCAGTCAGTCCGCACGTCAGCATTCACATTACCAATTTTTCATGCAAACCATGCTCTGTTGTGGACAAAACTGCCAGTGTGAAAGCCCCCAAAATAATACTAAACTCAACCAAGCCAAGCAAAACCCCTCAAAAAGCCAGACGCCTACCTTACCAAGCAGAGAATAACTACAAGTTGGAGAAGCACTTGGATCACAAACAAGCCAGAGTTTATCTTTAAAGTGGGAAATGAATGAATTAGCAACAGGTACGAACAGTTAGAAAAAAATGTAAACTTGGGGTGACTGGATGTGGTGAGAGGCGGGGGATTCTAGGACTGGAATTTCTAATGAAGGGAGTGGTTGTGACTTGCTCCAGATTTAGTTGAAAATTGGTTGTTTATACCCATGCTCATGTTAAAGCTAGGGGCACGGTGGTTTAGTGGTTAGCACATTTGCCTCACACATTAGGGATTTGAATCCTGCTTCTACCCTGTGCGTGCAGAGTATGCATGTTCTCCCCATGCTTCAGGGGTTTCCTCCACTAGTCCAAAGACATGCACTTTAGGCTGATTGGCATTTCCAAATTGTCCGTAGTGTGTGCAATTGTGCCCTATGTTGGGTTGGTACCACATCCAGGGTGTCCCCCGCCTTGTGCCTCAAGTTCCCTGGGATAGGCTCCAGGCTCCCCTTTAATGCTGTGTAGGATATGATAAATGAATGAATGGATCAGCATTAGTTCCTTTTCTTCTATTCCATTCCAACTAAGGTTGAGTCAACACTGATGTCACCACAATTTATTTTTCTATGTTGTTAACCATTGACTTAAGAATAGCATTGGCACAAATATTTGTCTGTTAATCCAGAGTCCTTAAAATGTTTAAAATATAATCATTTAAAAAGTGTATTACTTTAGATTTGTTTCGATTAGTCATAAAATCAGAGGACGTTATTGGCTGGTTGACTGAATTAACTGAAAAATCCTACAGATGAATTCAGCATGTCGGCCAGAACTGTTTGATTTTGAAGGAATTTCTATGAGCCACTACTTCACTGAGACCTGGGAAAAGGTTCAGAAATTTCAAGCAAGACCAGATGATATCCTCATTGCTACTTACCCCAAGGCAGGTAGGCAATTTTTTTTGCTTCTTAAAATGAATTATTTGATCAAGCATGCTAGTGAGGCCTTTATCCTACAGGTACTACCTGGGTCTCCTACATTTTGGATCTACTCTATTTTCACAATACAGCACCAGAGCGTCAGACCTCTCTTCCCATCTTTGTAAGAGTGCCATTTCTTGAGGCAGTCTTTCCTGAGATGCCTTCAGGTCATTGGATTCCCTTCTATCATCCCTTTCTTTACAGTTATAAAGAGCTATAAGTAAACTGTATAATATAATGGCTGAAAATTAAAAATTCCATGAAGAGCCTTTCTTCCGTATGCAGGGGTTGAACTGGCAGATAAATTGCCCACCACACCACGGCTCATCAAAACTCATCTACCTGTTCAGTTGGTACCCAAGTCCTTCTGGGAACAGAACTGCAAGGTACAGTTTATGGTACTTCTTAACTCTGCGGTCTTGTTTACAGAACTGCAGGTTACAGTGTATGGAATTTCTTAACTATGTGGTCATCAGTGGAGTGACACAAATTTGTTACTGATTCATTAATGTGAATCAACACACTAGATATCTATAGGGATAGAAATGCTACTGAAGTGATTTTTTATAGTATATATTTATGTATTTAATATTGTGGTAATATGAAATGAATCAACAACAACAACAACAACAACAATAATAATAATAATAATTCATTCATTCATTAATCACTTTTTATCCAGGTCAGGGTCATGTTAAATCTAGAGCCTATCCTGGGGATAGGTGGACGCTAGTCCATCTCAGGCACCATTCACACACAGATTTATGGCTAGGAGCAGTTTAGTGTAGCCAGTCTATCCAGAATCCAGAAGAAATCCAGAAGAAATCGACGTGAACAACACGTGAGACAGTATACTGAACCAGGGATCCTGGAGTTGGCTACTCGGCTATTACAATGGAAACAGTGACAAGAGGCCAACTCTGACTATGACAAACGTTTAGAATTATCTGTGATCCATTTCATAAATTCCATTAAAACATTAAATTTACATATTGAAGTTAATGACTAAAAAAAAAAAAAACTTAGCCCTTCAGCGGAACCAAATGTTGTGTGCTGCTTTTTTAAAAAATCTTTCTTTCCATACATCTGTAACTGTTTGTGTGTCTCTTACCAGGTTGTTTATGTAGCTCGCAATGCCAAAGACAATGCTGTGTCTTATTTCCACTTTGCTCGTATGATCAACTTACTACCTGAGCCGGGAACCTGGAACACTTTTTTACAGAGTTTCATGGATGGAAAGCGTGAGTTAGTGAGATTGATATATGTGGGGGCATTTTGCTACGATAATTTGGGTTCCTTTATAGGTACCTGTCACTGCAAATTAATACAAAATTATGACTGATCTCATTTGTTTGATCTTTTAGTGGTATTTGGACCTTGGTATGATCATGTGATTGGCTACTGTGAGAAGAAGCAGACATACTCTAATCTTCACTACATGTTCTTTGAAGACATGGTAGAGGTAAATACAATAGAAAGCATGTTCGGTTGCCCCTGTTTCATGGAACCTGATGTTCATATTAACAAAAAAAATGTTCATGAATAAAATAATGAATGAGTTAGCTTGATGCTGCTTATGGTGGGATTTTCTTCCGCTCTTGTCCAGAACACCGGGCATGAGGTGGAGCGACTATGCTCCTTCCTTGCTTTATCTACACCAGTGGAAGAAAGGGAGAGTATTACAAAAGGCGTTCACTTTGATGTTATGAAGCAGAACAACATGACCAACTATTCCTCATTCTCACACATGGACTTCAAGATCTCACCATTCATGCGCAAAGGTTGATATGCCATTAATAAAGAATGTGGGGCATTTTCCAACAGTCGACACAAAAAAGGGCATCTAATGAATAGAGCAAGACTATTTAGCCACTACATCTATACTAGTTATGGCATGTTTTTTTTAAACTACGGTAAGACCTACTGTGTTTTAAAATGGCCAGGTAGTGAGAAAGTAACACATTTGCCTACTTAATTATTCAATTACAGCTAGATTATTCAGTGAAGTTTTAGGTCAGATTTTGATTAATTTACTTGTCACACTGTATTTAAGATGTACCCGAATAAAAAACAACAGATGTTGCTGGAACAGAAAAGCAAGGGCAAAAAAGAGAGATTGGGGGGGGGGGATAAAATAATATACATTCAAGTGTTTTGTAAGAGATTTTCAGTAATAAAATAATAACCGATGTGTTGGGGACCACTTTTCCTGCATTCCTATTGTTAGGGAAAGGGGTAGTCAGTATGGCCAGAGAATTGGAGGAAGGGTTGTGGCAGTGAGTGAAAAACTATTTATTTTCCCTAGGTAAAGTTGGAGACTGGAAGAATCACTTCACTGTGGCTCAAAATGAGCGGTTTGATGAACAATACTGGCAGAAGATGAAGAACACAAGCCTACAGTTCCACACAGAGATTTAAGAATATAATTTATATATATTACACAGAAGTTTAGTCAAGATTATTTTGTCCACATGTGCTGTACATAATCAGTAAAAGACATACTGAAAGGAATAAGGTTGTTTTTTTTAACTCCAGGATATCAATTCAATTAAAAATACTCATGTATTATGATGTACTTACAACCACTGAGGTATTAAATGTCTACAGATCACTAACAAAGACTCAGACATAAACATTTTATGCCAATAAGGGCAGTTCAGTCATGTTCTAGGATTGAATACGTTGCTGATATACATAAAAAAGCTATGTAGTGCTCTAGTGAAAAAATGGAATGTTACATACATGCTCAAGCAGAAATACAACTCCTTACTAGATTGTTCTTGTCATGTTCATGTTGTAAATGAAAAACAGTGCTGGAAGCGTAAGCTGGTATATTGTATCCATTATGTACTGTATGTCCATTTACACCTGAGATCCTGTGATGTTGATATACTTTTCTTAGTATTTTGTTACATATGCTGCTGGTGCCCAGCTGTCTCACTCTGTGATCATTTTGTGATAAAGTCGTTGAAAGGTAAACAAATACAAATGTTCAGACACACGCTCTCACGGGAACTTTCATGCTGTGAAAAAAAAGAAAAGAAAGTAGAAAATTAAGGGATAGGATTTGTTGTTAAAGTGTGCATTGTTGTGAGTTGGGAAAACCTATCATTTTGTAGGTCATTATTAAATATCTGGCGAATTTGTTCTTGTTGGTGGCTTGTTGGCAGTGAAACTGATGGAACAATATGTAACAATGACTATGGTTGCTTGCATAACAAATTCTGTTTAAGGTCTACATTCAAGTTGCAGCCATATTTTGAATATGATGTTTATATTCGTATAGGCATCGGAATATTCCTGTGTGCATGGTAGTTGTAAGTATGACTGAGTTGCCATTCCTAAATAATTAGCCTACAGCTAAGCATCTGTTGGCACCCACAATTCTTTGCAAACTGGGCATGTGCATATATCTCCTTTCTGTGGATTTTCTGAATATGGTGTTTACATGCAGCAAATTTCCATTAAAACAGCTATATTCCAGGGCTGTGAATAAGAATTTGAGAATCAGAATACTGTCTTAATCTGAATCAGGCAATCGGACTGCAGCGTTTACATGACTCAGTGACTCGGTACTAATTAGAATATTGCCAAATTCCGATTAATATCGGAATATTGATGTGCACGTAAACGTAGCCATTGTATTTTGTATGACAGTATGTTAAAAAGATTAAAGCAACATGAAGTGTTGCCAGTTTCTGGATCTTTGATAGCAGCTTTTAAATTGGTTATGTACTGGTTAGAACTGTTTTTTGTTGTTTTTTTCATCTACATTTCCTTGGCTGACATTTCCTTGGCTGAAACTAGAAATAAAAACTAGAAATAAAATTGCTGTTACAAATACAAATGCATCACTATAACACTGATTGAGGTAATTAGGTAAAAAATCTAGAAAAATCTAGCTGTACAGAAAAAAAGCATATGATGAAGTATATGATTTTTATTAAACATTTAATTTACTTGACATACTTCATTGCTTTTAATGCTGCTCATCATATTCTTTTTTAATTAGAACAGATCTCGCTGTTGCTATAGCTGACTGCTTTGCTAATTTTGTGTGCTATAAGGGAGATTGGGATCAGTTGTAGAAGGGGTCAGTTGTAACACTATCAATTGCTCCAATCAGCAACAAGCTATAGTAATGACGCTCAGGGGCCGTTTACACGACATTGTTAACAGAACTGTAAACGGAAAACTTTTTATGTGGTTTGGCTGTTCATTTACAACGGTGTTTTAGGGCCTGAAAATGATAACTTTTGAAAACGGCTTTCAAAGTGCGAGTTTGGAAAACAATGACGTGTAAACATGCAAAAAAAAATTGAATTTGTGAAAACGATGACGTCATGCGCACGCGTATTATGTGTTCAGTCTATAGGCAAGCGTGCAAGTACTTCAAAACAACACACAAGACATTCAAAACTACAATGGGCAGAGTACAGGCCTGTGTTTGTGCTGCTCAAGATTTTGAGTTTATTGACGTTTCTCCAGCAAAGTGTAGATTTACTGCATTACTATTATGACCAGCGGAGACGCATTTGTTACATACGCCACATTATTAACCCACACCTACGCCGACGAAGGGTATTAAAATCTTTTAATGATCTTTGTAATTGTCTTTTTGGAGTATATCTGTATCTGTATATTTTATTGCTTATAAAATATAGAAAGCAGACTGACTGCCAGTGTCTCACTATTTGGGTTGTATTTGTGGATTTTGTTACAACGATGGTCAATTATTAGTACTTAAAGATGCACTATTTAGATTTTTTTCAGTATTTAAAATAAACGAGCTTTGTTAACAGAATTCTGACCTGCAGCACAAGAAAAACAAAAAACTGAGTTTGAAAATCCATTTGCACAATGAAAATATTTTTTTATGCCAATTTCATGTACATTAAATTAAAGTTTTCACAATTCTTTATGACAATGAACAATTTTCCAAGTCTAACTACCAGAATCTAAGTAACTGGTGACAGAATTTTTATATATTTTTTTAACTCAAAAACCATTGAAATCGTTTGAGAAATCGTTTGAGAAATATAAATGTTTATAAGGTCTTGCGCGGATCAATATGACGGACACGTTGATGTGAATGCTTATGTGCGCAGACGAGTAGTGTTTCTTTACAAAGTGACATCGCCAAATACTGGCCTGGCATGCATAATACAGCGTTTTTAGTCATTTTGTCAGACCTGTGTGAACGGGAATCATTTTGACAACGTTGTCTTTACACGAATCTTTTCAAAACACAAAGGAAAAACTTTTCAGCTTTTAGTACATCGTTGTCGTGTAAACGTACCCTCAGTCTGCACATGCTTAGTAACATCCTTTCACTATCTGCACAAGAGCAGCAAATTAATCTGAAGAATGTCTTAGAAAGTCTTAAAAGTCTAAAAAGTCTTAAAGTTGTTCTCCTCATCTGGAGAACATTTTCTCCATCTCCAAACATTTCAGAGTTTGGGCATGTCCCTTCTGTTTTAAAAACTGTTAGAAAGCAGGGGTGCAACCTGCAGTGCTGTTTGTAACTGTACCTTGTTTGTGGTGCAGACACCTTGGGTGTCTCAGACTGTTAAGAGTAACACAAGTTGGCAGCACTGAGACAGAAAAGATGCACCCACTAATTTTCATGCTTAAAATCATAGAATGAAATTAAAAATGCAAAAGAAATGAAAATCAAAGGAACGCAAAATGCTCTAGTTTTGCTCACTAGCTAATTCATCCGATAGCATGACTGATAGAAGACAATGCTAAATTAGTTAGCTATCATGTCAGATTTCAAGATGGATGACAGTGGGGTCAGTTGTGGCAGTGCTACCAATACAAGTAATTAGGTTTAACTAAGTAAGAAGTTTCACTTAGTTGAAAATTGGCTTCCTTGCTGGAAAAGGAACAAGGAAGCTTAAACGACTCATTTATTATTTATGTGATTGAAGTACCCAATGTTTATACACCACTTCAGCATACATTTGAGCTAGATAGAGCTTTTTCTGATGCAAACAATGTTCAACCTCAGTGACTCTAGAAAGTAATAACTGTTGTGGATAAAATCAACCTATCTAGCTTAAGTCAAAAACTTTAAAGACAGAGAGTTTAGTAGATGTCAAAAGTAATAAACTTTATTGAAAACCAACAAAGTGTGACTGTCTGCAGAGAGTCCAAATTGTATATACACAAACATGTCTTTATATACATTTTGGAAACAGTAAAATTATCCTTAGATGGGGGATTCCCCTTTTATTCCCGGGAACTGACCAATCTCTATTGCCTTAATTAGCTTAAGGTTTCTTCATTTTTACAAGATGAAGGTTTCACTCAGGCTTGTCTGTCCTGTCCTTGAACCACACTCCCTTCCTGAGGCCCTCTTCCTGCTCCATAGGCACCTGGCTTCAAAGTTTTCTCCCACAAAAGTGAATGTCTAATGCCAATTTATTGCTGTGTAGAAAAGTGCCAGCTGGTACAGAAGAACTTTTGTTGTACAGTAAGACATTCATCCAACTCAAATCCACTCAGAATATGACTTGATTAACCATTGTTCTATGGATTTAGATTATGCTTCTAACTATTGATTATACATATAGATTATGCTTTTTAACCCATACAGATTATTTGATTATGCTTTAAGTAGTACTTCTAAATGCAGGTTACATATCGAATACACTTCATTAACATATCCAGAAGTGAGTTATACATATTGATTACACGTCATAGATATTTTCTATACATATTTTCAATATATTTTCTTTGTGCTGTTTTGCAACCTCAAATGTAAGCACATTGGATTTTTTTGTATATATAATTTTTTTTTTCTGCCCCTTTTGAAATTACTTTTAAATTAAATTTAAAAAATAAAAAATAAAACTTTAACACTGCTTAATTGATAACCCAGGAAAATGATGCCACCATTACCATCTTTGATAGTAAGAATGTTGTTACCGGGATGTTGGGCTGTATTCGGTCTGAGCCAAACATAATGCTATGCTTTTAGACCAAATGGCTACAAAATAATGTGCCAAATATAAGAGGAGCACAGCTAAAATGTAACATGGACATTTCATTTATTTATGCATAGGCAAGGAATTTAATCATTCATATGTTGCCCTCTTACAGTTTTGCATAATGTGGAAAACACAGCACTGCCAGGGTTGGGAGGGTTGCTATTTTTATGCCATATTGTTTGGAACTAGTTTGCGGGTATAAAAAGGTAGTCTGTGGGAGTAATTTCTTTGCAATTCTTTCTTTATATGAAACATATTTAACATTTAGATTTACAGTGCCTTGCGAAAGTATTCGGCCCTCTTGAACTTTTCAACCTTTTGCCACATTTCAGGCTTCAAACATAAAGATATAATTTTTTTTATTTTTTGTGAAGAATCACCAACAAGTGGGACACAATTGTGAAGTGGAACGAAATCTATTGGATTTTTGAAACTTTTTTAACTAATAAAAAAATGAAAAGTGGGGCTTGCAAAATTATTAACCCTTGCTTTCACTTTATGTATAATGAAATTAGAATATGTAAAATATGCATTAAATTATGGGGGGAAAAATGAGCTTTTCCACAATACACACAATTCTTTAGATGTACCTGTGTGTTTGTGTGTGTGTGGGTGTGTGTGTGTGTGTGTGTGTGTATGTGTGTGTGTATGTATGTACAGTACACCCCACACATTTTTGGAAAAATTTGATTATATCTCTTAATATGACAACACTGAAAAAATGACACTTCAATGTAAAGTAGTGAGTGTACAGCTTGTATAACAGTGTAACAGTGTATAAAACCTTTGGGAGATACTGTGTATATAAGAGAGAGAATTACTGATAATCACTGGTAAAATAGACAGTGATACATCACATTTAGCTTGCCTTCTTTTGCCACTCCCACTGGTTTGCGTGAGAATACTTTGTGTGCGTGAGAATAAATCTACAGGGCATTGTCACGCACATTCCTCTTCAACATCTCTACTTACATTTATTCTTACGCACACAACTCGGATGAACAACTTTCCTTTTACATGTAGTAAGTACCCTTCAAATACTCTGGAAAACTATATAATCAATTCCCATATCATTTATATTGTGCTACTCTTCTCGAGGCTTACTGAATCAGCTCAGTACAGTGTTCTAATCTTCTTAGACAATCTACAATGTAAAGCTGTTGTGGTTTGGTTGAAGTTTTGTGCCTGATTTAGCACACGTGACAAAAAGCAGCAAACCCAAACAGAAAGAATATGCCAGGAATTCGACTACACCTAGAAGGCACACTAAAACAACTGTTGAATGATGGGTCACATGACAAGATGTTAAAAAAATGTGCATATTCACAGAGCCCTCTCCTATTACATGCTGTCCCACATTTTTGTGAAACCATGTTTGTTTGTTTAAATGTTATTTCAATGGAGTAATGACCACTACAGATATATGTAAAGATCTGACTAAACATTCTGACAGTGTGAAAATGTGCATGACCAAAAAATTGTTGACTATTTCCAGCCAAAACTGTGTATTGCTGTGTCGTCTGGAAGGATGCCACAAAAATGTATATTCATTTATATTCATTTATATATAAATGGCAGGCATGGACATTGTAAATTCATGTGTATAATTTGGTGTCCCTTTGTGAGGAACACTGTTGGGACACATCTGTGTCGGGAGGAGCCAAAGTCTAAGGAGGGAAGGAGGGAGGGGAAGAGTGTGTGTGTGTGTGTGTGTGTGTGAGAGAGAGAGAGAGAGAGAGAGAGAGAGAGAGAGAAGTAAGTGCTCTGCTGTGATACATACAAGAGGAGACTCTTAATAAAAAGCAAAGAAGAAAGTTTTTTTCAACTTGGTTCATCATGGAAGGACTTGATCTTTCTTTCGTAAGTCGCCTGCATATATTTTCCAGAGATTCCTAAACATTTGAGTTGACTGCGTACTGGAATACTGTGACATAATTGATGGACTTATATATAGCAACATGATAAAGACAACTGCTGCAGCTAGATCTATCTAGCAATATTAATTAAACCTAATTAATTTGCTCTCTTTCTGCCTGGTGCTTGACCTTATCCCTGCAAGCTTTTTATCCATAAACTGAAATTTGATTCATCTTCAGTAACTGTTCATTCTCATCAGAACAGTTTGAATATGGTTTTTAGAAACAATGCAATTTGCTAACACTAGCAACATCCCTTGTGATTTATATACTCCAGCAACACGTTGACATTTTTGAGCAAAGAAAACAGTTGTTGAGATTATTGGGATTTTTTACAGAGCTCTAAGGTATTACGTGAATTAACAATCATGTTTAATACTGCAGCTGAAATCGATCAGTCGGCCAGAACTGTTTGAATTTGAAGGCATCTCTATGGTTCATTACTTCACTGACAACTGGGAGAATACTCAGAACTTCCAGGCAAGACCAGATGACATCCTCATTGCTACTTACCCCAAAGCAGGTAATCTGACAGGGCTAACCGGTTGCAGCCACAGACTTTTCTTAATTTTTAGGTGCTGTGAACTTCCAGGAATTTTAATATTTCCTCCTGATTTGATATTTCCAATCACCTACCAACAGTTTAGCTATTGTAATTGGTCATTTTAACAATGTGCATTAAAATGAAATGCCTACATACTATATATGCAAATGGTAGATTTGCCATTGTAATATACAGGGAGTGTCTTGTAGTTGTATTAAGATGCGTGCCTGGAAAAGTGGCTATCTACATCAAAACAGTCATCAGCACCATTGGCAGCACCATCTAATACAATTCAATTCAATACAATACAACACAATACAATGTTATTGTGTTTAGTCTGGCAGTTTCACACCACAAACCATTAGAACTGAAGCTCTTCAGACTCGTTTAGTATGTTTAGTATATTATGAGATATTCAACACAACCTAGATGACTGAAAACCTCAGACGAATACACAGGATGTGAACAAAATAACATAAAAATCTAACAGTATATGATTTCTAAGTTACTAGGGAAGTGTTTGATATTTTCCCAGAAAATAGCTTTAGAAAATAGCTTTAGTCATTCCTTTAATCTATTTAACTGCGAAAAAAAGATGTGCTAATGCCTAATCAAGTAATTTAACATGAACCTGGAGTTCAGTTAGCAGGGTGTATGGTGCATTGTCATAATGTTATGAACATCTTGAAAGAAAACACCCAAAAAGTGCAGTTGGTCCAGCAAAATAGCAAAAGAAGTACGTCTGACTTTCTTTAAGTTGTGTACTTTAGCTTGCTTGAGTAATCCTGAGAAGAAAAAAAAACAGACTGGCAAATGTCAGTTTTTGTCCAGGATTTCATGATTTTGCGATCACAGAAATGAATGCAAATTTAAGCAATATTTGGAGGAAATTATTCAAAATTACCACAGATTTTCCGGCAGATTTGGGCCAAGACACATTATATGATGTCATCACAACACGCATTCAGCCAAAGCCCTCTTCGATTCACATGCATAGAACATGAATACAGCTAAAAGGTCTAATTTACCAACAAACATCAATGGGAAAGACTGAGCAAAAAAATTTCTTGCAATTGCAATTTCGCCAATGCGAGTAGTTTTCCTCAAATTTCGAATATAGAAAAAAGTTGCAGCAAAATTAAGCATTTTTTTGCCACAACAATCACAAAAAAACCTCTTCGGATCGTCTACGGATTGGTTTGTACAGTACACAGTGCTAGTTGAAGGAATACTGAAGCCATTTTGATAAGGTGGATTAACATCCCAAACTATTAAAGGACAAGTCCAAACTAACTTAAATATCAATATTTATAATCAAGTTTACTTGACAGGTTTACTATTTTTTATCTGAAAATGTTTCAATGAGTTAGGCTAATGGTTTACTAAATAGCCCACAATGGTGTTCGACTACAGGTTGATAGTGGTGTCAGTGTGAATTAATCACTACCTAAAATGACTCTTAACTCCTTATCTGTACACCCTGCTAAAACAAATCAGGTTCCATAGTTCAAATTCCATGCTAATGCTTACACACTAACACTTGTAGACTGCTAACTGCAGACCACTAGGCTCAACCATGTCTCAACAATACGACCCCTGGTGTGACCCACTTCTGCAGCAATAACTAAATGTTTCCGGTAACTGTTGATCAGTCCTGCACATCAGCTGGGAGGAATTTTAGTCCATTCCTCACTACAGAACAGCCTCAACTCTGGGATGTTCGTGAATTTCCTCACATGAACTGCTTGCTTCAGGTCCGTACTCAACATTTCTATTTGATTAAGGTCAGGCTTTTGACTTGGCCATCCCAAAACATTCATTTTATTATTCTTTAACCGTTCTTTTGTAGAACAACTTGTGTGCTTAGGGTTATTGTCTTGCGGCGCCCCCCACCCTGTTTTGAGATTTAGAAAACCCCACACACACAACAATTTTTTTTTTTTGTGTTTTGTTTTTCTCTCTAACCCCCCCCCCACCAAAATATTTTTTTTTCCTGTTCCTCCCCTGGGGGCCCCCCCCCCCATTAACATTATCCAATGTGAAAGAGACCTTTAGTTTCTAAGAAATTACCCTGGGTTCCTTTGTGACCTCAGAGACTAGTACAAATTTAGCTCTTGGAGTGATCTTTGTTGGTCGACCACTCCTGGGGAGGGTACCAGTGGTCTTGAATTTCTTCCAATTGTACACAATCTGTCTGACTGTGGATTGGTGGAGGCCAAACTCTTTAGAGATGGTTTTGTAACCTTTTCCAGAATGATAAGCATCAACAACTCTTTTGCTTAGGTCCTCAGAAATCTCCTTTGTTTATGTCATGATATAAGCCCACAAAAAACATCAGACTTTGATAGATCTCTGTTCTTTAAATAAAACAGGACGCTCACTCACACCTGACTGTCATCCCATTGTCTGAAAACACCTAACTCTAATTTCACCTTCAAATAAACTGCTAATCCTAGATGTTCACATACTTTTGCCCCTCACATATATGTAATATTGGATAATTTCCCTCAATAATAAACAACCAAGTACAATATTTTGTCTCATTTGTTTAATTGTCTTCTCTTTGTCTACTTTTCGGACTTGTGTGAAAATCTGATGATGTTTTAGCTCATATTTAAGCAGATATACAGAAAACTTTCAAGCACCACTGTACATGCGTGTATTTATATACATCATGCATACACACACACACACACACACATACATACACACATATATATATATATATATATATATATATATATATATATATATATATATATATATATATATAATGTGAGACTAGCGGGGTAGAGCTGTGCATAGGCCATTTTAAATTTATTAAGCGGTTTATTATTTTAGAAAGATTACTTTAATGTAACAAGACACACGGTTATGAGAATGACATGAAAGGCCTATCAGCCATTTTCTACTATGCCACTTTGTCACACAAGAACCTTCTCTCTTACTTATCTTTTTCTTCTCCTACAGGGACCACCTGGGTGTCGTATATCTTGGAACTTCTCTATTCCGACAGTGCAGCACCTGAGCGTCAGACCTCAGTGCCCATCTACATCAGAGTGCCTTTCCTTGAGTCGCAGTTCCCTGGGATACAGTCAGGTTGATATGCACATTCTTGAGTAATGCATACACAAATCAGCCAAAACATTAAAACCACCTGCCTAACACCTCTGTCCTGTCAAGGCATGCACATCACAAGACCTCTGTGCTGCGGTGCAGCAAGCTGCAATGCACTGTGTGTTCTGACACCTTTCTATCATGGACAGTATGAATTTTTCCAGCTATTTTTGCTACAATAGATCTTCTATGGAATTGGACCATACGGGCTAGCCTTTCCTCCCCAGTTGCTCCTGGTTGTCCTTCCTTGGTCCATTATTGATAAGTACTAACCACTGCATACCAGAAACACCCCACATGGAGATGCTCTGACCAAGTCGTCTTGCTATCACAATTTGGCTCTTGTCAGAGTTGCTCAGATCCTTACACTTGCCCATTGTTTCCTGCTTCCAACACATCAGTTATGTGAACTGACTATATAATTGTACCTAATATATCCTACCCTTTGAAAGGTGCCATTGTAACAAGATAATCAATGTTGTTCACTTCACCTGTCAGTGATTTTAATGTTATGGCTGATTGGTATATAATAAGTTATATTATATTACAAGTTACAAGCAGCAATGATACAGATTCTAGAAGTAATTCTAACAATAAAAAAACATCATAAATAGCTTTTCTTTCTTGTGCAGGGGTTGAACTGGCAGATAATTTACCTACCAAACCACGACTCATTAAGACTCATCTACCTCTTCAGTTAGTGCCCAAGTCCTTCTTTGAACAGAACTGCAAGGTACAGTATTGCCGTGTCTTAAATTCTATGATCTTTAACCTGATCTGTTAATTTAGATACACCAGGCAAACAAACACAAAGATTGAAGATCCGTATCTGCTGAACATTCCAAAATTGTAGTACAAATATTAACAGACAGTAGCAGTAGGGGTGATCTAAAGGCAAATACAGAGAGATAGGCCAAGGTAAATAAACATGCATGACAATACTCCAGTGACAAGCCAAGGCATAGATTTATCGAGGAAGAGATAAGACTTGACATATCTTACCACAACCACTGGTCAAACAGACCTTCCATGCCATGCAAGCTTATATTTTCTTGCATTTGCTTTTTTTCCTCATTTGTAAGTCGCTTTGGATAAAAGAGTCTGCTAAATGAATAAATGTAAATGTAATGCAAGCAAGTATTAGGTTAAATGACTAGGAATAAGATGTAATATACAGTTGAGTGAAAAAATAAGTACACCCAATGGAAATTGTTGGCTTTTTTGACATATAGGTGCATCTAAAAAAAAGTTGAAAATTGTGGAAAAGTAAAAAAAAATTTCCCACAATTTAATTCAAAAAGTGGAACTTTCATATATTCTAGATTTATTACACATAAAGTGAAATATTTCAAGCCCTTTTTTTTAACCTGTCACGATTCACCCACACCACAGCGCACAACACACGCTGTTGCACATGCACGGACCTCTTCTGGGTTGACGTCAGGTTTTTGTCACACCTCGTCAAGGGTCATTGGGCTGTGGGTCACGTGTTTGGAATCACCGGCATCTGCTAGAGATTGCTGGCTAATGACTGAGACCTCTATATATACCGTGAGCCGTGTTTTGCACGGCACAGTTCAATATAACGACCTATATTGCGATGTATAGAGAGACATATTCATGTATTGTTTTGCCATGTTTAGCGCATAGAGCATTCCAGTTTCATGCCATGTTCTAGCTTTAGCTTTTGCCATAGCCAAGTTAGCATTAGTGTTAGCCATAGCCAAGTGAGCATACCTTAGCTCAGGAGTTTTGTTTCAAGTGTTTTGCTTCGCACTCAGCACTTTAAATAAAAGTCACCGTTTCACTGCGATTGCATCCTGCCTACTTCCTTCCCGTCACGCCTCGTGACATAACCTTTATGATACAGAAATGTCGACCTGAGAAGAACTCTAATCACCTACTTAACTCAAAACACCTACAAAGGTTTCCTGAGCCTTTAATCTCTCAATCTGATTCATACACACAACTACACAAAATTTTCAGATTTGCATTTCATTTGGAAATCAAGGTCCCAGAGCCTGGAGGAAGAGTGAAGAGGCACAGAATCCAAGTTTCTTGAAGTCCCGTGTGAAGTTTCCACAGTCAGTGATGATTTGAGGTGCCATGCCATCTGTAGGTGTTGGTCTACTGTGTTTTTTCAAGTCGAGAGGAAATGCAGCGTCTACCAGGAGATTTTAGAGCACTTCATACTTCTATCTGCTAACAAGCTTTATGAAGATGCTGATTTATTTTTCCAGCAGGACTTGGCACCTGCCCACAGTGCCAAAACTACTAGTAACTGGTTTACTGACCAGGGTATTACTGTGCTTGATTGACCAGCCAGCTCACCTGACCTGAACCCCATAGAGAATCTATGAAAGACAACAGACCCAACAATACAGACGAGCTGAAGGCTGATTGCCTCCATGCCATGCCACATTGATGCAGTAATTCGTGCAAAAGGATAAAAGCCCTGACCGAGTATTGAGTGCATAAATTAACATACTTTTCAGAAGGTCAACATTTCTGTATTATAAATTCTGGATTCTAATATTTTGAGATACTGGATTTTTTTATTTCCATGAGCTGTAAGCTGTAATCAAGATTAAAACAAAAAGTGAAAAATTTCAAGCCCTTTTTTATGTGTAATGTATAATATATCTAGAATATATGAAAGTTCCAGTTTTTGAATTAAATTATGGAATAAAATGAATTTTCTGAGATGCACCTGTATTCGGAAAAACAAAGATTTTAGTAAGGAAAATGAGCTTATTCCATCATTTATTCAACAAAAATATCAATAGATGTGGAAAAAGTAAGTATGCCGTTGGCCTAAGGACTTAGTATTGCCCCCTTTAGCAGAAATAACTTCTGCATAATTGTCCACCAGGCTTGCTGGAAGTTTTGACCACTCTTCCTTGCAATATTTTTTCAGTTGTAAAACAGTTACCAATAGAATTTCAATAAGATTCAAATCTGGGCTTTAATGAGTCCATTCAATAACCCACCATTTCTTCTTTTTGAGCCATTCCGTGATGTGTTTGCTGGTGTGCTTAGGATTGTTATCCTGCTGAAAGGTCCAGTTGCAGTTCAATGTCAACTTTCAGACAGATGGCCTCACATTATCTTCAAACATTCTTTGATATGATGCAGAATTCATAGATGAATCAATGAATGCAGGCTGTCCAGTCCTTGAGTCCTTGAACCCCAAACCATAACATTTCCACCACCATTCTTCACAGTTGGTATGAGGTGCTTCTCCTGAAAAGCTGTCTTTGGTCTGCGCCAAGCATGTCTGCTGTTACTGTGGCAAACTATAGTCTTGCAAAGGCTTTTCACTGTGTAATCTCTTTCTGATTGTTGACGGATGCACTTTGACACCAACGGTTGAAAGACTTCCTAGCAGATCCTGAGATGAAACTATGTGGTTCTTGGAGACTTCTTTTTGCATCAGACAGTCTGCTCCTGGACAAATTGGCAGCTGTTTGAAATCTGTGCTACTTGTAGATGATTTTCCTTACAGTGGAATGATGTATTTCAAATAATTTGGAGATCTTTTCCAATCCCTTTCCAGACTCATTGGTATCCACAACCTTTTTCTGAAGGCCTTAAAGAACTCTTTAGATCTTGGCATGATGACACCACACACACCTTAATAGCAAAGGAAACACCAGACACTAGATATGAGAGATGTATAAATCAGACAGGTTGCAGCTGCACTCCCTAAGCAGGTCCTGATCACTGCCACCCGATGCCTGGTTCTAATTTTATGGATTTGAAGGTGTGATAAATGTAGGGGTGTACTTACTTTTTCCATGTGACTGATCTGTTTTATATTCATTTAAACTGTGAAAATTACTAGAAAATGTTAATTTTATGTGTCATTTGATAGCGTGCATCACCTTTTATTAATAGGCACTGTTTCAAAGAGGATCAAATGTTTGCTTGTCCAAAAAAAAATATATATATATATATATATATATATATATATATATATATATATATATATATATATATATATATATATATATATATGGCAACAATTTCCATGGGGTGTCCTTATCTTTTCACATGACTTTATGTAGGCATAAAAAACAAATATATTTGATTTACATTAAAAAAAAAAGCTGAGTTTATATATTTTTAAAAACTAGAAGAGGGAGCCATGAAGAACGTTAAAAACCAATAAAAGGGTGGCAGCAAGCAGAGATATGATAACTAATATATTCTATCTTTCTAGCCTGCAGTAAAATTTTGGTTACAGTGTTTTGCAAGCTGTATGTATTACATATTTAGGGGTTTTCCCATAAACAAAGCATTAGAATAAAGTGGCTATTGAAAGATGAATCAATGAATGAAGGTCAATTACATGAAAAATTGTAGTTTGAAGCATGGAGCATTTGTGCAACCTTTCAGTATCTCAAACACATCATTTAAATTACTGACATTAAGCATCTATGTATATTCTCTTCAATGTATATTCTTCCTTTAGATTGTCTATGTAGCTCGAAATGCCAAGGACAATGCAGTGTCTTATTTCCATTTTGAGCGCATGAACAAGGGACAACCTGACCCAGGAAACTGGAACACCTTTCTTCAGAATTTCATGGAAGGAAAGAGTGAGTGAGAGAGTTACATTTAATATTCTTTAGTTAAATATGTCTCATGCTTAAATAAATGCAACATAATATCATCCATTTGACCTTGTAGTGGTGTTTGGACCTTGGTATGATCATGTGACTGGCTACTGGGAGAAGAAGCAGACATACTCTAATCTTCACTACATGTTCTTTGAGGATATGGTGGAGGTAAGAAAAGTTGAAAGTATACTCACTTGGCCAAGAAAATTAAATAGGCTACCATGGTTATATGGTAAATTGTACTGGTATTTTATTATAGATGCCTGTTTCAGTTCACTTCAGAAAAAGAAGTACAGAAAATGTAGTAAAAGAGTCATACTACTTAAAATCTAGTAATTTAGTATGAACCTTGCAGTATGTTTGTACTGAAACTCTGTATCTGTATTCAGTTGGTTAGCAGAGGAGTTAATACTTACTCTTCCATACCATCTAATTCCTAAATTAGGATGGCAATAAGGCAGTATTTTAGTATGATGTTCATTATTGTATGTCCATAGATTTAAAATTATATATATATATATATATATATTATTTTTTTTTTGCTTTTCCAGGACATGGGGTGTGAGATGGAACGCTTATGCTCCTTCCTTGGTTTATCTACACCGATAGAAGAGAGGGAGAAGATTATTAAATCCACTCACTTTGATGCCATGAAGCAAAACAAGATGACCAACTATTCTTCAATCCCAATCATGGATTTTACAATCTCACCGTTCATGCGCAAAGGTTGAAATGGCATAAATCTCTGTACAAATTCTGTGCATAATTATACCTAGAAATGATTGCGTAGGCTTATATAACTCATCCACATGCTAGATATGCAAGTAGGTCTTGGGTCACCGACTGAATATTATGGCTTTGGTTCTGTTTTTTTTGTTCCCGTTGCCTTAAATTTAGTTGCTTGTTTATTAATTTGCAGCTATATTATTTGACAATGTTTTTAGGCATTACTATGTTTTATTTTGTTCTGGAGTTAACCTGTGTCTCTCATGCCATTGAAGGCAATACAGTATCAACAATTCCACCACTCTCCGTGCTAGAACTAGTGGTATTAACCTCTAAAACCAGATCAGTGGCGGATCTAGTCTGGAAAGTGACCTGGTGCACAGGGTTGCATCAAGTGGTATGCGGGGGTCAGATTTATATTTTTTGCTGCTGGGCCGGGCTGAGGGAATGTTTGTTGTTCTTATACAAGACAGATATACAGAGGGTTGAGAAAGTGTTCATACCCCTTCAGTTTTTTGCACACATTATTGTGTCAAAGATTTCATTTTAAATTGATTAAATGTCCTTTTTTGGGCCATAAATCTATATACAATGTCTAATGTCAAAGCAAAAACGTGTTTTTAAAAATGAAAAACTGAAAGCTTTCATTTCGATAAGTATTCAGACCCTTTCTTCAGTACTTTTATGAACACTGTTGGCAACAATTACAGCTTTGAGTCTTCTAAGCTTTGCATAACTGCATTTGGGCAGTTTCTTCCATTCAAGTTCAATCAGATTGGATGGGAGTATCTGTGAACGGCCATCTTCGGGTCTCCCTGCAGATGTTCTATTTTGTTCAAGTCTAGGCTTTGTTTGGGCCACTCAAAGATGCATGCTTTGAGTCATTGTCATGAACCTTCGGCCCAGTCTGATGTGTGCAGCTCTCTCAGAAACATTACTGCACCATTGCACATTGCACTTGCAATCCATTTTAATGAAAATGTGAAAGGCCTAGAAATATGCTAGTATGAGAATGAGATTAGATGCCTACAAGACTAGGAGTGAGAACCATTGACAGGACAAATATGCTCCCAGTATTTATTTTATTTTATTTATTTATTTTTATTTTGTTTTATTATTACTTGAATTTAAGCTCTAAAAGGTCATCACAATAAAAAAAAGAGAACCTTCTTGTGCCTAGCTGAGGACACACCCAGCCCAGCACCACACTGTTAGGAAGACATGTAAATGTTACTACATCATATAGTAATTAAATTCATTTTACAGTTGACTCAGCTTTAACCTTTGGTCGCAGACATACTTTACAAAAACTTGAGCAAACCAACCTGGCTTATCTCAGCTCCAATACATTCAGCCAGATGGTGTTACAAGCCTGTTCTGTTCAGATTCATAATCACTCAGTGCTCCTGTCACAGCATTTATGTATTCGCTTGTTCCTTACACTGTAAAAATGCTCACAAAAGCTTCTGCGTTTGGTGGATAATGTCAGTGTCAAATTAAATTAACCACATTTAACTTTTTTAACCACAGTTAAAAAAAAAAAAAAAGGATCTTTGATAGAACTAGGTGAAATAGTGCTTTAGTAACCCATTTTGGTTGTATCCAATTGATTTCTTCTCCATTTTCCCCTCTATACTTGTTTCTTCAGGTAAAGTCGGGGACTGGAAGAATCACTTTACTGTGGCTCAGAATGAGCAGTTTGATGAACACTACAAGCAGAAGATGAAGAACACAACTGTACAGTTCCGCACAGAGATTTAGGACATCCATGAGGTCTCAGAATTTAAATGTGCCTATTAATCCAATTTATACAAGGGCAACCATGACCACATGTATTGAGCACTTCATGTATGCAATGTTATCAGAAATTGTGTAGTTTTTTTATGTTATGTTTTTGTTTTTTACAATACAATACTGATTTAAATAAATCTTTTTGGTTATATACTTTAGTACAGCTGTTCAAAGCAACACTGTTCTTAGAAATAGTTGTTAAATGCCTATGGAAGGGGTGACTAGAGCACATCTAACAGGGCTAAGCCCCCTGTCTTTCAAAGATAAGAACGCTTTAAAATAAATTTTGTTTTTGGCATCCACATCAGATTTTTTGCCCATGGCTGATTTCTTTCTAGCCTAGACTGTAGATTCTTATGGAATGCCTTCTCATTTCTGCTCATCTCACTGGGACATCTGTAACACATCATCGGCAACTGCATGTGTGATGAACACAAACTAGGTTGTCAAAGGTTAAAACGATATCACATCTCGAGGCTTCTGTCTTTATGATTGTAATGGACATTCAGCTAGCTAGGCAAAATCTAAACAGAAAGATAAAATACTAATTCAACACAAATAGTAAAGCAATAAAGGAATAGTATCCCATATACACTTTATATGCTCATGTTATCACTCATTCACTTGGAATCTAATCGGTCCATACAGGATTTGATGAAATCGTTTTGTGAGGTCTTTCACATGGATGTTTGTTGGTAAATGAGACCTTTTAGCTGTCCTCATGTTCGGCGCACAGGAATCAAAGGGGGCTTTGACTGAAAGCCCGTTGTGATGATGTCACATGTCATTTCTTCCCCCAAATCTGCAGAAAATCTGCGGTAATTTCAAAAAGTATTACAAGCTCCTGTGAACATTGCGGCATTTCATTGATTTTGCATTCATTTCTGTAATCGCAATATCCTGGATGGACTGTGTAATACTAATAATAAAGGCAGCTAATCGATTTTACTGTACCAAGACGCTCCCTGGCAATTTGAACTAAAATATTGGGCATTGGTCCTCCCTCTTGTTGAATTTTTCTCTTGTCTCTTCGCATAAGCATAAGCATCAAAGCACTTTTCTAAAAATCCCATCAACATTAGCAGTGTCTGTCATTTCGTTCCAAAAAGCAGCTAAACTGCTCGCTGAAGAAGGAATTGACAGTTAGTTAGCTAAATTTATAACCAAAAATGTAAGAAATTAATTAGAATAATCTAACAGAACCTTACACTTACAGTTTAATTACGCTATTTACTAATTATACCTACAGCAGGCTTCAAGCGATTCCAACTGGTGCAGATATGTTTAAGTTTGACGTTTCAGTCATGTTCATTCCCAATTTACTTATTGGCAGGTTCTGCCCTTTATGAGGTTCAGCCCTTTTGAGAGGCCTACCCATCACAAAGAGCAGCCGTGAATCCTTATAAAGATAGGCAAAGAGCTCACTGTCCAAAAAACATCTGAGATTTTTTTCCTTTTTGTCTTTAGCCCAGGCGAGACGCTTCTGACGCTGTGTCTTGTTCAAGAAAGGCTTGACACAAGGAATGCGACAGCTGAAATCCATGTCTTGCATACGTCTGTGCGTGGTGATTCTTGAAGCACTGACCCCAGCTGCAGTCCACTCTTCGTGAATCTCCCCCACATTTTTGAATGGGTTTTGTTTCACAATCCTCTCCAGGGTGCGGTTATCCCTATTGCTTGTACACTTTTTTCCACCACATCTTTTCCTTCCCTTTGCCTCTCTATTAATGTGCTTGGACACAGAGCTCTGTGAACAGCCAGCCTCTTTAGCAATGACCTTTTGTGTCTTGCCCTCCTTGTGCAAGGTGTCAATGGTCATCTTTTGGACAGCTGTCAGGTCAGCAGTCTTCCCCATGATTGTGTAGCCTACAGAACAAGACTGAGAGACCATTTAAAGGCCTTTGCAGGTGTTTTGAGTTAATTAGCTGATTAGAGTGTGGCACCAGGTGTCTTCAATATTGAACCTTTTCACAATATTCTAATTTTCTGAGATACTGATTTTGGGGTTTTCATTAGTTGTCAGTTATAATCATCAAAATTAAAAGGAATGAACACTTGAAATATATCCGTCTGTGTGTAATGAATGTATACATTATACTAGTTTCACTTTTTGAATGGAATTACTGAAATCAATCAACTTTTTGATGATATTCTAATTATATGACCAGCACCTGTAGTTCACAAGACAGAATAGTAACTGAATTTACACAAATGAACCAGTTCAAATGTTTACTTATGCTTGTGTGTTGTTACCTGGATGATCAACGACTGTTTTTCTGTTTTGTTCCCTGGTTTGTCCTGAGCAACTGCTCATTGGTCTTCAGAACAGGTACTGCACATTATTTTGTTTTCCAGCATCTTCTGCATCTTTGACTCTTTTCCAACAATGGCTATATGATTTTGAGATCCATGTTTTCACACTGAGGACTCATACACAACTATTCTTAAAAAAGGTGCAAATATTCACTGATGCTCAAGAAAGCAACATGATGCATTAGGAACCAGGGGGTGTAAACTTTTGAATCGGTGTAAATTGTTATTTCGTTTTCTGGGAATCATGTAAATATCATATGTAGCTCCTGAAGGGCAGTACTAAATGGAAAAAAAAATTAAAAATTAATAAAAATAAATTATACCAATAATCCTGTTCAAAATTTACATCCCCCAGCTCTTAATTTGTTACCTTCTGGAGCATCTGTGAATGTTTGCACCTTTTTTAATAGTTTTGTATGAATCCCTAAATTGTCCTATAAGTGAAAAGATGGATCACATCATCATATAACCACTCTTGGAAAAGGGTTGAACATGCAGAAGATGCTGGAAAAGCACTAAAAGCACAGAATCAGGATTTTTCTGAAGAACAGTGAGCATTTTATCTGTTCCGGACAAACAACTATCATAAAACATAAACATCGATCATCCAGGTAACAACACACAGTATTAAAAATCAAGCATAGGTAAACTTTTGAAGTGGCTCATTTGTGTAAATTCAGTTATTACAGTGTCTTGTGGGCTAGATGTAAACATCTGTTATGTGAAATAGCTTATTCATGGCAGAACTAAAGAAAAAACAAAATGCAATTTTAATGATCCCGTATTTATTTATTTATTTATTTAAGCAAATTCTGCATGATATATATAAACTGATGAGCACAGCTGTATGTAGGTCTTTAAGTGCTGATTATATACAGTATTATGGCTCTGGCTATGTTTTTTACTTGGCTTCCATTTAGGTGTTTATTTATTAATTTACAGTTATATGTCAGGGACAGGAGTCAGAGGTGTGTTTAAAATCCGTGCGTAAAAGGGTTAATTAAATGCTGTGTCCACAATCCATTTACATTTTACAGCATTTTGGCAGACACCTTTATCTAGAGCAACTTACATTTATCTCATTTATACAACTGAGCAGTTGAGGGTTAAGGGCCTTGCTCAAGGGCCCAGCAGTGGAAGGTTGGTGGTGCTAGGATTTGAACTCATGACCTTCCAATCAGGAGTCCGATCTCTTATCCACTGAGTTACCACTCGCAATTCAGCACTCAATAAATATACAGGCTTAAAAAGATGCTCAGAATGCCAGCTAGAGGTCGATACACAAATATACACACCAATATCACAATCTAATACTCACTATTAAATGGGAGATCCAAACACAAAAAACACAAAAGGCAAGGCATTTGAAGACAAGGATCATAAGCAGCGGTCAAGGCAGTAACCAATTATATATATATAATGAATTAATGAATTGATTAATGAGAACAGGAAGTGAGCATGAGCATCAAAGAGGTCTCCTTAAAATTTAGGGGAGGGTACCCTCTGGTGGTGTGGCAATGAACTGTCCCAGGTGATACTTTATTATTTTCTGACAAGATTTTAGCCATTCAGACTTTTTTGACGTTTAAGGGCATGATTCTGAATTCCCTGCTCCATTTCAGGAAGTTTTCTTCTGTTCTGGAGTTTCCCTGTATCTCTCATGACATGGAAGCCCCTACAATATCAACAGTCCCACCAGCTTCTGTCCCAGAATTAATGGTATTAACATTTGAATTCACATCAATGCCTCATTTGAACTTAGTGTCCTTTTTCACAGGACTGTCTCTAGTTGTGTGTGAGTGTGAATGCCCATTATAATGCAGGCTTAAATGGTAAATTAAATTGGGGTATCTGCTGTTAAATATCTTCAGCTCTTTACAGGAACCTTCCTGTTTGGGGCACAGTTGCGAATGGTAATTGCCATCCATTTTAATGAAAAAAGTGAAAGACTTAGAAATATGAGTATGAGCTTAAATAGGTATATAAGCCTAAGTGACTATGATTGAGGACACTAGACATAATGTCACTAAATAGTTAGATGTTAAGATTTAATATTTAATTTAAGCCCTAAAAGGCCATTACATTAAAAAGAAAAAAAAGGTGAATATATACATATAAAATTTACTTCACATACAACAGATCAGCCAGCTGATTCATTTCTCATATATACTCTTACAGTCTGTCATGTCACTCATCATAGCTTTTCCTTGGATGGTACAAAAGGTGTGCACTACTTGTTATACTTGTCATCTGGCAAAGTGCGCTCTAAGTAATTTACTTAATGCTTGATCTACAATGAATAAAAACAATCTGTTTACATAAACAATCAACATAAAATACAAACTTTTTTAAAATCAAAACAAAATTTCAGGTGATTTATAGTCAGTGTGTGGCCCTGCTTGTACCAAGCTGAGGATACACCCAGCCCAGCACCACACCACTGTTAAAAAGATTGTGAATTTTACTGGAATAGCTTAAGTGGGATTTAATTTTTACCTTTGGTCACAGATTTACTTGCCAAACCAGCTTTACTTATTTCAGTGCCGATATATTCGGCAAGTAAGTACTTGTTCTGTTCAGAATTTTACTCATTCAGACCTTCAATTCCAGCCTTTTCTTCAGTCTCTCTACACTCAATACTTTTTCTTTACATGTGTCATGTGTCAATCTCAGTCCATTCCCTTATGTCCTTTCCCTTCTCCTTGCCCAATATTGACATATAGGCTTGTTCCTTACAGTACAAAGATGCCCCCTTTACAAAAAAAAAAAAAAACAACAAAAAAAACAACAACAACAACAACAAAAACACCTAGCTTTGTGTATGTTTGATACTGTCAACATAAATTAACCCACTGGATGAGGTAAAATAAGACAAGGGTATGAAATGGTTATTTCTAAAGCCAATCCAATTTATTGCTTTTCTTTTTTGCCCTCCATTCTTGTCTCAGGTAAAGTTGGAGAATCACTTCTGTTCAAAATGAGCAATTTGATGGACACTACAGTAGAAACAGAAAATAAAGAACACAACTTGACATTTCTGCACAGAGATTTAAGACATCAAGAGAATTTAAATGCAAATGTTGATCCAGTGTATTTGTCCACCTGTATTGTATCATGCTGCACACTTTGTGTTTTTATATATATATATATATATATAAAATAATAAATCTTCTAATAGGGCTAAGCCCCTGGTCTTTCAACGATAACAATGCTTCAACATAAGGTTTAATTTTTTCCATCAACATCAGATTATTTGCAGTTAACAAATGTCTTAATGGTTATTTTGAACTTTTGTGGAACCAAACGCAACAGCACGATCAATGATTGTAAGAAAAATAAGCAGAATGGTATGAAGAAGCAAAGCTAGGGGATGAATTCTTTCCAGCGCAGACTGTAGATTCATGTAGATTTTAACGTGACAGTGAACGTCATGTGATTCCACAGAATGAAATGACTGCTAGATTTGATCTTCATTTGGGCTGATATATTTCAAACAGTTTCTTGATACATCCATGCTCCTCATCAGTAGTGACCTAGAAATGCATGTGAAATAATATCACAGGTGTAATGAACACAAAGAAGTTTGATTGAAGGATTCCCCCCACACAGAAAAAAGTCTTTGGAGGAGAAACTAAAAGTTGGTCACATTTGCCGATCAAAGTAGAACACATTGGTCGATCAAAGTAGAAATTGGGTAAAGAGCTAGCAGAGATAAGAGATAACAGAGCCATAACATTTATGTTTAATGTTTGCTTTGTGGTGTAATCGCTGCATTAACCCAGTCAGACATTACAAACCCAAGCATAGGACTTGCATTGTGTAATAAGTGACAGATTAACTATGCCAGAGTGGCAACTTAACCGTGGCCAAAGTCTTGCTAGTAATGCAAATGTTCCTATAAACCTAATATTGTTTTAAAAATGTGGGTGCTATTGAATGACACAGAATTAGTATGCGATTGTGTTGTGTGATTCATGTTTATTAATCAGATGCTTTTTTATTAGTATATATACATCATTTCTAAATATGTTACTTAATAGGATGAGAGTGTTTCAACAGCATTTACACTTGCACTAGAATAAGAACACACAAGGGGTCAGAAAGTATATGGTAGTGCATGTGTATGTGTATGCTCTGCATTGCTTGATATTGTTCAAATCATACAGTGCATTACACATAAGTGTCTGTGATGGCAGTAAAAAGACCGGAAAAGGGAAGGGCTTTGGGTGGTTATATAATCCAGTCCTAGAAAGAGAGAGAGAAAAAAAGAAGTCAGCTGTGATAAGTAGCATGACGGAAGTGTGTCCACGTCAAAAGTTTTGAGGGAAATAAACTGAGTGGCAAAGACAGAATTGCAATTTCTGATTTCATCATGGAAGGATCGGAGTTTTCTTTGGTGAGTCAACTACAAATATTTGTGAAAGTTGTTGAGAAATCTACTTTCCCTTTCAAGCTAACTGTATCATGTGGCATTCCAAGGGTTACAAAAAGCAACAAACTTGCTTTGGTAAATGTTTTATGAAAGCATTTTGGAAAGGGTACAATGTCTCCAGATTTGGTTGATGCATGAACCAGTTATTATTAGCAAATTTGAATTTATATAACAAACTATTATTTGTGTGTGAACCTATTGCAATGCTGTTTTAACAGAACTGCAGTAAAGCTTTAAATAGAAAAATAACCTGTTAGATTAAGTTAAGGTTAGGTTCTTTGGCCAAGTTCACAATATTGTTCAACACTGCAGATGACATCAACCAGCCGACCAGAACTGTTTGACTTTGAAGGCATCTCTATGGTGCATTACTTTACTGATGACTGGGAAAATGTTCAAAACTTCCAGGCAAGACCAGACGACATCCTCATTGCTACTTACCCCAAAGCAGGTATTCTGTGTATTTTGAAGCAATTTGACCAAGAATGTTCATACGAGTAATTCTGAATGAAAGTTATGGGGCACATAATATATTTATTTAATCAACTTACTCATTTGCTTATCAACTGGATAATGTGTGCTGGATTAATTACACTAGTACTTGAAAGTTTTTGAACCCTTTAGAATTTTCTATATTTCTTCATAAATATGGCCTAAAACATCAGATTTTCACATGAGTCCTAAAAGTAGATCAAGAAATTTATTCTATTTAACATCCATCCATCCATCCATCTTCTACCGCTTACTCCTTCTTCAGGGTCGCGGGGAAACCTGGAGCCTATCCAATTTAACAAATGAGAGAAAAATATTATACATGGTCATTTATTTATTGAGGAACATGTTCCAGTATTACATATCTGTGAGAGAACCTTTGGTTTCAGTACCTGGTTATAAACATTCATGGTAACTGTTGATCAGTCCTGCACATCGGCTTAGGCAGGGGTGGGCAATCTTAAAAGAGCATTAATGTGAGGAAACCCAAGAACATCCCAGAATTTAAGCTGTTCTGTACTGAGGAATTTGAGCAATTCCTCTAAGCCAGGGGTGGGCAATCGTATCCGGAAAGGGCCAGTGTGGGTGCAGGTTTTCATTCCAACCAAGCAGGAGGCACACCTGATTCCTCCTGTTTAATCAGTTGGTCTTGGCTTTCAAAAGATTCAGGTGTGGTTTCTGCTCGGTTGAAATGAAAACCTTCACCCACACCGGCCCTTTCCGGATAAGATTGCCCACCCCTGGCTTAGAGGAATTGCTCAAATTCCTCAGTACAGAACAGCTTCAATTCTGGGATGTTCTTGGGTTTCCTCACATTAATGCTTGCATCTGGTCTTTGCACAACATTTCTTCTGGATTAAGGTCAGGACTTTGACTTGGCCATTTAAAAACATTAACTTTATTCTTCTTTAATCATTCTTTGGTAGAATTACTTGTGTGCTTAGGATCGTTGTCTTGCTGGATGCCCCACTTTCTCTTGAGATTCAGTTCATGAACAGATGTCCTGATATTTTCCTTTAGAATTTGCTGGTATAATTCAGAATTCATTGTTCCATCAATGATGGCAAGTCATTATGGCCCAGATGCAACTAATCAGGCTCACACCATGATACTACTACTAGCATGTTTCACAAATGGAACAAGGTTTTTATACTGGAATGCAATGTTTTTCTTTAAATAAAATAGTGAATTTAAGTAGCATTGTCATGGTCTATTCCATGGTTCAAAGGACAGGCAGACAGGAACGTCCATCCAGAATCACAATGACAGGAAACAGATGAGGGTCAAAATCAAGAAGTATAACTAGTAACAGAAAACAGAATAAGATTTTATACCGTTCTGGTTTGGTGTTTTGTGGTGAACAAACAAGGGCTATACACAGAACATATGCACTCATTTGGGGGAAAAACAGTGTCAGAGGAAAAAAAATATGGAGAATGAATAAGAAGAGCAAGCAGCATTGCATTGCACACTGAGAGGGGACTTCAGGACATTCTGCTGTGAGTAAAGTACTTTTGCATGTGTATGAGCTGAGCCGACATTTTACACTGGTGTAGGCCTACAGTGACTGTAAACTTCTGATTCCAGTTGGTCACAACGACACCAGGGTTTCACTTTCTCTCCAATTCTCTTCCACCAGGCACCACCTGGGTTTCCTACATCTTAGACCTTCTTTATTTTGGCAATACAGCACCAGAACGTCAGACCTCAATACCCATCTACTTGCGAGTGCCTTTCCTTGAGGCGGTTATTCCTAAGATATCTACAGGTCAATAGTCATGCTCATTCCAGTACAACACACATATGATTCATGAGGGAATCACAAGTTCCATACTAATCTTAACAATTATATGTAATGAAACCACTTGTGCATAAACCTTAAACATTTCAATTTAATGCTGCTTTTCTTCTTTGTATAGGGGTTGAACTAGTAAATAATTTACCCACCACACCACGACTCATCAAAACTCATTTACCTGTTCAGCTGGTGCCCAAGTCTTTCTGGGAACAGAACTGCAAGGTATAGTATTTGGGACCTCTTCAGATTTCAGTTCTGGTCTTTAATTGTATGGTATTTTTAATCATCAAACATAGGGATGGTGTAGCAAGAGAGATTCTGGAGAGGGGTTCGGTTCCATGTCCTGGAGGTTTTGATACAAATCCAAAACAAAGTCCTAGAACAGGAGTCAGCAGGTCAAAACACAGATACTCTACAACAACCAAGTAAATCCAAAGAGTAATCTAAGAACACAGCAAGTGTCAAACTCAGGAACAGCAAACAGAAAACAACGTCACAGAACTTTTTCAATATAAATATTGGCAAGATTTTGCAATGTGACTGTGTATGTAAAAGTTATTAGACCATGCTTCATTTGACTAGAAGATGTAACTCATTATTGAACAACTCCGGACAGTAAAAAAAAAAACAAAGAATACACCCCCTCAACTCGGAATTCCTACTCAGGAACTCAGGATGGTTTCCAAAGCCATGTTCTCCGACTTCAACAAGTGATTTCAAATCAACGTGTCTGAGCACTACATCCGCAGTAAACAAAGCAGTCCTTCTTATGCTGTATTTGAGGCACAGTTGCAACTTGCAATTCCTCACCTATAATTGGAAAACCACAGAAAATGTCCCATCAACTTGAAATTTCAACTTGCATATTACCACAAATGCAGCAATAGTCGACTACCTCAAGAGAAGACTACACCCAGTTAATGCAGCAAAAGTTGAATACAGCATAGTCCATAAACAGGAAATTACTGGGAAACAGGAAGAGTGTAATATAGTTCAATACTTAAGAGCAAGGAGGTGTCATTACTCAAGATCGGTAGGAAAGAAAATACTAATAATGTCCACATCACCACAATAACAGAAATGCTGAATGCACATGATGATTGTAGAACACAACTCTTATGAATAAACAGATGTGTTCAAGCTTTAAACAACATTCAAAGGATTATGGATCCCACTTAAACAACGTTGTTTCTTCAATAAAAACTGTATTACACATTTAAATTAATGCTTTGTTCTGTAGCGTGGTCACGTGGCGTGACGGGAAGGAAGTAGGCAGGATGCAATTGCAGTGAAACGGTGAGTTTTATTTACAGTGCCGGGTGCAAAGTAAAACAATAGTAACAGAACTCCTAAGCTAAGCTATGCTCACTGACTATGGCTAAGGCTAAAGCTAACTTGGCTATGACTATGGCTAAGGCTAGAACAAGGCATGAAAACAAGGTCGCTCCGTATAAGTCGTTATATTAGTCATTATACAAATCATTATCAGCGTTATATTGAACCGCGCCGTGCGAACATGGCTCACGGTGTGTATATATAACTGTCCCATTCATTAGCCGGCAACCGCTAACAGCTGTGCGCACTTCCGTGTACG
Organism: Ameiurus melas; assembly: GCA_012411365.1. Lineage (NCBI taxonomy): Eukaryota > Metazoa > Chordata > Actinopteri > Siluriformes > Ictaluridae > Ameiurus > Ameiurus melas. The sequence continues at coordinate 8,628,052 of CM022780.1, read as the reverse complement.
CACATCTGACACGACGGGGCAAAGACATGACGTCACCACGGAAGAAGTTTGCGCATGTGCAACAGCGCTCATCTTGCGCTGTTACTCCGGGAGTATTTATTTCAGCTTTTCATTGTCAGTGTGTGTCTCTCCAGGTTATCTATGTAGCTCGTAATGCCAAAGACAATGCTGTGTCGTATTTCCACTTTGAGCGCATGAATCTCATACAACCTGATCCAGGAGACTGGAGCAATTATCTACAGATGTTCAAGGACGGAAAGAGTGAGTAACAGAATTACTATATCAAATGAACTCACTGGAGGAGAGGCTTAATGGCACAAATATTAATGATGAGCTTGAAATTTACTCAAGAAAATAGCACACAAAAAAGTTGCTTCTTAAGTATTAAAAGTAAATGTTTAACTGGTCAAATTAGATGAATGTCAGTTGCAGTGGATTAAATACACTACATGGCCAAAAGTATGTGGACACCTGACCATAACCCATATGAAGGTCTTCCACAGACTGTTGCCGCAAAGTTGAAAACACACAATTGTCTATAGCGTTTCTTCACTGAAGCCTCAGCATGACAACGCAATTGTGCACAAAGCAAGCTCCATAAAGACATGATTTAACAAGGTTGGTGTAGAAGAAGTCAAGTGGCCTGCACAAAACCCTGATCTCAAACCCACTTAACACCTTTGGGATGAATTGGAATGCCAACTGCTCTTCATACCTTCTCACCAAACATCAGTTCACAACATCTTGAGCTCTTGCGGCTGACTAGGCAAATCCCTACATCCACCTTCCAAAGGCTTATGGACATCCTACCCATGATTTTGTAATGGGATTTTCAATACGTATGTGTCCACATACTTTTGGCCATACAGTGTATTTTCAGATGCATAAGAATAGCTGTAGTGCTAAGTGCATTGTGTAGCATGAAGGTCATCGCTGGTAATGATTTGGAATTATTCTATATATGTTTTTGTTTTCTACATTGATGAACTTGATTGGATGCTTTAAATTGAAATGATTGGCTGCTTAACTGAGACCATTCAGTCGGTGTATTGCATAAAGTCACTTGTTGTTGTTTTTTTTCATGAAATGTAATTAAGTAACAGTACAAGTATTCAAGATTTCAACAATACACAGAAACAAATGCACCAAAATTCTAATAGTAACAAAATACAATTGCTCTAGTATTTTTCCACCCCGATTATCAATGTATATGTGTAATTCTTTTTATATGACCTTGTAGAGGTGTTTGGACCTTGGCATGATCATGTGACTGGCTACTGGGAGAAGAAGCAGACATACTCTAATCTTCACTACATGTTCTTTGAGGATATGGTGGAGGTAGGCAATGTAGAATAACTTTATTATTGTGGGTCCAGAATTTTGAGCTTTGATCATCCTAATTTGTTTCTCTCTTATCTAGAACACTGATCGTGAGGTGGAGCGTCTTTCTTCTTTCCTGGGTGTATCTGCACCAAAAGAAGAGAGAGAGAAGATTACAAAAAATACCCACTTTGATGCCATGAAGCAAAACAAGATGACCAACTACTCCACAATCCCAGTCATGAATTTTTCGATCTCACCTTTTATGCGCAAAGGTCAATATACTTTAAATCCTTATGAGCCATTAACACTGGTATATGTTTACCTCCTGCACAAAAATGGTAAGGAATGACTGCTGCAGCATTGCCCCAACTAAAACATCTAGGTTATCAGAATGGGTTTTTTTTTGTATGTAACATTTCTAGAAACTTTGTGTAATACAACTCTAAACCCTACTTTGAGGACCAATCTGAGTTGTTCTGCACATTATTTTTGTAACATTTTTACAAGCAGATGTTTGCACAAATATTAGCTTGAACCCACTTTTTTGATTCTTTTTTAATATTGATGTACTTGAACAATGACTTGTTGTATATATGGCATACACTGAAGTTACAAAGCAAGGTAATTAAATGTTTGACTCAACGTCAGTCCACTACTGATGTTGGACTACTGAACAGAAGCTTGTGAGTTCAAATCCCAGTCCTGCCAAGCTGTCACTGCTGGGCCCTTGAGCAAGGCCCTTAACCCTCACCTGCTCAGATGTATAAATGAGATAAAAGTAATTGCTCTGGATAAGGGCATCTGCCAAATGCCATTAAAAATGAAATATTCTGTCTAATTTCAGGGATGTCAAACTCATTTTAGTTCAGGGGCCACATACAGCCTAATTAGATGTCAACTGGGTCAGGCCAGTAAAATCATAGCATAATTACCTATTAATAACCATAAGCCCTAAATTTTTCGTGCAAAGAAGTACATTAGGTTTTAAATTTTCATATTTAATGAAATATCCTTTTACAAAACATATCATAAACAACCTCAGATTTCTTAAGACAAACATGTGCAGTTTGCTTCTGATTATCATTTACGTCTGTGCATACAACTGGTCACAGTGTTTGTAAATAAATAAATAAATAAAAAGCTAATACTTTATGTCACATGTAACTGAAAAATATAGTGTTGCACTTTAAAATTTATGGCATTGCATGAACAATGGGATTTCACCAAACCAAACTCTCTTGTAGTATAGCTGTTGACTAACATTAAATTGCAAATTTTTTTAACTATTACTACAGCAAGGATCCATTTTCACAGAACTGTATTCTGTAAGTGCAATCAAAGTCTGAAGCAGCATTTTAAAGGAGTTAGTCATGTCTAAACTACTTTGTTTTTGCTCCTGAAACTTGGCATCTTTTGGTCTTTTGTCAAAAAAAGAAGAAAAGTAGTGTCCACTTTTCTCCTTTTTGACAAAGACATTTTGGCTAATGAGGGTGTGGGGGCAAGTAGAAAATAGGGTCGACTACACCGTAATAACAAACAGCAGAAGGTGCATTGCTACCATCTGCTGTTCGGTCTGAGACCCAGAATTTTGCAGTGTCTTCTACTCTGACTAAAACAGTGCGCCCCTAGCGTATAATTTAGAAAGAGCATTTTATTTAAAAAAAATAATAAATTCTAGTTCGTGTCTTTTATGCATTTTTACACTTTCAAAATTCATCCAGCGGACCGGATTGAACCCCCTAGCAGGCCGATTTTGGCCCGTGGGCCGTACGTCTGAGACCCCTGGTCTAATATATGCTATATTGGGGCTGATCAGAACTTGAATAAGAAATTCAAGTGAAAACCTACCTAAGTGTTGCTAATAGGAAGATAAACGTTGCTCAAATAATTTGTATTTTCTTTCTGAAATTTCCTCTAGGTAAAGTTGGTGACTGGAAGAATCACTTCACCGTGGCCCAGAATGAGCAGTTTGATAAACACTACAAAGAAAAGATGAAGAACCCAACTTTAAAATTTCGAACACAGATTTAGGACATCGTGAGAACTTCTAATTCTTAGAATTTTGCATGTACAAATATCCCTCAATGATCATTTTGCTAGCATGTTAGTTGTAAACAGTACAATTCATTATTTATTATTTATATATATATATATTATAATAATGTTATTATTTATATATTACACAGGCATTGCATAGCAGAAGTGCCACATAAAGGGATTAAAATATGTCTGAATGTAGAAATGAATATTTAACATGTCTCCAGTGTCAATATTTGTAATAGTCAGTGGTAAAGCTCCTTTAAGTTTCATGTACATTATTATCTCTGTTAGTGTTGGCAAAACGCTGTGGTATAAGAGGAATAAGACACTTCGGGACATCCTGCTATAGGAAAAAAAAAAAACTTATTTGGCTGCATCACAACACCCCATCATTGATTATTTTTCTACAACATGTCCCATTGTGTTTTATTCTTGACATAATTTACACTGTTTTCCACAAAATCTAGAAATTCTTAGTTTTGAAATGCCTACAAAGTATTTCTGTGGCAGTTGCAGTTACTTAACAGCATCTACAGAGATACATTTTGGCTGTATATAACTATGGACCTGTGAATCGACTGCTGCAAATTAAATACCACATGGATTGATTTAATGAATTGGCAAGTCTTTAAAAATGAAAAACATGCTTGTTGTGCCAGTGTAAAATGTTAATTTTATACTCTACTATCACCTTGACATTGAGTGTGACATGCTACAAACTGTAGCTTCTTTCTTCTTCTCTAAGCAATAAAGTAAGCAAACTAATAAAATAAAACAAACTTTGGGCTTTTGTGGTCATTTTGTGCTTGCAGGGGAGCCTGGAGCCTAGGAACACGGGGCATGAGGACACCCTATATGGGGGGCCAACCCATCACACACACACACATACACACACACGCACGCACTATGGACAATTTTTTAAATTGTAAATGTTGAGTGGTCTGACTTAATAACAGGTTGGACAGAGTGGATCCATCAGTGTTGCCAAACCATAAATGACCAGATGGCAGAGTAACATGTATTAGAACTCGAGATTAGACAGATTAGACAGATAGATGCATGGGTAGATAGATCGGAACATAGATAAGCAGAAGGAAATTAAGTAATAACACTGCAGATGTAACAAAGCTGATTTTTTCCCCAATGTATTTATTTATTTTTTACATTTCATTTTAAGAAATAAATATCGGAAAGCATACCCATTCACACTTCAATTCAATGCTAATAAGTAGGAAAAGACAGAGCTCAATTTGAGATTTTTTTTAGTGCAATTACCACGATATTAAAATGTGCCAAGCCTCAGCTGGGAGAAAACATTGTGTACTGCCTTCAAAGGAAGAAGTACAGCAAGACTATTTACAAATGAAGGACTTGTGATGTGTTCCCCTGTACTAAAGCGGACCATCTTTGTGTCACTGAGTTGGAATGATGTCAAGAACAGCCAAGCTCAATGATGTGCACACTGACTTAATGTTTTCACTTCTGTTCATGTTTTGCATATATTAGTTAATATTTTGCACTTCCATATTTCTTGTAAATAGTTATTTTTGCCTCCTAAAATCCAATCCCACATCCATGTCATAGGAGGTGGAACCAGCACCTTCTGTGTGCTTATAATACATACAGGGCTATGGTGCTGATTTTAGTAAAGGGTAAATGAGTAAGTTGAAGGCTAGATGCATAAGTTTCAAACTTTATTTGTGAAATAGCATTTTGTAGCTAACAGTTTCATGCTATTCCCTTTTGTTATTTCATTTTGTGCCGTTTGGATGTATTTTCCATGTTATTTGTTGGTGGTTTGTGCCATTTGGGCATGATATTTTGTGCCATTTTTTTTAACAATGCCTGCTATTTCTAGAAGGTTTCTACGTTTTTATATACTATGTGCCATTTTCTTGAGGCTTTGTGCCATTTCCACAGGCATTAATGCCATTGGGAGAGGTTTTGTGTCATTTGGAGACATTTTTACCTTTGTTTGGATAACCTCACACAGAATTTTAGTGGTTGAACTCCTTCAAATTTTGGAGGCTTATGGGCAAGTACTAGGGGAATCTCATCGAGCAGGAATGGGCTTGATCTCACAATTTACTTGGAAGAATCAAACATTTGTGTGGGGAAAAAGGGTTTTTTTTCCTTCTAAATATATTGCCCCAAGGTGGCTAGGTAAAAATAGATATACTTGTGAAAAACTGCTAATTATTAAAGCTTTGAGTGTCTACTTTTAATTGAGCTATTAACCACTACTGTGGAGTGTGACATTGCAAATAAATTCCATGCTGAACAAGGGCACCCCAAAACAGGCAAAAATGAAATTTTTTGGCTACTGGTCAAATTAAAAATGAAACAATACTGAAACTAAATACAAACTAAAAGAAATGATTTTCAAAAGATAAAAATGAAATCAAAACTATTTATGTGCCATGAAAACTAACTGAGACAAAACAGAAATTGAAATACAAAATACAAAACAAATAAAAATAAAAACTAGCAATAATTTCCAAAGTTATAAAAACCCTGGGCTGGACAAAGGCACAAACGTGATCAGGCCATGTGTAGGTCATGGTGGTTGTTGGGAGAGTCCATGGAGTGCTGTGACATGACAAACACACTACACTTGGCCCAGGCATGAAGAGTCATTAGTAATGGATTTGTTAAATAGGATTTGGAACTGGAATATTTCAGGAATCAGCAGCCATATTCAAGCGGGCTTTGTTTACAAAGAAAGAAACAATGTATGCTTTGTTTCCAGTTTAGACTATTTAAGCTTCCTAAATTGCTGTGGATTTCAGTGAGACTGAACAATTATGTTATTACATACAGTCAAACCCAAAGTCCCTCAAGAAGTGCTATGAACAGAAATACATTTGCTCAAAGGGCAAGCCTCAATAATAATTTTTATACAACGCTTGAAATCTCATTGTTATGGCATCACAAATTTGTTAGCTGTTATGAGCACCCCTAATAAATTTCTTCAGCCTATATACCATCATACAGCAATGGCCCTGTGATGGTCCCTTTCCACTGAGGCACAGGGTCGAGGACAGCTGAGCCACTGGACCTCATTTAGCAAGCTGGATAAGAAGAAATGTATTTGTAAATTACACATGAATTTAGGTATTCATGGGGGACAAAAATCCTGTAGTTATTAAACTACTTTTTTCATATTAGATTGAATTCATGCCTTCTAGGGACACAAAGGAAATGCTTCATTTTATACAAGCCTGTTTACTCCAGCTCGGGTTGCCACCTTTAATGTGTAAAAATACACTTTTACATTATTCTCACTGTAAAGACTTAGTGTATGTAGAGAACAATGTCTATGAAAATACGGGACAAATCACGTCACATAATGGCTCAATAAGGAATGCAGTGTAATCATTTTCAATATGGCACAATCCCACCAATGAAACTTTTTACTGAAGTAGAGCCAGAGTTGCTCATGAAAGAGTGGAGGGCTTTGGGTGGTTTAATAATCAAGTGCAAGAAAGGGAGCTACACAAATAGGTCAGCTGTGATAAGTACTAGAGTAGTGTATGGGAAGCGTGTGAACCATCAAAGATTGTGAGGGAAAGTAGCACACGAATGACAGAAAGACAAAATTACAAAACAAAGAACAATTTCTCATTTCATCATGGAAGGATTGGATTTTTCTTCGGTGAGTCAGCTGAAAATAATATTTAGAAAGTTTTGTAGAATTATATTATTATATTATATTATATTATATTATATTATATTATATTATATTACATTATATTATATTATATTATATTATATTATATTATATTATATTATATTGAGAATATGCTTAATGTCTATTAAAGACATAGAGGTTCAAGACTTCATTGTGGGCAATGAGCAGAGTTTTACAATTATTGCAACCAATTATCTTCTTTTTTTTGCACTGGCATTCCAGTGACCATCTTTCAAACTAACTTTGTAAATTTTCAATCAAATACTAAAAGACAACAAACATCTAAATTTGCTTCTGTAAAAGTTTTATTAATCAGTGGCTCCAGATCTTGTCACAGTATGAACTAGCTGTTAAATTCTAATTCCATCCATGCATCCATCCATCCATCTTCTACCGCTTACTCCTTGTTTCTGGGTCACGGGGAACCTGGAGCCTTAAATTCTAATTATTTATCATATTTATTTATAATTAAATATATGTGTGCTGGCAAACTTTGCATTAATTCATTCTACATGCAAATTAAATGTATTGCTGTTTCAACAGAACTGCAATAATGTTTTAACTTTTTTAAATAGAAAATGAGTTAAAGTTAGGTTGTTTGTCTAATTTAACAATAATGTTTAATATTACAGATGAAGTTGACCAGTCAACCAGAATTGTTTGAATTCAAAGGCATCTCTATGACCCATTTCTTCACTGATGATTGGGAAAATGTTCAGAACTTCCAGGCAAGACCAGACGACATCCTCGTGGCTACTTACCCCAAAGCAGGTATTCTGTGTATTTTAGAGCAGTTTAATCAAGAATGTTCATATGGGTCACTCTGAATATAAGGTATGTTAGTGGGGCACAAAATACAAAAATATATGTATTTAATTAACTTATTAGTTTTCTTATCAACTGGTTAATGTGTTCTGGATCAACTCTGTGAAGTGTTCATATGGCTAATTCTGAATGAAATATACTAAATAAACTGTGATGTTATGGCTAGTTCATTCCCTGTAGGACATCATATCAATTTATTAATTTGCTTATCACCTGGAAAACCTGGATAATTTTCTGCTTTGAGTAAAATACTTGTGCTGAGCTGATAACGTGAGCCCTCTTTCTCTCCAATTCTCTTCCACCAGGCACCACCTGGGTTTCCTACATCTTGGACCTAATTTATTTTGGCAATACAGAACCAGAGCGTCAGTCCTCAATACCCATCTACTTGCGAGTGCCTTTCCTTGAGGCGGTTGTTCCTGAGACACCTACAGGTCAGTAGCCATGCTCACTCCAGTTAAATAGATTAATGTGTTAATCACCTGCTTCATCTTAATCTTTACAGTTTTATGCAGCAAAACCATGATGCTAACACTACTTTATTTTTTTATTAAAAAAAATATATATATATATGAGTTTTCTTCTTTGTGCAGGGGTTGAACTAGCAAATAATTTACCCACAACCCCACGACTCATCAAAACTCATCTACCTGTTCAGTTGGTGCCCAAGTCCTTCTGGGAACAGAACTGCAGGGTACAGTATGTGGCATTTCTTCAGTCTATGGTCTTTAATTGTATTTTTAATGGTGAAATGTAGGGTTTGGTTAGGATTCACACAAGATCTATAGGAAATGGAATACTTCTGATGTCCTCATCACCACAATAATTTTACTGTTGAATGAAATGATATTTATTGATATATATGTGTATTTAAATGAAATAATGTAATGGAAAATGTGTATTTTAAGTCAGTTATTTCTAAAACAAATATATCATGTGTAACAAGTCAAGCGTCAGAGTGTTAACAGTCTATGGATGCATGAGTGCTGAAACTGGGTCCAAAGTAGAGACAGTGGTAAGGTTTTAATTAGACATGAAATAAAAATTAGAGACAGATCAAAGATTTTAATTAGACATGAAATAAGACAGAAATAGAAACACTTGACTAAGACAGCAACAGATAATGATTGTGGTAGAGACTTGAGGCCGTGCAAGAATGGAAGAAAATGAAGTCAGATCTTTCCACTGCCCCATTCTTCTAGTGCTTCACTATAGGCATAAAAGGATTCAGGCATTCAGGAATGTCTGTATGTGTTAAGTGATCAAGTTTTAAATAATCTTGAAATGATTTGTAAATTAAACCAGAGAAGTGATGCACTATGCAACATGATTGCAAGTGTGTAAATTCAGTGTACTCATTCCTTATTAAGGGCTTTCCAAACATCAGAAACAGTAGTGGAAATGTATATAAACAAGGATGAGACTTTGCCACAAGACAAAGGAAGATGAGAGCATGAATCTATATACTAATCAAGGACAAAACTAAGAACAGGTATACACATTTAGAAAATTGCCCAATGGCAAGACAGGGGCAAAGGCAGGACTGAAGCCAAAACAAAAACACACCAAACACAAAAACTCATGCAGTACTCACCGTGCTAAGAAATGTGCTAGGGGAGAGGAATGAGGGAATTTGTAACACACTACAGTCCCTTTTTTGGTGTCTGATCTTCATCTACATTGTTTTGAACATCTGCACCCCATTTATGTTTTTGGGTTTTCACTTAAACAAACGGTGTAATGTAGTTTTAGATATGTTTTAACTTGAGTTGTGATTCTTAAGTAAACAATGTATTATTACACTTTTAAAATAATCAGTCTACAGATCTATGTAGTACAGTTTTCTTTATTTTGTTCAATAAGGGAATAAACCCAGTTAATAGACTGATTTAAAGATTTAAAAAGTTTTGCTACCTTTCAAATAGTACACAAGATTGAAAAAACACCTTCTTGGATCATCATCATGTTGAAGTGGCTTGTGTACTTTAGTGAACCTCAGAACTATGTCATTCAGAACTATGTCTGGACCACCCTTGGTGAACATATTTGAGCAAAGAGGTCAGAGAAAAGATAATACCAGTCTCAAGGTTAAAAGCCTCACAGTTGGCATTTTCTCCAGTGGACAAAAGGGTTGCTTTTATGAAATTTTGATTCTCAGGAAGGAAAACTCTGACTGTTGTATGAGCAAATGCACTAAATAGGAGGAGTATTCAGCCTTCTTGGAGAAGGTGGAACAAGTGCTTAAAGGTGTACCTCCTACTGACTCCATAGAGCTCCTGGGCTACTGGACATGTCGGTAAGATTTTTGAAGGGACATGATTGGGAGGAATAGCCTCCAAGATCTGAACCTGAGAGGGAAAATGATATTGGACTTCTATGCAAGTCATTGATTGTCAATAACAAACATTTTATTGTTCATAAGTATACTTGGTACCAGAACATCTTGGGCCCGAGGTCAGTAATTGATTTTGTAATTGTATCAGACTTGAAGCCATATGTTTTGGGCACATGGGTGGAAAGAGAGGCAGAGCAGTCAACTAATCACCACTTGGTAGGAAGAGCACCAGCTAGAGTTACCTAGTAAACCTATTAGAGCAATCCAGGATTTTAACTCTCAGCTCAGAAAGGACTTCTCCCAGGTACCAAGTTAGGTCTGGGACAATGAGTCTAAATAGAAGCTGCAAGATGGTGAGGCCAGAAGGTTCTTGGTGCCTATACTAGCAGTAACCCTAGGATGTGTAAGTCTACTCCAGTAGGGAAAGCCATGAAATTCAATGATGAGGCCTTTCAAGGGATGCTCAGGGTGGACTTATGATTCAAGTAAAATGTACATGAGAGCCAGAAGGGTTGCAGCAAAAGCAGTTGCAAAATTGAAAGCTTGTGCATGGGAGGAGTTTAAAGTAGATACGGGAAAAGGGTGGCCCTAAAGATGTTCTGGCAAACTATTCAATGCCTCACAAGAGGAAAATAAGACCATGCCCAAACTGTACTAAATAAGTGCAGGGAAGTGTTAACCTCTACTGCGGATATTGTTGAGAGATGGAAGGGGTACTTTGAGGAAATCCTTAACCCAGTGAACATGCCCTTCCTTCATGAGGCAGTGTCACAAATCTCTAGTGTTTTGCAGTCCATCTCTATTACTGAGGTTACTATTATGGTTAGAAACCTCCATAGTGGTAAAGCTGAAATGAGGGTTCAGATTCAGCCAGAGATGAAGGGTCATGGGACAATGCTAATCCAGTTTGCATATGTTTTATGAATTTGGAGAAGGCCTATTATCACGCGCCTTGAACATCTGTTATGTAAGATTCTGTAGGACTGTGGGGTATCTAGGTTGTTATTTCATGCAAGCCGGTCTCTGAATGAGTACAGTGAGAGTTCTGCCTATGTTCAAGGCATTAAGTTAACCCAATTAAGGTGCGTGTCTGACTTTCATCAAAGGTGTGTCTTGTCTCCACACCTGTTTGTGATTTTCATGGACCAGATCTCAAGATGCATCCAATATTGTAGAGGTGTCCAGTATGGGAGGCTAAAGAACATCCCACTTATTTACAAATGATTTTTTTTTTGACACCATCCAAACCAGACCTTAGCAGCTGGGTTGAATAAGTCCGAGGCCATGCCTCTCTTCCAGAAAAGGGTGGGATGCTCCCTGCAGGTGAGGGGAGAGACCATGCCCCAGGCAGAGGACTTTAAATATCTTGCGATCTTATTCATGAGTGATGGAAATGTGGGCATGAGATTGACAAATGGGTCAGGTCAGCAGCAGTACTGTTACAGTTGTTTTAAGCCGTCTGTGGTGGTGAAGCAGGAGCTCAGTTTGTGGAGGAAGATCTCTGTTTACCTCTGTCAGTCTATCCTCAAAATCAAAGAATGAATGAAACATTTATTTAGCTCTGTATAGTGTGTTCCACTTCATCAATGTCTGTGTGTCTTTCTAGGTCGTCTATGTAGCTCGCAATGCCAAAGACAATGCTGTGTCTTATTTCCATTTTGATCGTATGAATGAAGTACAACCTGATCCAGGAAGCTGGAACAATTATTTACAGATGTTCATGGATGGAAAAAGTAAGCCAGTTACTAAATCAAACGAGATCACTGGAGGAGTGGCTTAGTGACACCATTATTAATGATCAATTTTAACTCAACACACCATAATACTTTTTATTTGGCCTTTTAGCTTTGTTTGGACCTTGGTATGATCATGTGTGTGGCTACTGGGAGAAGAAGCAAACCTACACCAATCTTCACTACATGTTCTTTGAGGATATGGTGGAGGTAAGGAAAGTGCAATATCTTGTCCATAGAGTGCATTGTACAGATATCTTGAAACCAGTTTGTGATAATTGTTATTGATAACTGTCACAGTGCACAAATTGTTTAGACCAGTCTCATGCAGCACGGCTTTTGCATATTGTTTGAGCTCTGTTCACAGTCATTCATTCCTCTCTCGCCTAGAACACTGATCGTGAGGTGGAGCAGCTGTGCTCTTTCCTTGGCTTATCTACACCAACAGAAGAGAGACAGAGAATTATAAGCAACGTCCACTTTGATGTCATGAAGCAAAACAAGATGACCAACTACTCTACAGCCTCAGTCATGGATTTTACGATCTCACCATTTATGCGCAAAGGTTCACATGCAATAAAGCTCTATGTAATGTTAACATTTAATATCTGGACAACATTCCTGTTCTGCACATTACATATCTAAAGTTTTTATAAGCACATGCTTGCCTGAACCCAATCCATTGATTTCTTTGAATATTGAAAAACATGAATGATGACTTCCTGATTCTACAGTAGTAGTAATGACTATGGCCAAGCTGTGCCCTATGCAGGAATTCATATACTCTATTTCTGTTTGCATTAATGCATGTAACTAGCTAGCCAAATATGGAAATGGACTACACATTAGAGCTTTCACTTGCCTGGTGGGCTAACTAATAAATGTATAATTTATTATACACCCCTGTGACTAATATACCTATTGTGTGTGGTCAGAAAAGGAATGCAAGTAAAAAAGTTTTGGTAACTCTTAAGAGGATGATAACTCTCGATAATTTGGTTTGTAATATCTATAGTCTGATGTTTCTCTCTGTCTCCATACATTTTATTTTCTCCAGGTAAAGTTGGCGATTGGAAGAATCACTTCACCATGGCTCAGAATGAGCAGTTTGACAAACACTATAAACAGAAGATGAAGAACTCAACTTTAAAGTTCCGCACAGAGATTTAGGACATCATGAGACCTGAGAACTGTAATTTACATGGTGATTAATATTAGTCCATTCTGCCTGCATTTTAAGTTATGAACTGCGCATAATGTAAGAAATAATATTTTTTAACAATAAATTTAGCTAGGACACTGATTTGTATAAAAATCACTACTAATTTACATTGTTTGCTACAAAGCGACAATGTTTCCAAGACTTTCTCACTCTTTAAATGTCTACATGACATTTCTGTAGCTCTTTCGGGTAAAAAGACATTTAGGCAGGATTAAACTGTGAATATACAAATATGAAATTTTCTCCAAGCAATTTGACATATCAAGTTTATACATTTAAATTTATATATTTTATACCATTTGTCACACAGGTACAGTACAATGCTTGTAAATTCAATGGAAGCTTCATTTTAGTGTACCAACACACACAATTGATATTGCTTTAGAAGAAAACAAAAAAAGAGGGGTTTATATGAAAGAGGCAATAAGTTCCAACAAAGTTCCAGAGCTGGTAATGACCAAGCCATGATTATATAATAAATAGAATTGACTAACTTTTGCCTTTGGCTCTCTCAGGTGGTCATTCCTGCATGTGACATTTTCATAAACAACATTTTACACAGTCTTGTACACAGAAAAAGGGCGACCCAATCTCAAAGGGTGGGCGAAAGGACTTTCATAATAATATCAATAATATCAATACCAAAATACTCAAATAAAGTAGTCTTGTAAATCCTTTAATAAAACCTTGCAGTTTGACAAATCCTTTCAGAAGAATATAGTTAATGCATGCTCAAAAAGTTTTTTAAAATGTTTTGAAATGTTTAATTGCATAGTTTAATTTGTGCGTGTGTTTGTTGGTTAGTTTGTTTGATCAGTCATGATGTGACTAAGGACTGATCTTATTCTGATTCAGAGAAAATAATGCAGGATTATAGTGTGAAAAAGTATGAAAAGCCTGTTTTGTTTTGATTAAAAATTATGTAAAGATAAAGTTCATTAAAATGGTTTTATTCCTCAGTGGGCAGAAGAATTGAGACAAATTAAATGTTCTTTCTTTTATGCAGCTTCCAGCGTCCCCTTTTCTCACCTGTTAAATTACCTACAACATTACATATGACAATACAAAATTTCCTATGAAATATCTTACAAATCAAAATGTTCCCAAAAAACTATATATTTCATTAACTATGTCTTCGGCATAGATTATACCTAGTCTCAAAGAAGTTTGAAAGGAAGTAATGAAACACACCGTCCCAGTCATATAATCAGTAAAAGTAGTAAGGGAGAGAGGGTGGAGACTAAGTAAACTTTGCTTGGAGAAAGCTAAATCTGCAAGAGGGAAACGCTGTTGGAAAAGGCTGTCACTTGACACTTTTAAAGAGTGAGTCAGACTGTTTAAATATTTGTTTATTTGGTATATCTGAGCATGTAAAGTACACATGCATACTTTAGTTATACATGTTTTTAAGAATTCAGTATTGGATCATTGGATCATTTAGCTCTGTTTAATGCTAATTTCAAGGGGATTTTATTAGGTTGTCGCATACATAGAGTGATTCATACTATTTATATATTTGGTTGCATGTTGAGTCATATTCAAAAACCTGCCTGTTGAATATTTGGATTTGCCATTCATAAGCCAGATTGGTTGCTGCTCTGATCAAACATCTCTGCAGTTTAGCTGTAGGCATGAAAGGAATGTTGGCTTGAGTGTGGTGTTCATTTCCGATTCACTGTAGCTCTAGAGGCTAAACAAATACAACAGTCAGTGAATGTGCAACATCAAGACCATTTTAATAGATACTCAAAACATAACATAAAGGATAGACCTATATGGGACAAAAGTTTGGAAATACACAGTACCGGTGTATTCCTGAGCAAGTTAGTACAAGCCCTCTACAAATATCTATGTTCCAGCGATTTCTCTCTTAGATGGATCTGTCGCGTCCAAAGCTCTTTGACTTCCATGGTGTGTCTATGACACATGTTTTCACGGACAACTGGGACAAAGTCCAGAACTTCAAAGCTAAACCTGATGACATTGTTGTTGCCACTTATCCCAAAGCAGGTAACGTGCATACAGTGGTGCTTAAAAGTTTGTGAACCCTTAAGAATTTTCTACATTTCTGCATAAATATGACCTAAAACATCATCATATTTTCACACACATCCTAAAAGTAGACATAGAGAACCCAATTAAGTAATGAGCAAAAAATCTTTATACTTTTTTTTACTTGGTCATTTATTTATTGAGAAAAATGATCCAATATTACATATCTATGAGTGGCAAAAGTGTATGAACCTGTAGGATTAGCAGTTTAACCTGTTTCAATTAAAGAACAGGGATCTATTAAAGTCTGATCTTCACAACACATGTTTGTGGAAGTTTATCATGGCATGAACAAATGAGCTTTCTCAGGACCTCAGAAAAAGAGTTGTTGATGATCATCAAAAGTTATAAACTATCTCTAAAGAGTTTGGACTCCACCAATCCGCAGTCAGATTGTGTAAAAAAAAAAAAAAAGTAGGAGTTTCATGACCATTGTTACCTTAGCCAGGAGTGGTCGACCAACAAAGATCACTCCAATAGCAAGACTTGTTATAGTCTGCGAGGTTACAGAGGAACCCAAGGTAACTTCTAAGCAACTAAAGGCCTCTCTCACATTGGCTAATGTTAATTTTCATGAGTCCACCATCAGGAGAACACTAAACACCAATGGTGTGCATGGCAGGATTGCAAGGAGAAAGTCACTGCTCTCCAAAAGAACATTGCTGCCCATTTGCAGTTTGTTAGAGATGACATGGACAAGCAAGAAGGCTATTGAAAAAATGTTTTGTGGATGGATGAGACCAAAGTAGAATTTGGGGTTTAAATGAGAAGTAAATGAGGGACAGGACGACTAGTCATCATTGATGGAATTCAATTCTGAATTGTACCAGCGAATTCTAAAATATTATGTCAAGACATCTGCCCATGAACTAAATCTCAAGAGAAAGTGGGTCATGCAACAAGTCCCACACAAGCACACAAGTCAGTCTACCAAAGAATGGTTAAATAAGAATAAAGTTAATGTTTTGTAATGGTCAAGTCAATGTCCTGACCTTAATTCAATAGATAACCACCAACATCTCAGAGTTGAAGCTGTTCTGTACTGAGGAATGGGCTAAAAATCCTCCAAACCGATGTGCAGGACTGATCAACAGTTGCAGTTATTACTGCACAAACGAGTCACACCAGATACTGAAAGCAAAGGTTCACACACAGTATCTCACAAAAGTGAGTACACCCCTCACATTTTGGAAAATATTTGATTATATCTTTTCATGTGCCAACACTGAAGAAATGACACTTTGCTACAATGTAAAGTAGTGAGTGTACAGCTTGTGTAACAGTGTAAACTTGCTGTCCCTTCAAAATAACTCAACACACAGCCATTAATGTCTAAACCGCTGGCAACAAAAGTGAGTACACCCCTAAGTGAAAATGTCCAAATTGGGCCCAAAGTATAGATTTTTTGTGTGGCCACAATTATTTTCCAGCACTGCCTTAACCCTCTTGGGCATGGAGTTCACCAGAGCTTCACAGGTTGCCACTGGAGTGCTCTTCAACTCCTCCATGACAACATCACAGAGTGGGTGGATGTTGGAGACCTTGTGCACCTCCACCTTTAATTTCAGGATGCCCCACAGATGCTCAATAGGGTTTAGGTCTGGAGGCATGCTTGGCCAGTCCATCACCTTCACCCTCAGCTTCTTTAGCAAGGCACTGGTCGTCTTGGAGGTGTGTTTGCTGGAATACTGCATACTGATCATGCACTGCTTCAGTATGTCACAGAACATGTTAGCATTCACGGTTTCCTCAATGAATAGATGCATGAGTGCTGCCACCATTGCTGCAGAGGTTGAAGGGGTGGGGGTCAGCCTGTCAGAACATACAGCGCACACTTGCATCAAATTGGTCTGCATGGCTGTCACCCCAGAAGGAAGTCTCATCTAAAGATGATGCACAAGAAAGCCCGCAAACAGTTTGCTGTAGACAAGCAGACTAAGGACATGGATTACTGGAACCAAGATAAACTTATTTGGTTCAGATGGTGTCAAGCGTGTTTGGCTACAACCAGGTGAGGAGTACAAAGACAAGTGTGTCTTGCCTACAGTCAAGCATGGTGGTGGGAGTGTCATGGTCTGGGGCTGCATGAGTGCTGCCGGCACTGGGGAGCTACAGTTCATTGAGGGAACCATGAATGCCAACATGTACTGTGACATACTGAAGCAGAGCATGATCCCCTCCCTTCAGCGACTGGGCCGCAGGGCAGTATCCCTGCATGGTAACGACCCCAAACACACCTCGAAGACGACCACTGTCTTGCTAATGAAGCTGACGGTGAAGGTGATGGACTAAACCCTATTGAGCATCTGTGGGGCATCCTCAAACAGAAGGTGGAGGTGCACAAGGTCTCTAACATCCACCAGCTCTGTGATGTCGTCATGGAGGAGTGGAAGAGGACTCCACTGGCAACCTGTGAAGCTCTGGTGAACTCCATACCCAAGAGGGTTAAGGCAGTGCTGGAAAATAATGGTGGCCACACAAAATATTGACACTTTGGGCACAATTTGGACATTTTCACTTAGGGGTGTACTCACTTTTGTTGCCAGCGGTTTAGACATTAATGGCTGTGTGTTGAGTTATTTTGAGGGAACAGCAAATTTACACTGTTACACAAGCTGTACACTCACTACTTTACATTGTAGCAAAGTGTCATTTCTTCAGTGTTGTCACATGAACAGATATAATCAAATATTTACAAAAATGTGAGGGGTGTACTCACTTTTGTGAGATACTGTACTTCTACCACTCACAGATATGTAATATTGGATCATTTTCTTCAACATAATCTGATGATGTATTAGGTCAAATTTACACAGAAATGTCAAAAATGGTTCAGTTGCTCAGTGATAAAAAACACTTTAAATCTGTTAGTTTTTAAATCTGACTTGATAAACCCCTCTCTATTTCAGGCACCACTTGGCTCTGCTACATTCTTGACCTACTGTATTTTCATCAGACGTGTCCTGAGCGTGAAAAATCTGTCCCAATCTATGACAGAGTGCCATTTTTAGAGTTGATCTATCCACCCTATCCTACAGGTCAGAATGTCTCCACCAAGACATCTTAACAATTTCACTGTCATTACACGAGTGTCACTGACATTTATCAAAACAGTAAAGAATAATACACAACAGGGTGTGCAGTTATAGAACAATCAATGTTGGTTTACTGTTACCACCCAGAAGTTGATTATTTCCCAATAACAGCATGTCCCAAAGTATTTTATTTCCTCTTAAACCACAGCAATTTGACATCAATAAATAAATTCATGTTCATTTTGGATAAAAAGTCTATATGCCTGTTAGAAATGCAGGGTTTTTTTTATTTTAAAAAATTATAAATCATATCAGCTCCTTTTTCCACATTTACTGTTATATAGCATCCAACAATATTCAAGTGAATAACAAACTGAAACATTGTTGGAGATAATAAACTGTCGAATCCTGACGATGCCACAGCCATCCATAGTACTATGTACATATGATCAGATCACCCAGGATGCAGGTTAATTCCAGGTGTGAGCAGGGCCCAACAGAGCAGAACTGACTTTAAGGGAGGGTAGTGTGGAGTACTTTGTTTCACAGTGACACTAGCCAATCATGTGCATCTGTGAGTTCATGCATGTGAAAGAGGGCAGATAGCACTTTCCTCTGAGTGTGTTGCACTGCCCTGTGCTGCAGCATGAGCAGCAGTTCGAAATGATGTATTTTGCTGTGTCTCAGAAGAGGTACGTGATAGCCTTCATCCTCCTGATTGGTATGTGCCATATGATAGGGTAGAGCTAACTGGTGGGTGGGAATTGGCCAAGACTAAATTAGGGAGAAAATTGGGGAGGAAAAAATTATCTTACACCTGTCATCAATTAAGTGACTCTGATTAACCCCTAATAAAGATCAGCTGTTTCTGTAGGATTTTGGTTTCATCTGACTTACAATGTAGGGAATCTTATTGTCAAAAAGCTACCAATTAGAAAAGGGAAAAAAATACAAAAGAATTTCCAAACCATTTGATGTACCATAGAACACAGTGAAGGCCATCAAAGTGCAAATAGTGGGGCAGCATGGTGACATTACAAAAAAAGGAAGTCCCTCCGAAATTGACAAAAGGACAAGAAGGAAACTTAACACGCTAATAAAACTTAGTATCTTAACATTAAATATCTGGCAAGGACTCTTCAGTTCCAGTATGAAACAACAAACTGTTGTATTCTTAACCTAAATTTCCTCTGTGCATGTGTGAACTTTTCACCTGTGCCTGGGTACTTCCCTCTTCGACAGTATACCTGTAGGAACTTCCTCATTCTTGTGCTGGTATGCTCTTACGCAACCACCACACTGTCTACTGTCAAAATCCAACTGTCTTTAGGTTGTAAGATTTCACTTGACCCTTCAATATTAATTATCTATATTTGATTAATTAGTTTATATATTAGTTTATCCCAAATTTCCTACATTAGCCCCAAATACCATCTAGATTGGTGCAAAACCTGCAGGGTTCTGTTATACAGCTGAAGATGAACAAAAAAATTCACCTTACAGCAACACACCCAACACACAAATCCAAGCAAAAAATTAATTCAAAGAAGAAGATCGTTTTGGAATGGCCCAGTTGGAGCCCAGATCTCAATCCTATAAAAATCTGTGGAATGACATGAAGAGGATTGTGCACTGGAGATCACTGGAGATGCAAGAATCCAGGAACCAGGTTATTTAAGTTTTTTTTTTCTTTTTTTCCCCCCAAAACATTTCTTTTTTATTCATTTGAATTTTGTTGATTGCTATATCACATTAAAGGTGGAAAAAGTTCTGACATGATTGATCTGGGTTTGATTTATCCTGCCATTTTAACAGGGGTGTGTAGATATTTTATACCCACTGTATTAATGAATGACACATCATATTTGTAATTATTTATGGTTACATTTGAATATTGTCGAACATCCGTCAAACAAATTAGTTTGTTTTCTCTCTCTCTTCAAGTTACTAAAACAAATAACACAGCTCATCATGTTACCAGGAAACCAGTGGGTGCAAAAAGTTAGGGTTAGGGTTAGGAAACTCTTGAGGACTTTCCTGTGGTGAAAATGTTTATTGACTGTTACAAAGCACTGACACTGGAGATTCCTTTCATAAACTTGAACAAATTTCTCTGTATTGAAAGCTTAACTATATCAACGATTATGTATTTACAATTCCATTTACAACCCCAATTCCACAAAAGTTGGGACGCTGGGTAAAAAATCTCATAAACCCATATGTTATTCACAATAGAACTTAGAAAACATATTGAATGTTTAAACTGAGGAAATGTACCATTTTAAGGTACAAAATGTTTTTAAGGAAAAAAAGAAGGTAATTTTGAATTTGATGGCCGCAACCCATCTCCAGAAAGCTGGGACGGGGCAACAAAAAGCTGGAAACGTAAGTGTTACAGCGCAATGGACAAGGGTGAGAGTCAATATCATTAATAATATCAAAGCAAATAAGAAATAGTCATTATAGACAAAAAGCTTACTGGGGTCTTTTTTCTGAAAAAAAAATACAGTACTGTGCAAAAGGCTTAGGGAAATGCTGTACAGCAAAGATGCCTTCAAAAATAATGAAATAAAATGTTTCTGCAAAATCCAGCAGCCATCACTATGTTTTTTTGTCTGAAAAGTGTCTCTTACCACTCAATATGCTGCTTTCTTTATTGACATACAAACATTTTCCTGTAACATTTAATTATGTGTTGGTAAACTAATGCTTGAGAATCGAAAGGTTTTTGTACTGACTCAATAATGTAGAAGTCATAAAATAAAAATCTATAACAACATTTGTACTTAAAAAATAAGGTGCCTAAATCTTTTTCACAGTACTGTATGTTTTTTGTTTTAACTCCCACAGGAACAGACATGGCAGATACACTGCTTACCTCTCCTCGCATCATCAAAACTCATCTGCCTGTTCAATTTCTACCCAAGTCCTTCTGGGAGCAGAACTGCAGGGTACTCTTTAACAGAATTGTGAACTGTTCTTAGTAATACATGGATGGACAAAATGACGTAAATATGTACTGTAACAATATACTAATATCAAGGACCTAAGTAAGGAATAGGGCTACCCTTTGCCTCCAAAAGAACTTTAATCCTTCTTGGAATGTTGTGATAGAGGTCCTGAATGGTTTGAGAATGGATATTGAATCATGCTTTAAGAAGAAATAATTCCCATTGTTTGAGGCATTAATAAGGTAGATATATATTTTATACAAATCTGTGCTCCTGAACTTCCCATAAAGATTCAATAATGTATTAATTTGGTGATTGGAAGGTTCTTGAATTGATCCTGGTGTTCATCAAAAAACCCTTATCATCAAAAATACTTTTATCATCCTGGAATATGGGAATATTAATAAAGAGTGATTGCATCATAAGGTGCATCCGGTCCTGTAAAATTATCTAAAAAAAATTTTGTCCGTTACACAGCCATGCAAAGTAATCAGTGGATCTAATGAATTCCCGAGAATACCTGCCCATACCATTAAAGATCCCTTACCATATGTGACAACTAGCAGCAGATGTGTGGTTTTAAGGCATCCTTTAGAATTGTCCAAATAGACCTATAAAATATCCTAAATTATATCATAAATTAAATCAAATTTGGGTTGGGGGTTCGATTACCACCATGGCACTGTGTGTGTGGAGTTTGAATTTTCTCCCCCTGTTGTGGGGGTTTCCTCCCTGTCAGAATTCCTCTCGCACAAACCACTGGAGCATGCGGTGTGCTCTGAAACCCGAAGCGCGAGCTCAAATCGTGAGCATGCACTTCTGGGTTTGTCAGTGACATTGACTTTGTTTACTTCAGACATGTGTGTTTTGTTATGGTTTATGTCCTGTTTCTGCCCCTGTATTGTCATTGGTCATCATTAGTCTCAGCTGTTTTGTGTTCACCCTTGATTATGTTTGATATTTAAACCCCTCGTGTGTCTAAATTTAATGGTTCAGTGCAAAGTATTGCGTGAGCATTCCATGTACCAAGCCTTGTTCAGTTTCCTGTCTCATAGTTTTGTTCCTGTTCTCGACCTCGGTGTTGGATTCTTGTTTAGCGTAGTCCATGCCCGTTTGATGATCGCTTGACCTTTTGCCTGTTTTGCCCACGCTACTTGGATTTGTCTGTCTGCCTGCCTCTCTTTAATAAAGCGCTTATCTGCAATTGCATTCATCCAAACGTCCATTACGTGATACTCCCCGAGTCCAAATACATGTATGGTAGGCTGATTGGCGCATGTGTAGTGTATATGTTTTCTTTGCTAAATAACATGTTTTTTTAAAACTTCATTTATTATTAGACTTCATAAGTTGAAATGATAACAAATGCATAATATAATAAATGCAATATATTAAACAAATAAGAATAGATAATTCTAAATAGATAATTGTGGGTTATAGTAAGTTTATAACTTACTATATATATATATATATATATATATATATATATATATATATATATATATATATATATATATATATATATAAATTCTAATAAATTGCACTTAATGCATACATATTTACATTACTTAATTTAAATACATATTTAAATAACTGCATGCATAGGTTTATATATATATACACACACACATATACATACAATATATATATATATATATATATATATACATATTTATTTATATACACACATATACAGTGGTGTGAAAAAGTGTTTGCCCCCTTCCTCATTTCCTGTTCCTTTGCATGTTTGTCACACTTAAGTGTTTCGGAACATCAAACCAATTTAAACAATAGTCAAGGACAACACAAGTAAACACAAAATGCAATTTGTAAATGAAGGTGTTTATTATTAAAGGTGAAAAAAAATCCAAACCATCATGGCCCTGTGTGAAAAAGTGATTGCCCCCTAAACCTAATAACTGGTTGGGCCACCCTTAGCAGCAACAACTGCAACCCGCTTTGCGATAACGTGCAATGAGCTTTACAGCGTCCTGGAGGAATTTTGGCCCACTCATCTTTGCAGAATTGTCCTAATTCAGTTACATTAGAGGGTTTTCGAGCATGAACGGCCTTTTTAAGGTCATACCACAACATCTCAATAGGATTCAGGTCAGGACCTTGGCTAGGCCACTCCAAAGTCTTCATTTTGTTTTTCTTCAGCCATTCGGTGGTGGACTTGCTGGTGTGTTTAGGATCATTGTCCTGCTGCAGAACCCAAGTTCGTTTCAGCTTGAGTACACAAACAGATGGTCGGACATTCTCCTTCAGGATCTCTTGGTAGACAGCAGAATTCATAGTTCCTTTTATACTAACGCAAGTCTTCCAGGTCCTGAAGCACGCAAAACAGCCCCAGACCATCACACTACCACCACCATATTTTACTGTTGGTATAATGTTCTTTTTATGAAATGCAGTGTTCCTTCCTACGCCGGTATACTTGGACACACACCTTCCAAAGAGTTCCACTTTTGTCTCATCGGTCCACAGAATGTTGTCCCAAAAGTCTTGGGGATCATCAAGATGTGTTGTGGAGAAATTGAGACGAGCTTTGATGTTCTTTTTGCTCAGCAGTTGTTTTCTCCTTGGAACTCTGCCATGCGGCGGCCATTTTTGCCCAGTCTTTTTCTGATGGTGGAGGCATGAACGCGCCTTAACTGAGGCAAGTGAGGCCTGCAGTTTTTGGACGTTGTTGTGGGGTCTTTTGTGACCTCTTGGATGGATTCGTAACACTTGGGGCGCATTTGGGGGTTTTGGGCGGTCACTCCTGGGAAGGTTCACCACTGTTCCATGTTTCGCCATTTGTGGATAATGGCTCTCACTGTGGTTCGCTGGATTCCCAAAGCTTTGGAAATGGCTTTATAACCCTTTCCAGACTGATAGATCTCAATTACTTTCTTTCTCAATTGTTCCTGAATTTCTTTGGGTCTCGGCATGATGTGTAGCTTTTAGGATCTTCTGGTGGACCTTACTGTGTCAAGCAGCTCCTATTTAAGTGATGCCTTGATTGTGAACAGGTGTGGCAATAATCAGGCCTGGGTGTGGCTAGAGAAATTGAACTCAGGTGTGGACAACCACAGTTATAGTATGTTTTAACAAGGGGGCAGTCACTTTTTACAACAAGGGCCATGATGGTTTGGATTTTTTTTCACCTTTAATAATAAACACCTTCATTTACAAATTGCATTTTGTGTTTACTTGTGTTGTCCTTGACTATTGTTTAAATTGGTTTGATGTTCCAAAACACTTAAGTGTGACAAACATGCAAAGGAACAGGAAATGAGGAAGGGGGCAAACACTTTTTCACACCACTGTACATACATATACACACATATACACACACATACATACATGACACACACACACACACACACACATATATATATATATATATATATATATATATATATATATAAACACACACGTATATATGTGTTATTTCTGTTTGCAGATAGTGTATGTCGCTCGCAATGCTAAGGACAATGTTGTTTCCTATTTCCACTTTGACTGCATGGAGAAAATACAACCCGAGCCAGGAGACTGGAACAGTTTCTTACAAAGATTCAAAGATGGAAAGAGTGAGTGAATAAGTGAATGTGACATATGTATGTGTGTGTGTGTGTTACTATTAAAGAATAGTAACAAGTTAATTTTCTAAATTTAGCTCGGTTACACAGTTTGGGCATTTTATAGCTACATGCAAACAGAACTATGTACAGTTTTGAAAATTTCTGCATTGAGAGAAAATGTACTGACTCCTGTGTATGGTCAATAAAACCCTACTCCATCACAGTGTACTAATAATCTCTATATTGTACGGACAGTGGTGTTCGGCTCCTGGTATGACCATGTGTGTGGATGGTGGGAAAAGAAACAGACGTACTCCAAAATCCAATACATGTTCTATGAGGATCTGGTGGAGGTGAGACCCTGAGTGCAGATAATTAATACATAAGAGGAAACCAGCCACTTGATTTTTAGCAGTGCTAAATAAAACAATGTACAGGAGTAATGCAAAGGAGAAAAAATATGCAACAAGAAAAGCAAACATATCATGGAATCCAGGGAGTGGGATGCAATTGCAGAAATTCTTTAATATCAAAACAAAACAAAAATAAGCATATACTGGGAACAAAAAATTTAAATTGCTGTTATTTTGTCCACTGATTGTTATGTGCCTGTTAATTTAACTTTGCATCTTATAAGAAAGCAAATCCCATTGTGTTTTATTGCTATTATAGGTAAATAATCATCAATTGACTGCTATAATTAAGTTCGATCTAGAAAGGAGTTGCAGCTACCACAATGAAAAAGATTATTTTCTTTGTCAAATAATGTTTTTTTTTTTTAACTTAATTTATTATTAGATTTCATAAGGTGAAATGATACCGTATGCATAATATAATAAATAAATCAGGATAGAGAATTCAACCAGGTTGTGGATTATAGTCATTTTTATAAGTTTAAAACAAAAGTATAGGAACAGAAGTAAATTAAAGTAAACAGTACTTAATATGTGGTTGCATATCCCTTGCTTGGAGTAACTGCACCAAGCTTATGACTCATTGACATCACCTAATTGTTGGTTCCTTCTTTTGTGTTGGTTTTCCAGGCTTTTACCGCAGCTTCTTTCAGTTGTTGTTTGTTTTAGGGGGTTTCTTCCTTCAGTCTCCTCTTCAGGAGGTGAAATGTTAGTGTCTGGTGATTGACTTGGTCAGTCTAGGCAGAAAAAATGTTCCTGTAAACTTCTGAATTCATTCTGATGCTACCATCATGAAATCTATCATCAATAAAGATGAGTGAGTCTGTTCCAGAATCAGCCATGCAAGCCCAAGCCATGACACTACCTCCAGCATATTTCACAGATGAGCTTGTATCTTTTGGATCATGAGCAGATCCTTTCTTTTTCCACACTTTGGCCTTTTCCATCACTTTGGTAGAGAGAATTCCAATCTGGCTTTCCGGTTCTTGCTGCTGATAAGTGGTTTGCATCTTGTGGTATGGCCTCTATATTTCTATATTTCTGCCTTTGAAGTCTTCACCTCTTCACCCCTGCCTTGTGGAGGTTGTTGGTGATGTCACTAACTGCTGTTTTTGGATTTTTCTTCACAGCTCTCACAATGTTTCTGTCATCATCTGTTGTTTTCCTTAGTCGACCCATTCAGTGTCTGTTGCTCAATACACCAGTGGTTTCTTTCTTTTTCAGGACATTCCAAATTGTTGTATTGGTTATGCCCAATGTTTGTGCAATGGCTCTGACTCATTTTCGCTCTTTTCACAGCTTCAAAATGGCTTGCTTTTCTCCCATAGACAGCTCTCTGATATTCATGTTGGCCTATCCTTTTTAACAATAAATGCAGTCTTCACAGGTGAAACTGAAGGCTAAAACCAAGAGTAGATGTTCAGAACTATTTATTGTTTGAACAATCAATCTACGAAGACACACCTGGGTAACAAGAAACACCTGTCGGTCAAGTGTTCGAATATTTTTGCTTGCCCTCACGTTGGGTGTTCTGATACATAATATACAATGTCCTATGTCATGCATCTTCATATAAATGCCAGGAAATAAAAGCTAAAATTTTAACTCTCTTCTCATATTCATCTTTAGATCTCAAATGAATCTAACCCTAACCATAACCCTTGCTGTTCCAATAACTTTGGAAAGGGACTGTATGTTGTTAGCAATAATTATTATCATCTTTTACTGTACTGGTTTTTCAGGATACTGGCCGTGAGCTCAAAAACCTTTGCTCCTTTCTTGGTTTATCCACATCTGAAGAAGAGAGGAAGAAAATCACAGAATGTGTTCAGTTTGATGTCATGAAGGCGAATCCTATGACTAATCTCACTGATGATCAAACACTAGACTTCAGTGTCTCTCAATTCCTGCGTAAAGGTAAGTTTACAAAAAAGATGTGTTGACTGATTAGTGCTTGTGCCTTTGCCTTCATTACCTCAGCCAGAGTTGGGAATACTTTGTAACGCATTACTGTATTTAAATTCCTTTTTCTGATAACACAGTACTGTAACGCATTACATATTTGGAGTGGTTTGTATTGCGTAAATCAGTAAATAAAGTAGGCGGTGTTGTGATTTTATATCTTCAGTGAATGAAGTCAAGACCAATCAGACAGTGTTCACAGGAAAATATGTGGAAATACTCGTGTCTTATTGGCTGACAGCTCTCAATTCTGCCAAACGCTAGCTCACACAGTCTGTGAGGAATAATGGATATACGCCATGATTAGGTTTTACATGCAGTAATCAGTAATTTAATCAAATTTGAAAGTAGTAATTAATAATGGAGTGGATTACTTTTTTTAAGTAACTCACCCAACACTGATCTCAACACATTTTCAGGTAAAGTCGGTGACTGGAAGAATCACTTCACTGTGGCTCAGAATGAGCATTTTGATGAACACTACAGGCAGAAGATGAAGAACACAACTTTACAGTTCCGCACAGAGATTTAAGATGGTTTCTGGAGAAAATCACAGAGAGGAAATTGTAGTTGAAGCAACAATGATTCGTTAGTAGGCAGTGGTATTAAATCGACCTCAATTCACAATAATTTTTTTAATCATCTTTCTCCATGTATTCAACAAATCAGTCAGGGTTATCAATCAAATCAATCAGTATGTTAATGTAAACAGGCTACTCTTGTGTAAAACATAAAATTGTGACATTGCGTAAAACAATCACTTATTGATGCATAAGTATTGTTGAGGTGGGGGATATGACCTACAATTATTATTATTATTGTTAATAATTTGCTTTGCATGTTCTCCAGGAAATGTTGGCTCAGAATGAGCAGTTTAACAAACACTACAACTCAACTTCACAGTTCCGCACACAGATTTCGGACATCATGAGACCACAGAATTGTAATTTACAGGAATAATATTTTTCAACAATTCATTTTACTAGGATACTGATTTGTATAAAAATCACTACTAATTTACATCGTTTGCTACAAAGCAACACTGCTTCCAAGATTTTCTCACGCTTTAAATGTCTACAAAACATTTCTTTAGCTCTTTAGTTAAATAATCATTATCAGTTAGGAAGACATTTAGGCAATATTTACATGTGAATTTTCTCCAAGCAATATGACATAATTTGAGTTTATAAATTCAAATGAGAGATTTAATACCATTTGTCACACAGGTACAGAAACAATGCTTGTAAAATCAATGGAAGCTTTATTTTAATGCACCAACACACACACACACACACAAAAATTATATTGCTGTAGAAGATAATGAAAAAAGAGAGGTTTATATGAAAAAGCAAATAAGACCCAGGTCCAAAGCTCCAAAGCTGGTAATAACCAAACCATGATTATATAATAAATAGAATTGACTAACTTTGGGCTTCGGCTCTCTCATTCCAGCATGTGACATTTTCATAACCAACAATTTAGAGTCTTGTACACAGAATTCGAGTGAAAAAAAAGGGCGACACAATCTCAAAGGGTGTGCAAAGGTGTGAAAAATGCATATTGAAAAATGCATTAATGAGTCCGAGGAGACAAAATACACAAATAAAGTAGTCTTGTAAATCCTGTAATAATATCTCGTAGTTTGACAAATCCTTTAAGAAGAATACAGTTAATGCATGCTCAAAAGATTTTTAAAAACGTTTTCAAATGTTTAATTGCATAGTTTAATTTGTGTGTGTGTGTTTGTTGGTTAGTTTGTTTGATCAGTCATGATGTGACTAAGCACTGATCTTACTCTGATTCAGAGAAAATAATGCAGGATTATAGTGTGAAAAAGTATGATAAGCCTGTTTTGTTTTGATTAAAAATTATGTAAAGATAAATTCTCATTAAAACGTCTCACACACTGACCCAGTCAGATAATCAGCAAAAGTAGTAAGGGAGAGAGGGTGGAGAGTAAGTAAACTTTGCTCGGAGAAAGCTAAATCTGCAAGAAGGAAACGCTGTTGGAAAAGGCTGTCACTTGACACTTTTAAAGAGTGAGTCAGACTGTTTAAATATTTGTTTATTTGGTATATCTGAGCATGTAAAGTACACATGCATACTTTAGTTATACATGTTTTTAAGAATTCAGTATTGGATCATTGGATCAGTTAACAGCCCTAAATATGTTTAGTAATATATTGTTCACATGGGTCATTGTCAGCTATATATACACCGTGAGCCGTGCTTCGCATGGCGCGGTTCAACATAACGCTGATAACAATTTGTACAAGGACTAATATAACGACTTATACGGAGTGATTTGTTTTCATGTCTTTTTCTAGCCTTAGTCCTAGCCACAGTCATAGTTCTAGTCATAGCCATAGCCAAGTTAGCTTTAGTCTTAGCCATAGTCAGTGAGCATAGCTTAGCTTAGGAGTTTTGTTTCTATTGTTTTGCTTTGAAACTTTCTTGGGCACCATGCTGCAGCTCAGTGTCAGGGTCTTGGAAATCTTCTTAGAGCCTAGGCCATCTTTATGTAGAACAACAATTCTTTTTTTTCAGATCCTCAGAGAGTTCTTTGCCATGAGGTGCCATATTGAACTTCCAGTGACCAGTATGAGGGAGTGTGAGAGCGATGACACCAAATTTAACACACCTGCTCCCCTTTCACACCTGAGACCTTGTCACACTAACAAGTCACATGACACCGGGGAGGGAAAATGGCTAATTGGGCCCAGTTTGGACATTTCCACTTAGGGGTGTACTCACTTTTGTTGCCAGTGGTTTAGACATTAATGGCTGTGTGTTGAGTTATTTTGAAGGGACAGCAAATTTACACTGTTACACAAGCTGTACACTCACTACTTTACATTGTAGCACAGTGTCATTTCTTCAGTGTTGTCACATGAAAAGATATAATCAAATATTTACAAAAATGTGAGGGGTGTACTCACTTTTGTGAGATACTGTATATACTGTAGAATTACATTTACATTTATAGCATTGGGCAGACGCCCTTATCCAGAGTGACTTGCATTTATCTTGTTTACTGTATATAACTGAGCAGTTGAGGGTTAAGGGCCTTGCTCAACGGCCCAGCAGTGGCTGTACTGAACGCACAACCTTCCAATCACTAGTCTAATGTCTTAAACAATGAGTTACCACTGCCCTTGTATATTATAGATTATTGGATTTATGAAGTAAGAATATCAGTTAATACAAGTGTTAAGTTACTTTGTTAATGTTACTTATCACATGAATTGCAGGGTTGATAGATAGAGGGAATCATTTCGAAAGCTGATAGAGAAACTGTATTTCACTTCCTTCCTTGACCACCTTCATTTCATGTACAAATCCTGAGTGTGCTTGAAGAAGTGAAAATCAATTTGTTTTTAAGGCAGGTTAGGTTGTTTTCAGTTGGTTTGTTCTCAACTGAACTCCTTTCTCAATTTCTCCTTTAATATGCTGAACAGTTCAGCTCAAAATGTATGATTATGTAAGACTATGGCAATATTTTTCTGGAATATGAAATATTGCACCTTGAAACTAAAAACAAAAGCATTATGGAATATTAAAATTGTTATATTCTGAAGTGAACTGTAAAAAGCTCAGTATTCTTTATCAGCACACTTTCTAATTAGGGCAATCAAGCTTTTTAAAAGCATGCTTTTCATTAAACAATTACCCCAACTATTCCCAAATTAGATATTAAAACTGAATTAAATTGACCTCCAATCACACACACAAAAATTAGTAATGGGGCAATGTAAACCTTAAGGCCCAAAAACACAAAGGATTTGTTTATAACATCCATTATATTAGGATTTTATTCACTAAGTGCACAAATCAACTAAAGTGCCTGTACACAGTGTTCCATGAATTAGCCGTGCTGTTCAAATGTATTTCATCCACTGACACTGATGGCTATGATACTTTATAATAACCCCCCCACCCCACCTCCTTCCTGCTGTATATGTTATTATAAAACCAACACATGTTTAGGACATGTGACTTATGGTTATTTCATTTTTATTCACAAATATAACCGCATGTGGTACAAGTTACCAATCTAACGTCAATGATCTGTGTTACTACTATCACTTAAATGGAAATTCTATAGACAATGCAATAGTATCAATGGTTTACTGAAGATGCAGCCTGGTGATACTGCATGCATCTTTCTGGACACCACTATGACTGGTCAATACAACAGATAAAAAGCTGACATTGTGATTGGTCTATCGAACGGCCAATTTAATACTTAAAGTCTTGTCGAGTTATGGCCATTATGAACAGAAATATGGTGCTTCAGGGTACTGGACGGAGGATTTGCTCATTTCTTGGTTTGTCCACATCAGAGAGAGAAAGAAAGGAAATCAGAGGATACATTAATTTTGATGTCATGAAGGCAAATCCTATGCCAAACCTCATAGCAGATCCAAAACTAAACTTCAGCATCTCTCGATTCCTGTGTACAGGTAGGTTTACAAATAGACACATTAAGCGATTAATTCATTTCATTGACTGTATCTCAACACATTTTATATAAAGCCTGGGACTGGAAGGATCACTTCATTTTGTCCCAAAAATAAGCAGTTTGATCAACACTACAAGAAGAAAATAAAGAAGAAAACATTAAAGGGAGGTTGTTTGTGAAGAAAAGCAAGAAAAGGAAAACAGTCAGCTGTGAAATTAAACCGGTCGTGTCTTGTTAAAAATAACAAATAATTTAAAAAAGACATTAAAAAGTTTCTCATCAGTTTTAATCAAAACCATACTGATTCATCAGCCCCAAAATACATAGCCATTGGGAATAAAAGAGAACATGTTTCAGTTTGCAAAGAAAATGATGAACTCAGATTTGCTTTGTAAGCATGCTGGCACAAAATACATATATACGGCACTAGGACACGTTCATAAAATACGAATTCATAAAATACAAATAACAACTACAATGCCATCAATAAGAGACCAAAAGCCAACCCAATATGAGTGGGATGGGGGAGTTCAACACATCATTATGGCACTTCATTGGATCAGATGACAGCACAAATAAGACATTTAATTGAGCAGGTACATTCAGTTACACAATCACATATTGACCAGAATGTGAAAACTCAAGCTGGTCATTATATTTTCACAGTTGTGATCCTCCCAGCGTTCTATTCAAGAGAATAGGAGAAATGTTAACATTGTTAGGGAAGATAATTGAATACAGGGAAAAAAGTTTAAGTGCAAGATGGTACCATTATATATATATATATATCCTCTTTATGTAGCGGCATTATATTTGGGGATATATCCCCTGTTTTTTCTTTGTTTTGTTTTTTTAACAAACATAATGTTTAAGTTCAATATCACTAGGATTCTTAAAAAAATAAGAGTCTCTTTAATGCCAGTCCTTGTATTGTGCCTGGAAATACACTTGCACTATGCAGGATTGTCATTCACAATAAATATATTTCATGTTATTCCGAACATGGCATATTCTTATTTACAAACCACAAAAATAGCAGTATTTACATTTACTTTCATGTTACACATAACCTCAGATTTGTTGACATGCACTGCTTGATTGGAAATCAAATTTTACATGGAATGATACTATAAATAACTTTCCTAGAAGAGATAGCAACATGTTTGCACCGACTGTAGCCACTGCCTGAATATTAGCCTTTTCACTTTTAGTTGTTTCTTTTGCAGTAAATATTGAAAGACTAGTTTACATCATAATGTGTGAAAGCTGATGCCATTTTGCTCTTCTGAGGAATGATAATGATATCAAAAGAAACTACATGTAGTTTGTAAATAAGTGAAAATGGTCAATGTATGGGGGTTGCCAATTTTTCCCACATTGTACTGTACTAGAGTATATAACTCTCTATATATAGAACACTATATATGAGAATGGCACAAATTTCACAAGTTAATTGAATTCTAAAATATGTTTTGCTAGTTCAGCTCACACCATTACATCATAGTGGTATGGAGAATGACTGTGGAACTTTAATGGAGAGCAGCTTCAGCTTTGAGTCTTCAGAAGTCATTCAATAGTAGTGAAGACACAGGCGAAGTTTAGTGCAGAAATTAGGTTAATTTTTTTCCAAAAATCCCTTTTTTTTGCATACTGTATGTTTTGGTTGTAGTGTATGTCTGAAATAATTTTTGCCCTTCAAAGTCATCTTGAACCCGTCAAATATAAGGTTTTAATATAGACAGGCATGGTGTAAAACAAAGTATTCCCCTTACACTCTTCTCTACTTAATGTTTATTATAAACTTTACTTTCAAAATCCAACTATAACAACTGTAATTGAGGTTCTAGAGCTTCTACATGCCCTGACCTTTCTTATTATGACTATTAAAACTAGATTACTTATATGTCTATATGTGGATTTGGCACATTTTTTCTATATTCTGAATTTCTGAAATGCTGAATTGTACTATGTGTAGAAAAAATAACAACCAAATGCAGTAATGCCATTTACAATAAATGCAACTGTGGGGTCCTTCAAAAACACAAGGCAAGAAGTAATGATTAATTATATATTATTTGTTTGAAAAATATTATTTACATTTCTAATTAACTTGAAATGCTAATTAAGTTGAACTGTTGCGTGAGTCTTGTATTAAGACTGGAATGTCTGCTATTACAATGAATCAAATGGTCAAGCTAGTTTTTATTATGTTCTATGTATTATTTCTATGTATTATAATAACACTTTCCCCTGTCAGTGATTTTTTTTGCTCATTATAGGCATGACCTCTAATGTCATGACGCAGCACAAATCTCTCACACTTATATTCATATAAAAGACATAAGTGCCTGGATACAACATATCAGTCATTTATGGAAAAAGTCCAAACCAACTGGAAAAAAAAAACTTTCCTAAACAATCCTAGTAAAATAACTCTCCACAAAATGTCTGAAAAAGTGTCATTATTAAGTGATATTATGACAATCATGCCCGCCCTCAATATGTTATAAAAAAATATTATACAGACACAATTTCTAATCTCATAACATGGATTAAGTCTCCCAGTCACTGTCAAGATGTAACTAAGTCTCTGAACTTCACTCAGTTATAAATAAAGTCCAAACCAAGCAAAAAATAAAAAATAAAATAAAAATAAATGGTTTGTCACAAACATCCTAAAATTTACAACAACCATCTGCTAATATTTGCAAATTAATGTTTTGAAACTGCCCGGACATGCTGAATTAATGCTCTCAGCCTATTAATAAATAATAAAAAATAATACATATCCATAAACTGGCTATGATGAATCTCAGGAAATGTTACTTGTTAGCATTTTCTGAACACACTTTGTTCTTTCACTTTGCTCCTGAACCTTAAACATGTACATATGTAAGCAAAGCATATTGTATGAACAAACACTCCCAGAATAAAATAAGTGACTCTTAAAAATAATCCATACTGCATGCAAACTTAATATGTTCTAAATTTAAGTCCAATCTGACTTTTTTTTTTTTACTTATTATTATAGGTCACACCAGACTATAGTTAGTCCTTGTTATCTTTCAGGTAATGTCAGGTGGTTGTTACCTAGGTCACTGGTCTTTGACAAATTAAGTCAGTTCAAAGATCGATTATGTCACTGGTGACACTCGCTGAATCATCATGGCGACTGACTCTCAAGTAGCTCCTCTCCCCTCCATTGTCTGACCCTACCTTATCGAAGTCAGGGGTGAGGAATGGTCTGGTATCGTCTGTGCTGGGACTCAGGGCTCGGCCCATACTAGGGGAGGGGTGCAGGGAGATGGGGCAGGAAATGGAGGAAGGCACAGGAGCTTGAGAGGTCCAGCGTGGACCTTGATGGGTGGGTGTAGGAGGAGCTGTTACCTGCCGGCTTGGGACAGTGCTGGGGATAGAGCGGTTTAAGCCAGCAGAGGACTCAGTCAGCATAGTGTGCTCATCACTGCTCTCTGAGAGCATAATTTGAGGATCGCTATTCCTGCGCATCCAAGTCTCAGGAGATGGAGGTGGTGATGGGGGTCCCAGAGGATGGAACAGGCTGCCACCCCTGAACAGATGCTCCCGGTGCAATGCCTCATCAATACTGCGAGTCAGGTCAATTGGGGATGGAGGACGCAAGTCAAAGTCGTAAAGTGAGATGGCTGATTCTTTTTCCCGGTCCAGACTGCTGCTCAGTGAGCACTGGCGTGGTTGACTGAGTGCCTGCAACCTTAGCAATGACCCAGATGACCCCTCAATGCTTCTCTGGTTGCGTCCACGGTTACTTTCTTTGGGTGGGTCTCGGTTTCTTATAAGGCTCTTGCTGATGTCTACACCTGAGCGTTCCTGCCCTGCCCAGTTATTAGGCAGCTCCCCTGCAACCGCACCACCATTGGCCCCTCCCACTCCATTGCTGTCAGATTTCCTACAAGGCCTCCCCTTCAGGCTCTGCACAATCTTTGCCCAGCAAGTGTGTGTATCTGAAGAATTGGAGGATGAGCAGGACGAATTGAGGTCAACTGCGGCACCCACTCCCTGTCCTGAAGCTCTCCCTGTCTGGCCCCCTCTAGGTCTCCAGAAAACCCAGGAGCTTAGCACCAACAGACAGAAGGCCCATGTAAGTTCAAGCAGTCGTGCCCAGAACTGAGCCAGCCACCAAGCCCAGCGGAAGTGGCGCCTGTCCCCTAGCAGTCCATACAGCCAAAAGCAGGTGTAAGCATGCAACAGACAGCACAGTGCACCGAGAAGAGCACACCCTGCTAGCACACGTACCAGTACCCTCATCTTCGATCTACCAAGCCCTTTATCTCTGGTATGGCCTACCTGGACATTGGAGAGCCGTGGCAGAACCAGGAATATGTAACCCACACACAGTACCAACCCAGCAGTCAAGGTAAGGCTCTGCAGGACAACAGGTACAGCAGGTGACAGTGCAGGTGACAGAAGGTCAGCAGCTAGCAGCAAAGTACATTGGAGAATGGCCATCACAGCCAGAAGAGGTGGGTGCTGAAGAGGTGGAGGCAGCAAAACCACCTCAGCCCCTTTTAGCACCAGCACCACCATTGCAGAATGCGCCCATATTAACAGAGGCAAGGGTAGTGTGTACAGGGCTGTGATGACTGATAATGGCAAGACCAGACGAGAACCATAGGGATCAACCAGGAAGTAAATGGCTCGGATTGCACCCGTGAGGAGCAGGAGGCCATTAGTGAGTGCTAGAGCCCCACGGTGAGGGCAGTGCATGCTGGGAGCCAGGGCTAAACCCAAAGCAGACCCAGCAGTGAGAAGCAGGAAGAGGGCAGCAGAGCCAAAAACATGCAGCTCCCAGGCAAACGACAACGTGCGACTCAGATCAGCCCACACCAACAAGGTACGGTTTGAGGTGGCAATTTCACTGAGTGTGTTTGGGGCTTCAGGAGAAGAGCAGAGGCCCAAACCAGTGGCACAGGAATTTGCAGGAGGGGTATGACCAGGTTTAACTGATGGGATATTCCCCAGAGATGGAGAATGCTCTTTTTCCACATGTCTCTCATTACTATCCACTGGTAGCAAACGTCCACGTCCACGAGTTGTACTTTCAGAAGTAGCTGTATCTGTGAAAACAGAGACAACACAATGTGATGTGATGGACTGAAGGATATACAATATGCTACAGCAAAATAAAGTGCGACATCTCATCAGTTAAAAGTAATGAACTTTGATTGAAAGTCAGAAAATTATTCATGAATGTTTCAATATTTAATGCTTTTATTTTTCTGCACATACATCTAAATAGCAATTTCTAGGTGATGGAGAATGTGTATGAACTCCACCAAAATGCAGTCAACCAATCATATGGATCAAAAACATATTGTCATTTTTTTGGTAAGATTTATCTGTTCAATAATCAACTGCTTTGGAGGGATATGCCCTGCAACCCAGCCATTGCTAAATAAAAATGCTTTGATATCAATACGCAGGGTTCTTGGTATAATAGTGCAACAGAGACTGACAGTTATAAACTTAAACATCTGTCTGTTCAGCCTAGTCTTCTTCTTCTTCTGTACAGAAGTATTATTGAGCTGGTTCTTATGTATGGTGCTATTTGTTTCTTCCATTATAACAGTTAAGAACAAACTCTTAAAGATAACTAATTTAGCAAGAAAAATGATTGGTATTCCCACCCATAATTTATCAGATTGTGTTATTTCATATACTCTCTGGAAGGCACATCAAAATTTAAATGATCCAAACCACCCACATTATCAAGGCCAGCCATGGTAGGAGCTTTGTATCTATGGCTATACGAGCTTTAAACACACAGGTGTGTATTTATACACTACTAATGTTTCAACACTATCAGCCATTTTGATGCCATCCTATGCTCTGGCATTTGTTGTATGATCCTAATGTTTTCATGTATGCTGTTGTTATGTTTAGGGGTTTTATTTTTCTATGCACGCACGGTGGACACAAATTTCCTCTTTGAGGACAACTGTCTATCCATCCATCCATCCATCCATCCATCCATCCATCCATCCATCCATCCATCTATCTATCTATCTATCTAACTAACTAACTAACTATGTATCTATCTACCTAATATTGACACTGGATAGCTGGTTAAATTTCAGTCATTAATTCAAGTATATGAGGGTGGAAGAAGAGTGAGGGATTTGACAGACGTTTTTTTTGAATTACTTGTATTGAACACTGCCTGTCAAAAAAAAAAGTCACACAGTAAAATTTTGTTGCACCATCTTCGGCTTTGATTACAGTACTCATTCATCGTGGCATTGTTTCGACAACCTTGTGTAACATGACAACATTTATTTCCATCCAGAGTTGCATTAATTTTTGTAAAGTCTTCTCCAGAAACATCCCAAAGACTTTCGATGGGGTTCAGGTCAGGACTCTGTGGTGGCCAAGTCATGTGTGAAAATGATTCCTCATGCTCCCTGAACAACTCTTTCAGAATTTCAGCCCGAATCTTGGCATTGTCTTTCTGGAATATGCCTTTGCTGTCAGGGGAAAAAAAATAATTGATGGGATAACCTGGTTATTCAGTACATTCAGGTACTCAGCTGACTTCTTTTTATTGCTGCATAATGTTTCTGAGCCCCAGATCACAACACTGCCTCCAGAGGCTTGCACAGTAGGCACTATGCATGATGGGTTCATTGCTTCATGTGTTTCCCTTCTTACCCTGGTGTACCCATCACTCTGGAACAGAGTAAATCTGGACTCATCAGACCACATGACCTTTTACCATTGCTCCACAGTCCAATCCTTACGCTCCCTAGCAAATTGAAGTCGTTTGTATCTGCTTAGCCTCACACAGCTGTTTAGTCCCTTGTCGCATTGTGCGTGTGGAAAAGCTCTTACTTTCACTATTAAACATAACCGTGAGTTCTACTGTTGAATTTTTTTTATACAATGTGACTTCTTCAACAAGCGTTTTAAAGATCTCCAATCACGACCCTTCAAGATTTTGAACATTCATTTTTCCGACTACATTTCTTCCAGGTTTTTACTAATGCGTTGGACATTTCTTAACCCAATTCCAGGGATTTCAGCAATCTACTTACTTGTTTTCTTTGCTTGATGCAGGCCAATCATTTGCCCCTTTTCCATGACCAGGGGATAAGTTTTCCGACATGGTTGTTTAAGAAATGAGAAGCTACACACTGCATCAGTTAAGGTTAAAATAATTGTTGCCAGCTAAAACACATTAATCACTGCAATAACAATCCAATCATAGGCTCTTAAGTATTTGCGTATTTAAATCCAAACAGCGACAATTTTTTTGGCCAGGCAGTGTAGTTATGGAAAACATGGTATGTTAACTCAAGCCACTAGAGGGTAGTACATAGCCATATGGTATTCAATATTGGACACAGAATTCTAATATGAAACCCAATGACTACATTTTCAAACTGCCTTCATTGAAACGGAATGATACGGAAACAATCTCCCATAGCCTATTCAGGAGATTTGGAGGGGGACGGGTGGGGGTGTAATTTAGACAAACCCACACAACCTAGTTACTACTCCAGTTTAAACAGCTGCAACTTTCCTTACTGAGTAAATCCAAATATTTTTACAAAACACTTACTTTACACACATATATAAAAAAGTAAAATTGTACCTGTTAGCATTTCTAATAATCAGGGTAGGGGAGGCGTTTACATGCGGACAATTAGCTATATCTAGTAGAATGGTGAGGCGATTAAGCAAAGTGTATATAAAAGACATAGAACACGTTGTGGGAAAAGAATCATATAGAGTATGTTAAAGAGGGTAAAGAAAATACTTTTTGTGCACTCTATTTCATTTTAAACCCATTTTAGAGTTTTGTTGTCTAATGCTAGTGACAAATTTAAAGAATATAGCTATAGGCTAAACTTTAAGTGAAGCCTGAAAAGCTAGCATAGACAAACAATGCTTGGTGATTAGCACCACACTCTAGTACGCTAGTAGTGTCCGCCTATCACCTTGATTACTTGAGAAAAGAAAGGATTTTCCTCAAATATTATTCGGTTTTTACTTCTTACAGGCATGTATCATTTTATTTTAGCTACTATTGATTATTATTTTTATTTATATATTGTCAGGTTTTATTGGAAGATCCGATGCAATACCTCTTCAACTCCTTAATCCATATCCTCTCCATTATGAGATTCAGATGTCAGTGGTTAGGTAACATACCGCTATAGTGTTATTCCCAACAGGAGGTCAGAGTTAGAAACTGGGGTGTGTATGACAGCCTGAAGGGTTTTATACCCTTTACGGTTTACCGGAACAAGAAGTTTGCACATTGAGCACATGGGAACAGCATAACCAGGAAACAGTCTGGAATTTTTCCACATGATCTTTAACTGGAAACATGTTTTCATAACCTAAACATTTCGTACATCCGAAGGACTGCATGGATTTTTTTTCAAGCTACCTTTCTTTGCCTAATGCCCTTAAACATTCAGTAGAATTTAGGAATGGTGAAGGAAAACAAAAAAGGTATCATGAACACAGGGACACAGAAAATTATGACTTTTCAGTTTCTCTTAAAAAAAAGTTTGTATGAGAGTTATAATAGAAGACTCAAAATAAGATTCACACAAACCTTTGACAGTAAATGTCTTCGTTCTGTACCAAAATGTGATTTTGAAACATATTGGAATTAAAATGGGTTTTCCTAAGGTTTTTGGGACATTGCCTCTCACAGAGCCTGAGGGGATACAC
Source organism: Ameiurus melas (assembly GCA_012411365.1). Lineage (NCBI taxonomy): Eukaryota > Metazoa > Chordata > Actinopteri > Siluriformes > Ictaluridae > Ameiurus > Ameiurus melas. The sequence goes on along the minus strand of CM022780.1, from coordinate 8,587,724 downwards.
ACTCATACACACAAGATCGGAAAGTAATAGATGGTGGATGACAAAGAAGAGCTAGAATGGAAACAGAGTCTATTCCCACAGAACCTTAATGTGCTTTCGGGATATCCAAAAAACACACATAACACCACACTCACACACTCGCTCATATCTAGAACTAATGTTTGTACACACTCCTACACCAACCTTTCAAATAAGCCAATGGTAAAACGGACATAAATAAACTTCCAGTAACATGCACTTCCTGTAAATCACGCCCGCTTCTAAACAGTAGAACACCCAGATGTGCTGATCAAGTTTCACAGATGGAAGCATTCACACAAAACACACTCGTACACACTCTCTCTCACGGCTTCACTCACTTTAACCACCGTGGCTCACCTGCATCATTCACAGTTTTCTGTTCTGTGGAGGTGTTTTGAAATACTGTGAGAATTCACAGTGCAAGCAACAGGCTCTGACACACTGGAAGTAAATTATCTTCCTGGCATTCAGATTCTGCACCACTCTGTTACACTTGTCTCCTCCCTTCCTTGCACCCAGTTCTCTATCCATCTGGTTCTCATCACTCTCTGAACCCCCTTGGCTCACTCCCCGTTTCTCCTCTCTATTTCCATTTACAAACCATCCATTTTTTTGGTAATAATATCTAACAGTAAACCTTGAGGAGTGTTTGTCCTTGCTCCCTTCACCCTTTACTGCTCTTTTTTCTTCTAGCTGTTTTTGACTCCTTCATCCTTCTCTTTCATCTCCTCCTGTGCATATTTTCCCCTTGGGTCTGTCGTGTCTCTTTTCTGCAAAGGTGTAGTTTCCATCCACCTCTCTTCATCTATTGTTTCTCTCTCTCTCTCTCTCTCTCTCTCTCTCCCCCTCTCTGTCTGTTCCTTCATACCTTTGAGCTTTGTCCAAAGTTTTCCCGTAAGAAGCCAGCTGCATAAATAATTCCACTTCATGCCAGTGACCTGTTCGTCATCAATGCAGCCATTGTTTTCTAACACAACCAAGAACTACAAATCCCACGAGTGATATTTTCAACTGACTCCTACCTGCTGTGCTTTGCTGTCTTGTTGTGCTTTTTGAAGGTTTGAGCCCTGCTGTTTGCTGGCTGCGTGTGGTAGCGCCTGCTCCTTGAGATGCAGCTCCTTCTAAATTCTGATTGGTTATCGTCGTTGTGCTTGTTAGCTGTGTTGATCTTTTTGGGTACGGTGTAGTCATGTTGCCTGGGGTTTCTCTTTGTAGTAGTGTCCTAAGTGGAAGATCGGTCATGTTTGTGTAGAATAGGGTAGTGGTTCCTTTAAATGATGGTGTCGTTGATGGACTTTGTTTTGATTGATGTCCTGTTGCAGTGGTACTGCCTTGCGTAGCTGATAAACAAGGTAAAACAATGAGGAATAAGAAATACTGATAACACTTCATACAGGAATGGAAACATGTGCACAATTCACCCACCTCCTAGATCAGCCTCACTAGTGTTCATCCGGTGAGCAACCACCAGAGAATGTACTGATGTAGATGGTTTCTTGTTGGGCAGTGTAGCAGTGGAGGCTGTGGCCTGAAGCAGTAAGCCAACAGTAGGCTTTATATGAGTGGTGGACACAGTTGTGAGAAAGGTATTAGACGTTTGGGCTTGGACAGCATCATCAGAGTCAATTGATGGCTTTACTAAGTTAACTACAGTGGGGAGAAATTTTGTTGACATTAGCCAGTCTTCTTTATTGGTGTAAGTAATTGATTTTTGGTGCATTGTCTCTGCCTCTGCTATTGTAGTTCCACCAGAATCTTGTTTGATGGGTATAAATGTAGTTGTTTCCTTTTCAGAATATCTTCCAATCTTTTGGGTGGGTACTGTGGTAACAGGCCAAACTGTGGAACGTTGAGTATGGCTGGATCCACCTTTGATTCTGTTGTTTGATGACAGGGAATGGGCTGTAAGGTCAACTTTCATGTGCATTTTTGAAGGACTCGTTGTCTCCTCCACTGTATTATTTATAGCCTCTGGATGCCCATTTGATATAGTGTCTCCTTGCTCATAGACACCAACAGAATCATTTATGTCTGTTACTCGTTCTGTCTTAGCTTTTGGACCCATTATTTGGTCAGGCACTTCAGTCCAGCCTATGGGATGAGAAGGCCTTAGGCTCTCCTGTGTGTGATCAGCTTGTTCTAGAGCAGACGTTCTGGTGTTGCCATCATATGAGGAAGAGTTCACATACACTTGGCTTTCAATTGACTGGACGAGCATAAGAAGCAAGGGGATCAATAGCAGAAGTGCCATGGAAGTGCTCTGCCTTCCCAAGGCACACCTGATCAACAAATGGCTGCTGTGTTTCATGTCTGCGCCTGTGGAAGAACAATGGTACATTAGATTACAAATAAAAAGCCCAGACACACACGCACACTCACTAGTGACTGTATTCATATGAATCTGTGGTTCTTGGAATGGAATGAATAAGGCATGATGAAATTCTTCATGTAGGAAGGAAGCTATGTCATCCATCAAATGTAGTTCATGGAAAGTGCAGATTAGGGTTGTAATGCAATGCCACTATTGTATCTGTATGTATTGGTGGGTGTGGCTTTTTTTTTTTGAACCATACCACTACGCCTATGAACCATACCACTACGCCTCTGAAAACATTGGAAAGCCCTTGGGAACAGTAGTACAAATGCCAGCACTGTCAGCATGGTCTGTGAATTCTGGCTTTGAGTTGGTCTCTTATTTTTATTTATACCTGCACACAATATTTTCTAATGAATTTAAGTATGTTTCCCAAAATAAACAAGGTCATCTTTCATGTTTCTTTCAGGCCTCCCAGCCAGCTCCATCAAACCCCTTCAGATGATTCAGAATGCTGCAGCGCGCCTCGTCTTCAACCAGCCCAAGACAACCCATATCACACCCCTCTTCATCTCCCTCCACTGGTTTCCTATAGCGGCCCGCATCAAGTTCAAGGCCTTGATGCTCACCTACAAGACCTTTTCAGGAACAGCACCCTCCTACCTCAACTCTCTCCTGAAGGCCTACGTTCCCTCTCGCAATCTGCGATCGACTAGCGACCGACGTTTAGTAGTTCCCACTCAGCGTGGCGTAAGGTCCCTTTCCAGAACCTTCACGCTTACCGTTCCCCAGTGGTGGAATGCACTTCCAATCTCAATCCGGACTGCAGAATCTCTCACCATCTGCAAAAAACAGCTAAAGACCCACCTCTTCCGTGAACACCTAAATAACTCATAGAGGGGGAAAAAAAATAAATCTGATCCTGATCCTCAAACCACCAATATATTTCATTACTGAGCTCTAGTAGGAAAACAAAAGGCAGCCTAATTAGTCAAACACGGGGATAAAATATCCAGTACATCTAAAATATACATTGAATACATTACATTTTCCACACTACCATCACACACTGCAGACATATTTGGAAATATTATATCGATATAGTCACAAAGATGGTAAAAACAGCACGTCTACATGTTATTACCATACCCC